>CM068747.1:9942651-9983279 GCA_035084275.1 Hydrolagus colliei | reverse complement strand
TTCTCTTTCTTCCCTTCCCTCCAATACCCTCTCCCCCACCCCCCCCCCCCCCCCCTCCGGCTGACCCCCCCCCACCCCCCCCCTCCCTTTCTCTCAGTGAGGAGGGGGTTTAAACCCGATCAGCCCCCCCACCCCCACCCCCCTCTCTCGCTATATCGCGCAACTCAAAAGCATCTCTCCAGTTTTTTCTCCTCCTCCCTCCTCTCCTCTTTCTCCCCCTCCCTCTCCCCCCTCCCCTCTTTCTCTCCCTCCCTCCCCTCTCTCTCTCTCTCCCCTCCCCTCTCTCTCTCTCCCTCCCCTCTTTCTCTCCCTCCCTCCCCTCTCTCTCTCTCCCCCTCTCCTCTTTCTCTCCCTCCCTCCCCGATCTCTCTCTCTCTCTCTCCTCCTCTCTTTCTCCCCCCTCCACCGATCTCTCACTCTCCTCCTCTCTCTCTCTCTCTCCTTTCCTCCCCGCTTTCTCACTCTCCCTCCCTCCCCGATCTCTCTCTCTCTCTCTCCTTTCCTCCCCGATCTCTCCCTCCTCCCCCCTTTCTCTCTCTCTTCCTCCCTCCTTTCTCTCCTTCTCCCTCTCCCCTCCTCCCCTCTTCCCTCTCTCCCTCCCTCCCCCCTTTCTCTCTTTACGTGTCAACTCATCGCTCCTCCCTCCTTCCCTCTCACCACGTCACTTACTTCTTCCTCCCATTCCTGAGCCCAAAGCCCCCACCCCCCCAGAGAGAGACCCCCCCCCCCACCACACACACACAGCCCCCACCCCCCCAGAGAGAGACCCACCACACACACACACACACACAGCCCCCACCCCCCCAGAGAGAGACCCCCCCCCACCACACACACACACACAGCCCCCACCCCCCCAGAGAGAGACCCCCCCCACCACACACACACCCACACATAGCCCCCACCCGCCCAGAGAGAGACAGATCCCCTCTACATACACACAGCTCCCCCCCCCCCAGAGAGAGAGACCACCCCACACACACAGCCCCCCCCCCCCACACTTACACGCAGCCCACCCCCCCAGAGAGAGACACTCACTCACACAGCCCCCCCCCCCCCACAGAGAGATACACACACAGACAGTGACACACACACACACACACACACACACACACACGCAGAGAGACCATAAAAGAGAATGAGACGCAGGGAGACATAAATACTAAGAATAAAACTGTTAGTACGATTCCTGTAACAGCCTCGCTAACGCCACACAAGGGACTGCTGACGAGTGTAGTGACTGTGCGTCAGTGGGTGAAGACGGCAGCCAATTTACACACGCGACGTCCCCGCAAACAGCCACGGAGTGAGCCACCAAATATATCCGCTGTCTCCCGATAAACCAGCCGATTAGTAGATCACTTCCCGGGTTAATAATCTCTTTCCCCCCCACCCACCCCACCACTCGATCCGTGACTGTTTGTGGGACGCCGCCCTGTGAAATTGGCTGCTGAGTTTCGCCCACACAATATACACTGACTGATAATATAATATATAACAATAATAATCCTTGCATTTGATATCACGCTTTTCACATCTTATCGACGTCTCAAAGCGCTTCATAGAGTATACTGTAAAGTGAATTGACTGTGTGTTTGTGGGCGAAAACGCGGCAGCCGATTGCGCACAGCGGCGTCCCCACAAACAGCCGTGGGTTGAAATGACCAATTATATTATTGTGGCTTTGTTGGAGGGATTATTATTAGGCGTGTGGAGTATGGAAACTTGCCCAAGGTTTCGCCCTGACCTGCCCGGATTCGAACACACGTCTCTGCAGCTTGGTCTCCCCGGCTTGCAAGACAAGTGCTCTAACCACTAAACCACAGGAGCTCCATAACAATCCTGGCGTTTGGCATGGTGCCTTTTCGCGTCTTCAAAGCACTTCACAGGATACACTGTACAGTAAAGTGAATTGACTGTATATTTGCGGGTGAAACGCGGCAGCCAATTGCACACAGCAGCGTCCCCACAAACAGTTGTGGGTTGGAATGACCAATTTTTTTTTTGGGGGGATAGGGATTATTATCAGGCGTGTGTGTGTGTCGTAAGGAAACTTGCCCAAGGTTTTGCCCCTGACCTGACCTGCCTGGAATCGAACCTGGGTCTCTCGAGTGTAAGGTGCGCTAACCACTGAGCTACAGGGACTCCGCACAGTAGTACATCCTGTGAAGCACTTTGAGAGGTGATAAAGCGCAGTGTAAACTATTATTATAATCTCTTGCCCATCAGTCGAGCAGAGAGAGCGGGGGAAAAGTGGGGGGGTGGGGGGTTAATTTGGGCCCCTCTCCCCCACCACACACAAACAACAGTGAGGACATGAATAGCAATCCCACCTACCACCCACCCTCCCTCCTCCGAGCCGTCAGTCATCTCCCGCCATGTAACAAACTCAGATAACACGGCCGTAGTTCTGGACGGAACAACACGGTCTGTCCGGGGGATAAGGAACACACTGATCCACACACACACACACCGCTCCTCACACACCCAGCCTCCATTACATACAGTATCTGTTACTCATGGTGTGAGAGGCAACAATGATCCCTCTGTTAACCAGTGTGAGAAACTTCCACCTCCCCGTGCTGTCCCCCTCCCCCTATCCCCACCTCCACGTTGTGTTGTGTACCCCATTGATTGTCAAACACTCTGGGAGGCTACAGGTTAATTTTTGCCTACAGTGCACTGACCAACCACTGAAACATCAACAACTGGCAGCTCAGCGGTTAGAGCGCTCGCCTCGCCAATGGAACCGGGTTCAATTCCGGGCAGGGTCAGGGCAAAACTTTAGGCAAGTTTCCTTACTCCACACACACACACACACACACACACAAGCCTCTGTTTACCTGGCAGTTGATTAGTTGATTGGCGGATCGCTTTCCATGTGGGGGGTAATAATCCCTCCAAAAATATGAAAAATGATTTGGTTACTCAATCCACAGCTGTTTGTGGGCCAATTAGTTGCTGTGTTTCACCCACAAAATATAGTGTCACCGGGCTTTACAGTACACCTTGTGAAGCGCTTTGAGATGTCTCAAAGACGTGATAAGAGGTTGTATCAAATGCAAGGATTATTCCTGTTAATTGTGTCGGGTGCATTTAAGTGTTTTTAATAAATAATAATAATAATCCTTGCATTTGCTACAGCGCTTTTCACGTCTTCTAGACTGTGTCTCAAAGCGTTTCACAGAATGTACTGTAAAGTGAATTGACTGTATATTTGTGGGAGAAACGCAACAGCCAATGGCGCACAGCAGCGTCCCCACAAACAGTCTTGGATGGAAATGACCAATTTTTTATTATTGTGTTCTTTTTTTTGTTGAGGGATTATTATCAGGTGTGTGTGTGTGGAGTAAGGAAATTTGCCCAAGGTTTCGCCCTGACCTGACATGCCTGGATTCGAAACACAGGTCTCGCGCGATTGTAAGGCGAGTTGCTCTAACCACTGAGCTACAGGGACTCCACAAGATGTGAAGATGTAACAGGCTGGATGGCCTGCTCTGCACCTGTGTTGGCATTGCATTTGCATGGAGTGAGTGAGTGGTTGGTTGGTTGGGGGTTGGATTGGAGTGAGGTGGGATTGAATGGTTGGAGTAGGAGGTGGGGGCACGTGACCATGATGGTCGGGGCCAGTGCGGTGATTGGTTGAGCCGATCAGCTGGAGTCAATTAGCTTCAGTTTGCGGGAAATTCAAACTTCATAGGAGGAGAAACTACAGAGAGATTCACACTCACTCCATCACTCTCACATTCCCTCCCACTCATTCCCTCACACTTACTCACTCTCCCCCTCTCTCTTACACACTCTCCCCCCACCCCCAGACTCATTCCCAGGCAGAGGGAGGAAAGACCAGAGTAACCCTGGCTGAACCTAATCACCATTGTGGGAGCATCTGGATGTGTTGAGGAATTCAGTCCAATCAGGTGGGAAGTCAGAATGAAATCCCCATCCTATTGGGGGGAAGGGTTTAGCAGCCTGAGCTGGATTTAACCCCCCAACCCATCCTCTCCCACTCCCTCTTCCCCCTGTCCCCCACTCCTCTCTCTCACCGCTCTTCACCCCCCACAAGCCACCCAAGGCCTAACCTGGGTGGGGTCAATTGATTTACCAGTATATTCCCAGTGAAGCAATGGGTGTGGGGGGGGGGGTAGGGGATAAAGTAAGCATTGAGGTGAGGTTCCACGACCGCATTGACATCTCCGTCTCCCCCCCCACCCCACCACCCCCACTCTTGCCCACAGACAGAAGAATGGAGAGCTTTATGACGAGGCTTCAGAAGAAATTTGAGCTGCTGTTAAGACTGAGGGAGATGTGTTCCCAGGGCCATGAGGCAGGTAGGTGCATCTCGCCCTGTTCAGCCAGCCATTAAAGAATCTCCCTGTTGGGGAAAGTGGTAGAAGTTTCTTTCTCTTTCCCGGTGTCCTGGCCAACAATCCTGCAGATAAAACTGGCCATAGGTATTTGGGGAGGACTGGTTTGCGAGGTTATGGGGAGGGATCTGGGGAGTGGGATTAGATTGCTCTTTAAAGAGACGGCACAGACTCGATGGGCCGAATGGCCTCCTTTTGTGCTGTAAAATTTTATGGTTCTATGGTTCACTCCCGTGACTTTTTATGGGACGTGGCTGTGCGCATTCGGCTGCCGCGTTATGCCCACAGAATACACAGTCACAGTGTATGTAGTCTGCCAAGAGGTCATTTTGAGATGTCTCAATGATGCGATAAGGCGCTACATCCAACGCAAGGATTATTATCACTGACAGAGAGCGAGTGGGGTAGGGAGCGAGTGGTGAGTGGGTTGGTGGGGAGGGAGCGGGTGGAGGGGGGGAGCGTGTGGAGGGAGGAGTGGGTGGAGGGGGGTTTGGGAGGGTCATGGTCAGGACTGGTTTGTGGTCTCCCCCTGTCACCCTGTTGCTGTGCAGAGATCCAGCAGTTGTGGAGAGCCTGCGGCATTGCCAGGGGAGGTGGCGGAACGCCGAGGTGGAGCTCATGACCAGCCGCAGCCTCCTGGGCAAAGCCGCGGCCGAGCAAACCAGCCAAGATGTCCGCCTCCAGCACGCTCGCAACCAACTGGACCTGGAGATCAGGAGACGTCACAACGTAGAGCTCGCCAATCAACAACTGGTAACTCACCACTCTAACCCCATCCCTGCTCTCTCTCTCTCCGTCACCCACTGGATCTCTCCACTCTAACCCCATTTCCCGTTCTCTCTCTCTCTCTCTCTCTCTCACATGGCATTAGGAACGTCAGATGCAGCTGATCCGAGAAATCCTGATGAATGATGAAGCGATCGTAGGAGCCATGGACGAGGAACAGAAAACTCTCCTGACGTTCCTGAGCAGCCAACACGGTCCCTCTGACCCCTCCAAGAGGTACAGCTCCCTCAGGCCCCGCACCCACACACGCACACACGACTGGTATCCTAATACTTACCGTGGACTCCTGTAACTCACTGGTTAGAGCGCTTGCCTTGCAAGTGAGAGGAGCTGGGTTCGATTCCCGGGCAGGTCAGGTCAATCAATCAATCAATCGTTACGTTTATATAGCACTTTTCGCATCGGGAGGACATCCCAAGGCGCTGAACAGTCAGTTAGGGGTTAGAGCAGGGGAGGGGAGTGGTCGGGGGAAGCAGAGTAGGAAAATTGACTGTAGACGAAACCTTTGGCAAGTTTCCTTACTCCCCACACACACACACACACACACCACTGTTATTGTTTTTGTTACTCAGGGCCTCCGGTTGTGGGGACCTCTCTGGCTCCACGCTCTCTCACTCCGGGATCAGCTATGACAGGACTGACGACGAGCAGCTGGTGAGTGATTTCCCAGGGAAAGGCCATCAAACGCTTCCAATGGAGCAACATTCACATTCCACACAATGCGGACACGCACACGCGGACACGGCGTGTCTCTGGCACGTGGCTAACGGTTGGCGTGTCTCTGTACCAGGACATGGACCCGGTGATGATAAGGCAGAAAAAGTCAAAAAACAAGGACAAGAGGGTGAGGAATCAGGACTCTCTCTCTCTGCCTGTCTCTGTCCGCCTGTCTCTCTCTCTGCCTGTCTTTCTGCCTCCCCAGGGCTCGGGCCGGTCCTGCGCGGGGCTGATGTGGCTGGGTGAGGAGGGTGGGGGGGACACACTAGTGTAACTCTGTTGTTGCCCCCAGGGCTCGGCCCGGCCTGTGGTAGCCGCTCCCCCGGTGATTGCCAGACGCTCGCGGGTGTCGATCCCAACTATTTGTGGCCGATTCTGGGGCTGGGGAGCAGCGTGAGTCACCGGGACATCACACACCGGAGGGGGACGGGGGTCTCTGTGCATGGAGGGGGAGGTCTCTGTTTGTGCAGGGGTGTGTGTGTAGGTTGGGGGCTGTGTGTGGTAGTGGGGGCCGTGTGTGTGGCGAGGGAGAGTGTGTGTGGGAGTGGGGGCTGTGTGGGGACAGAGCGGTGTGTGTGTGTGGGATGGGTGGGGGCTGTGTGTGGGGAGGGAGGGAGGGAGGGAGGAATGTGTGGAGGGGGGGGTGGGGGCTGGGGGTAACGAGCTGTCTTGCAGACGGGGGAGGAGATGGAAAGGAAACAGACCCCTGTCCCTGCGTTACCGCGGAGACGGTCAAACTGCAACCCACCCCCCTCACTCACAGGTCAGACCCCCCCCCACCCTCACACACTGTCTATCTCTCTGTCTCTCCTACTGTGTCTCTCTCACACTCTGTCACTATGTCTTAAGTCACTTTGTCTATCTCTCCCACGCTATCTGTCTATCTCTCACACACACTCGATCTCTCTATCATTCTGTCACTCTGTCCCTCTGACTCTCTCTATCTCTCCTCTTCTGTCTCTCTCTATCACTCCTCTGTCTCTCTCTCACTCACACTCTGTCTCTCTCTCTCTCTGTCTCTCTAGACCGCTCTGCGCTGGGAGACGGTAATGAGGATTTGGAGCGAGAGAGAGCTCAGACCCCGGTGCCTCCGGCCACCCCACCTCCCCCCAGCCCCGCCTGGAGCCCCCGCCCCCCCCAGACCCCCTTCACGCCCCGCGTCCCCTTCAGGGCTCACACCTTTATGTCTAAAACGGTAATGTTTCCCCCAATACACCCCCAGCCAGGAAACCAATCAACCCCCCACACCTTCTCTATCTGTCTCTCTGTCTTTGTGCGCGTAACGGTGTGTGTGTGTGTCTCTCTCTCTCTGTATCTCTGTCAGTGTATCTCTGTGTGTGTATGTATGCATCTCTCTGTGCGAGCTGTCTGTCTCTGTGTGTGAATATATCTGTGTATGTATGTCTCTGTGTGTGAATATATCTGTGTGTGTCTCTCTGTGAGAGTATAGCTGTGTGTGTGTGTGTCTGTGTGTGTGTGTGTGAGTATATCTCTGTGTGTGTGTGTCTGGTCCAGATCGACCCAGATTCCCGGCAAACACAGAGGGGAGCTGCCTGGGTAATTGTGTGGTGTAACCAAAAGCTTGGTCCTCTCTCCCTCCATCCCTCTCCCTCAAATCTCTCTCTCTCCCCGACCTCTCCCTCTCCCCCCCACCCCCAACTTAGGTGATCCGGCCGGAGTCCTGCCTTCCCTGTGGGAAGCGAGTTGGCTTTGGGAAATTGGCTCTCCGATGCAGTGGCTGCCGGTTGCTGACCCACCCTGGATGTCGGGATCGCTGTCCGGCTCTGTGTGTGCCCAGTGTGACCGGGGGTCCAGTCAGGAATGGGCAGGTACATCTCTCACCCCCACCACCTCCCCCCACCTCTCCTCCCTCCCCCACCCTCGTCAACAATGAGTGGGAAACGACGATAGGATCCGCAGCCAATTGTGCAGAGCAGTGTCCCACATCCCGTCGTGGCTTGTGTGACCACATTATTATTGCGGGGGTGGGGGCCGGGGCCGGGGGGGGGGGGGTCGGGGGGAGAGGGTGGAGGGATTATTACCCCCGGAAAATGATTCTCTCTCCCCTCACCCCCTCCCCTTCAATTGACTCACAACCTACTTATTGCTGGTAAACAGAAGCTTGTGGAGTAAGGAAACTTGCCTACGGTTTCACCTTGACCCCGCCACACGAGAAGACTAGAGCAGTGAACTCAAAACAAAATGTTTAATGAACCCTTTCTATTCCCTCCCTCCCACCCTCCCCCCACACCACCCAGGGGAGAGTAGCGGACTTTGCCCCCCGCACCACGCCAATGATCCCTGCACTCGTCATTCACTGCATCAACGAGATAGAGCAGAGGGGGCTACAGGAGGTATGAGCGCTCGGAGCGGGGGGTGGGGGCGCTCAGCAGGCTCCGGCCTGCTTCATGACCCTCGATCTACCATTGCCTTTAGCCACTCTGCCCCCCAACCTCTGAAACTCCATCCCGCAGTCCCTCACCTCCCTGGTCTCCTTCAATCCCCACCTCAAGACCCTCCTCTTCAATGGTCCCATCGGTCACCCTGAATCTAGCCCGTTCCCTCCACCCTCCCCATCCCCAACCCCCCAGCTCTAAAACAACCCAGCGCCTTGGGACGTCCTCCTGACATGAAAGGCGCTATACAAGTGTTGTTGTTAAATAATAATCCTTGCATTTGACCCAGCGCCTTATCCCGTCTTCTAGACTGTGACTCAAATCACTTCACAGAATATACTGTAAATTGACTGTATATTTGTGGGCAAAACGCGGCAGCCAATTGCGCACAGCAGCGTCCCCACAAACAGCCGTGGGTTGAGATGACCAATTTCTTGTTGTTGTTGTTGTTATTACCGGCTGACTCCCACCGATTGCCGGTTGCTTTACAGACGGGTATTTACCGGGTGCCGGGCTGCGAGCGGACGGTGCGGGAGCTGAAGGAGAGGTACCTGAGGGGGAAGGGGCTCCCGCTGCTCAGCCGCGTCACGGATGTCCATGTGGTCTGTGGCCTCCTGAAGGATTTCCTCCGCAAACTCCAGGAGCCGCTGGTCACCTTCCGGCTCCACCACAACTTCCTGGCCGCGGCTGGTCAGTCTCCGCTTGGGTACACCCCGGAGATTCCTGGGAATGCCTCCCCTCCCCCCCCCCCCACATTGTCGCTCGTTCACCACACCCCTTCCCAGCATAGACTCTGACAATGCCTCCCTCCCTCTCTCTCTCCCCAATTGAGGGGGAGGGGGTGATGGGCCGATGGCTAGGATGGAGGGGGTATGGCTGGTGGGGTTATGGCTGGGGAGATGGTGGGGGTGGGGGGGGGGGGTGAGGAGATAGGTGGGGGTGAGGTTCAGGGGTGGGGAAGGATGGCTGGGTGGGTAGGGGAGTGGTCCAGGGGTGGGGGTGTGGGTGGCTGGGTGGATGGGGGAGTGGTTCAGGTGTGGGGGGTCAGGGGAAAGCCAGCCGGTGATGGCCTCTCACTGTGTACAGGACTCCCCAGCGATGAGCGGCTGTATCAGGCCATTAGTCAATTACCTCAGGCCAACAGAGACACCCTGGCTTTTGTCATCCTTCATCTCCACAGGTGAGTGTGTGTGTCTCATTGTGTGTGTGCTGTCTCTCTGTGCTGTCTCTCTGTGCTGCCTGTCTCTGTGCTGCCTGTCTCTCTCTGGCTGTGTTCAGGGTGATGAGGAGCGCCCAGTGTAAGATGAACAAGTGGAACCTGGCCAGTGTGTTTGGGCCTACGCTGGTGGGTCATGCCACCCCCGAGCCTGACCCTCTCTGTGTGCTACAGGATACCAGACAGCAGCCCAAGGTTAGCCCTGCCTGGGGGGGGGTGGGGGAGGTTGAACCTCTCAACCTTGCTTGACCACTCTCCCATCCCTGCCTTGTTCACCACAACGACAACACGACATTAGCACAGTGTCTCTCATGTCAGGAGGACGAACCAAAGCGCTGGGCTGGACACCACAGGTGGTGGGGAGGGAAGTGAAGGTGGTGGGGAGAGCAGGTGGGGTGGTGGGGGGATAGGAGGAGGGTGACCAAAGGCGCGGTCAAAGAGTAGGGTCTTGAGATGGACCTTGGAGAAGGCGAGGAAGGGAGAGGACAAGGCAGAGGGACTGTGAGATGGGAGTTCCATGGGGTGGGGGGTGGGGTGCACGGCTAACCCCTCACTCCCTCTTTAATCCCTTCCCCACCCCCTGCTATTTTTCACTTTGGTTAAAACTTTACTTGATTAAAAAGGATTTTAGTTGCAGTGTGTTGTTGCTGTGATGTCGCTGCTGTTTGCTGGTGACTATGTGTCTGATTGCCCCGTGTAGGTGGTGGAACGGCTTCTGTCATTGCCCCTGGAATACTGGAGAGAGTTTTTGCCATGTTCCCAGCCTGCGTCCGCTGTCCCCACCCCTGGTGAGCCATACATTGACCCCGTCCCCCACCCACCCATCCCTCCCCACACCCTGCCAGTCACACCCTCCTACACACATACACGGCCATGTTCAGGTGGGGGAATGTTATAACTGTTTGTGGGGATGCTGCCTGGCGCGATTGGTTGCCATGTCCCCTTCACTGACTCCCTTCTCTGCCTTTCTTGTCGCTTTGCACAGGACGGATTTTCCAGCCCCTGACCACCCCTGACAGAGCAGAGAGAAATAACTCCCCCACCTGTTGCCTGTCTGCGGGCTTGTTACTGCTGCCATTGTGAGTCATAGGGGTGGTGGGGGGGGGGGCGTGGGGAGGGGGCTGGGAGAGGGTGGTGTGGGGGGTCATAAGGGTGTAGGGGGAGAGAGTGTGGGGGGCTAGAGGGCTGGGAGAGGGGTCTCGCTAGGAGTGGGGGGTCTCTGGGGAACAGGCTGGGAGAGGGTGGTGGGGTGGTCGGGCTGAGAGGGTGGGGGAGTTGGGCTCGGTGAGGGAGGTTGGGTGGTTGGGAGGGGGAGGGGAGCAGTGAATGGAAGTTCCTGGTGTGATGACATCTTTCTCCCTCAGGTCTGGGGGGCACAAAGCAGTGAAGCTGTTCCCCAGCCCCACCCTCAAATAGGAGGATCACATCGGCTGGGGAGCCCTGGAGGAGGAAGGTGGTGGCAGACGTTTCCGTTGTTGGGTTTGGGGGTCTTGGCCTGAAGGCTGGGGGTGGTGCTAGCTCTGACCGTGACACATGTGGAGAAGGTGGGAGGGAGGGAGGGGGGTGATGGAGGGAGGGGGGGGTGAAAGGGGGAGCGAGACTTTAGAATTCACCCAGGGGCCAGTTTGGCGGTTTTGGTGCCAGTCGTGATGGGTGGGTGGGGGGTGGGGGTGGGGGGCGGGGGGCGAGGAAGGGGAAATGTTTTTGATACTGGGGGAGAGACTGATGGAGTGAGAGTGAGTGAGAAAGAAAGAGATGAGGGGAAGAGAGCGAGACTGATGGGAGAAACAGTTACAGATAGAGAGTGACGGGGGGAGAGAGAGTGGGAGAGACTGACAGAGAGATAGGTGGGGAGGGGGGGGAATGAGTTATATGTGTGTGTTGGAGAGTGGGTGGGTGGGTAGTGGGCTCTCTTGTTTCTGCTGAAATTAAAAATTTGACACTTAATGAACATTGCAAGTTTGGGAAAAATAATTTTTAATTTTGTCTATTTTTTGGGGGGGGAGAAGAGGAGGAGGAGGAATGGGTATACAATGTGACTCTTCTCATAACCCATTTCCGTGCGATAATTAACACTGCACCAACCCCCCCACTCCCTCACATGAATCCCAGCAAAACATTCACTCCCTCCCTCCCTCCCACCACCCCAACCCCGTCTCTGTGTATAAATCACATGTCAAAAGCCAAAGTCACCAGAGATTTAATTGTTATAGTCACAAAATACGTGAGATTTGTCTTAGCCATTTGCGCTCTCACACACCAAGCTCTGGTGTGGGGAGGTAGTGCGTGGGAGTGGGAGTGGGGGGGGGGCATGGGTGTTGGGGGCAGAGGAGTGGAGAGAAGTGTTAGAATTGACCTAGTTTCCTCCTCCCACCTCACTGCCCCCCTGCCTCACTGCCCTGGCTGGCAGGATTTGTGAGCAGAGGGTGGGGGAAGAGAACTGGGTGGGGGGGGGGGGAAAGGAGCAGGGACGTGGAGGTAGGGGAGACAGCTGGATGGGGGGGTAGGGAGGGGGGGCAGCTGGGGGTGGGGGAGAGAGCTGGAGTGGGGCAAGGTTACTGACTGACCCTCACAGGATGATCTGGTTTTTGAAGCTGCGGTTCAGTTCCTTGTGGGGGAGGACAATGGAGTTCAGGATAATGACCTCGGCGGGTATCGTCACATTACAGCCTGTGGGGGTGGGGGGCGGTGGTGAGAGAGAGAGAGAGAGAGTCACATCTCAGACTGTGTCCCACCCAGCCCTCCCTCTGTTCAATCCCTACCCACTCACCGTCCCACTCACATTTGTACATTTACTCTGTTTGAGATATTTACCCCATTCACTTTTTTTTAACCTACAAAATACACAGTCACTCCACTTCATGTGGAGTCCCTGAAGCTCAGTGGTCAGAGCCTTTGCCTCGCAAGCGAAAGGACCCGGGGTTTGATTCCCGGGCGGGTCAGGGTAAAACTTTGGGGAAGTTTCCTTACTCCACACACACACACGCACGCATGCACGCCTGTTTAGCCAGTGTTAAATTGGAACCCGGTTGTCAGTCGATCGGTGGATCACTTTTCCGGGGGGAAAATAATCCTTCTCCCCCACCCAACAAATCCACTCATTCCCCGGCTGTTTCCCACGACTGTGTGTTGTCAATTGGCTGCCACGTTTCGGCCACAAATATACAGTCAATACACTTTATAGTACATTGTGTCAAGCGCTTTGAGACGTCTAGAAGACGTGAAAAGCGCTATATCAAACGCACAGATTATTATTCTGTCAAGTGTTTGAGGTGTGATCAGACACTGTATCAGTTGTATTGATTATTATTATGATGATAATAAGATGCATTCACTCACTCCCCACTCCCTCCCCAGCCTCGCACCAGGCTCTGATCTCTTACCGAGGATGGTGATGGAGGGGTTAAGTTTGCCGTCACTGAGAGGGTCTCGCTGTCGATCTTGGCGTAGGGATCGTTGGGGTTGGGGTCACTGGGAGTGCCCTCCACACGAGCCCACCTCCCTATGCTGCTGTCCCAGCCTACAATACAGTTCAGCACACAGCTATGGTCCTACCACACACCAGGGGAACGGACAGTCAGACTTATACCCTGTGGTTGGATTGCAACAGTTACCCCAACATGCCTTCACCCACCCAAACTTAGCACCCCGTTCCTGCAGCTCCCCCCACCATATACTGACCCACCATATACACACACACACACAGCCCCTTCTCTATATATTGACCCCCCACCATACACACACCAAGCCCACCACCCACCCTCCAAACTACCCCCATTCCCATAGATTGTCCCCCATTTCCCACCACACCCGGCCCAGTTAATCACCTGGCTTGCCCCCCATCCCGTTCTCCCCCCCACCCCACCCCCGTTCTCCCCCTCCCTCACCCTCCAGACCTGACCTGCAGCGAGGCTCCATGTAAGATGATGGATTCTCGAACTCTAACCCCAGCTCCGATTGTCACCCCCGTCCCGATAGACACATTGGGACCCAGCTAGGGGGGAAGATCAGAGAACCGTTACCATAGAGACCCCACTGACTTACCATGGGGGGTGGTGGGGCGGTGAGAGAGCGGAGGGGTTGGTCATTGTACAGAGAGGGGGTTCTGGCTGTTGGTGGTGGGGGGAGGGTGTGTGAGAGAGAGGGGGCTGTGTGTGTGTGTGAGAGAGGGGACTGTGTGTGTGAGAGAGGGGACTGTGTGTGTGTGAGAGAGGGGACTGTGTGTGTGTGAGAGAAAGCTGTGTGTATATGTGAGAGGGGTTTATGTGTAAGAGGGGGGACTGTGTGAGAGAGACTGTGTGTGTGTGTGTGAGAGGGGGCTGTGTGTGTGTGGGGAGGGGGGTGTCAGCACTCACCACTGCGGTGGGATCGATGGTGGCTGTGGGGTGGACGTAAACGTTTCCTGGGAAATTAAAGATAATAAATAGTCAGAATGATTGGGATTTGGCAGTTGAGAGTCTCCTGGTTAACAATGGGAGTGAGTGTGTGTATGTGAGTGCGTGTGCTTGTGTGTGTGCGCGCGGTGTATGGAATAGTGGGCAAGGAGGCAGAATGAACTAAACAATGGTTAGCAAACCAAAGCTGTTTCGCCCACGTAGTCACTACACTTTACAGTACACCCTGTCGTGTAGTGTTTAGAGCGCTTTGAGACGTCTCAATGATGTGATAAAATGCTGTGTCAAATGCAAGATTATTATAACGTAGCAGAAGGTTAGCTCCCCCTCAGTGTGCTCTCTCTCCAGCCCCCCTCTGCCCCCTACCCCCACCAGTCGATGGTGGGGACGTACCAAGGACTGTAGGTCCCTCCTGTGTGTGTGGAGCCAGCCGGTCAGGGTGTGAAGTCCTGTACTGGTTCAGGTAGAGTCGATTAGCGTAGATAGCAGATCTGAGGACATAGCATAGATTAATCATCAGACACAGAGAGAGGGAGGGGGAGAGATTGAAACAGAAGAGACAGAGAGACAGAGAAGAGAGAGATCGAAATAGGAGAGACATAGAGGGAAGAGGGATAGACATAGGGAGAAAAAGAGTGGGGGGGGGACGACGACGACAACAAAGGGAGAGAGAGAGACAGAATGAGCGGGACAGAAGAGATACACACAGAGACACAGATGGGCCGCTGAGGGACAGTGAAGGAGAGACACAGAGAATGAGGAGAGGGACAGAGAGAGATTGAAGTGTGGGTCCTGTTACCCGGCTGACTTGATTTGGCTCCAGAAGCCGTCTGTCTTGTAGACGTAGAGATTGCCGTGACCGGCCAAGGCTGTGAAGACATCCTGCTCCAGGCGGATCACCTCAGCTCTGTGCCAGCCATTCCCCTCCTCACTGTGGGCACACAGAGTTCCATCACCCCCAGCCCAGCCCCTCACGCACAGCCCCCCAACCCCCACCCCCATCTCAGCTCTGTGCCAGCCATTCCCTTCCGCACTGTGGGCACAGAGAACTCTCACCCCCAAACCACCCCCACACTCAGCCCCCAAACAAGCCCCTTTTCCACTCCCCCCACCATCGCACCCCAACATGCCCTCCCCCAACCCCAGCATCTCCAAACACACCCTGAGCAAGGTTTCTGTGCCCCCCCCACCGTTTCCCCCACCATTATTGTACCCAGAAGCAATCACACTGACGAGCACCAAACCCACACAGCACAGCAACCAGGGAGACATACCACATCAGGAAGGGGGGTGGGGGGGGAGATGGGCAGAGGGAGAGAGAGGGTAGAGAGGTCAGGGGGTAGAGAGGGTCGGGTGGAGACTGAATGAAAGACACATAGAGAAACTAAGTAGAAGACACAATCTAGACTGCAATCTAAACTGGGGGGGTGGGGAGAGATTACATATAGAATAAAAGCCCCACTCCCACAGGAATCAATTAGAGGCTGGAACCTAATCAAGAGGTTTATCTGGGAGGGGTATATCCTCCCACTCCCCCACCCGCTCACAGCGTGGGAGGCAGTTACCCCTGAGAGGAAGCTTTAATTAGCGAAAAGCAAAGGTTAGTGTTGGGGGTGAGCGATGAGAAGGCTGTGGGGCAGGAGTGGGTTAAGCCCGAACAGAGCACACAGTATACAGTCACCAACTTACCCCGTGTCAGGGTATCTGAGGGGATGTCAGAGCAGTGCGGAGCAGACAGAGGGAGAGACATAGAGAGAGAGGAGGCAGAGCGATGGACAGAAGGAGAAAATAAAAGAAATGATGAACAATGGTAAACAATAAAGAGTGTATGAGCAGGGGGCAGGGAGAGAGACACACACCACTCACTCACACTCAGACGCATACAGATACACACAGATTTGCACAGACACAGACATATACTCACAGACAGACTTGCACACACAGACACACACATACAGACAAAGTCAGACACACACACTCAGACATACTCACAAACATTCAAACAGACACACACACACACACACACAGACAGCCCCCACCTGACAGACTCACAGGGTCAGGTCTCGCTGGTTGGCCTGGAAGACCTCCCCAATGTGCTGGAAGATGTTGGGGCTGAACAGATAAATTCCACAGTTAATGATCTCACTAACAAGGTGCTTGGCTTCTCCACATAGTGAAGGACCTGAGAGAGAGAGAGAGGGAGAGAGTCACAGCTTCACATACTCTCACACACAAACCACTACACAGCCTCCACCCTCACACCCCGAAAGACACACAATGAGTGATTTACCTCACTCCTCTATAGCCACCACCTCCGCAGTCTACCCCTCAAACAACCATACCACCCCCCACCCCCGAGAGAGTCCAGGACTGAGCACCTGTACCCCTCCACACTCCCTTCCCACACCCGAGACCCCCCACCACACACTCCCCCCACACCCCTGATAGCGCCCCCCACCCGGCTGTACCTGATGTGTGACCTGATTCTCCACTATGCAGCCGTAGTTCAGGGACTGTCTGCGATTGGCCTGTGGGGGTGTGGGTTAAGAGGGCGAGAGGGGCAATCAGTCAGTAAACACAGTCACTACATGGTATAGCAAACCCTGAGAAAGCACAGTCCACCTCCCACCCCAACAAACCATCACCCCTCAACTCACACAGTCTCTAGCTCACCCACCTCCTCTCACCTCCTCTCCCTCACTGCTCTCCCCCCACCACCCCCCTCCCTCCACCACCACACCCCTCACCTCCTCCCCTCACCGTGGTGCCCAGCATGGTGAAAGTGTTTGGGTGTTCCCGGCTCCTCTGGAATTCCAGCATCTCCCGGAGCGGGAATTCTGAGCAAACGTCCGTATTCATCACAAAGAAGCTCTCGGGGTTCCCGGCCAAGATCTGATCTCGGAAATGATACAGTCCCCCACCCGTGCCCAGCGCAGAATACTCCTGCAGGTACCTGGGGGTGGGGGGGTGGTGGTGGAGGGGCGAGAGAGTAACAATAACAATTACATTTACACAGCCCTGCGGCGGAGTGGGGGGGGGGGGGGCAGGTTACGCAGGCCAGTGGCCGGCACGATGGGGAGCCAATTGCCAATGGAGTCAGGTGAGGCTGGTGGAGATGGGGTCGGGTGGGAGGGGGGGGGGGGTTGGGAGCAGGGAGTAGGGAGGGGAGGGCTGGTACCTACCTGACGGAGACCTTGAACTGCTGCTGAGCTGCCGACAGGAAGCGACTGAGCTCCTCGTTGGGCTGGTAAAAGCCAATTAGCAAAACCTCCTTCAGGTTCGGAACCTGTCGGGTGGGTGGGGGGGGCGGAGAGAAAGAGGAGAGGGTCAGGCTGTCACCACACTCCCTCACAAACACTCACCACCCCCCACCCACCTCGTAGACACCCCCCCCTACTCCCTCACAAGCACTCACCCCCACCCCCCCCTCGTTTGACTGGGTGATGAGGTGAGAGCGTAAATGGCTTGTTACACCATATTATTGTGAATGATTATTACAACAGCAACAACTTTGGTTGATATAGCGCCCACCCACCACGCCGGACGGCGTCTCAAGAGTTCGTCCCAACATTAACATTAATGCGATTTACACAAACACTCTTACTGTGATTTACGGTACGCGATGATGAAGCTAAATTGCAATCAACTGTTGTCCAATATTCCCGTGATTGGTCGTACAATATTGTGATGAATGATTTCCTCGCTGTTGTATAATATTAGGAAGCATTTTGAGACACTGTTATACACTAAATCGCCTTGTTACCACACTGTTGCAAACTGCAGTGTTCCTGTCCGTGCAGTGTTATTATGTACAAGTTAGATTGTTACATAAGTCTTCCTTGTTAATGTACCTCCGCACCATCAATATACGCAAAACACAATAATAAAAATTGGTTATTTCAATCCACAACTGTTTGTGGGAACGCTGCTGTGCGCAATTGGCTGCCACCTTGTCCCACAAATATACGTGTTGCAGTATATTTGGGGAAGTGCTTTGAGACACTGTCTAGAAGATGTGAAAAGCGTTATATCAAATGCAAGGATTATTATTATTTATTATTATATTATTTTACTGTCCCCGTACATACATTGCTATTATATTATTATACTCTCCCTTTTATTATATATTATATTATTATACTCTCCCTGTTATATATAATAATAATCCTTGCATTTGATGCAGCGCTTTTCACATCTTATCATCGTCTCAAAGCGCTTCACAGAAAATACTGTAAAGTGAATTGACTGTATATTTGTGGGCGAAACGCGGCAGCCAATTGCGCACAGCGGCGTCCCCACAAACAGCCGTGGATTGAAATGACCGATTTTCATTATTTTGGGTTGTTTGCAGCGATTATTATTAGGCGAGGGTGTGTGTCTGTGTACGTGTGTGGAGTAAGGAAACTTACCCAAGGTTTCACCCTGATCTGCCTGGATTTGAACACATGTCTCACGCTTGTAAGGCAAGTGCTCTAACCACTGGGGATTATTTTTAAAAATAATTATTATTACACTCTCTCTGCATGTACCTTGTTACTATATATTATATTGTACATTATATATTATTATTCTCTCTATTATTATATATTATATGTTGTTATACTGTCCCTGTACGTACCTTGGCGCAGGCCTCGATGTGGTGCTGGATCATGGGAACCCCAGCCACAGGGAACAGTGGTTTGGGAACCTCGAAGGACAGAGGCCGGAACCTGGTTCCTGAACAAATCACACAACTCTGGGATTAGACATCAGGAGCAGGAGGAGGCCAATCAGCCCATCCAGCCTGCTCCATGCATAACATTTCCCAGCACATATACAGTACTGACTTGACTAAAATCTCCCACTGGCCCCATCCCCACCCCCATTAGTAGTCACCTATCAGCAATCTATCCTCACAGCCTGGCTCAGTGTCTCCCACACTCGCCCCCACCCATCCAGCCCCCTCCCTCGAGACCCTCCCACCCCCACCTCACCTCCTCACCCCTCCGACCACCTCCCCCTCCCCCCATCCTCACTCCTCACCTTTCTGGGACCCTCCGATCAGGATGATGGCTTTCAGCATCTTTTCCAGAAGGTGGAGCGGGGACTAACAGTCGGTCACTCACTTGCTCGCTCCCCCTAACTCAGGGCTGGGAACAAGAGAGGGGGGGGGAACAAGTTAGTCTGTGTGTCAGCCTGGCTCTCTACATGGTGCTCTTATTATTATTATTATTTGAAACAGAGCCTTAGGATGTCTTCAAGACATCTCAAAGCACTTCACTGTTAACTAACTAACTAACGAACAAACTAACTAACGAACAAACTAACTAATGTAATAACTAACTAACTGGGAGGGAGGGAGGGTGGTCCTAGCTGGACAAGCAGTGGGAAAGCTTGGCCAGACAGCGCTCTCTCCCTCTCTCGATGGCCAAGTTATTGTGTGGGTTTAGCTGGTTAGACTCCAACACACACTCTGGTCTCCCCCCCCCCCCCCCCCACCACAACCCAAGCCTTGGCTCTAGCCAACCTGTGCCTAATACTCTCCGGAATTAGGTAAACAGGTGGTGTCCCTCCCGGGAGAAAGAGAGAGAGCGCGGGAGAGAGAGAGATAGAGAGAAAGAGCAGGGGAGAGAGAGAGCCCATCCCACCCTAACAATCTCTCTGTGGGATTTCCAGGTGTGGGTGAGAGAGATATGTTGAACTCTAAGATGGCTTTGAACACTCTTACTCACGTCAAGATATTTCTGCCTGTGTCACGTATCCGGTTGAGCAAATATATACTGTAATAAGACTCCAAGTAACCCAGCCTCCCCAGCCAGAAGAAAGAATCCAGGGTGGGTGAAACCTTAGGCAAGTTTCCTTCCTTACACGCACACACACCGACACAGCTACACAGAGACGCACACGCACACAGAGACGCACACGCCTCTGTTTACCCAGCAGTAAAGCAGGAGCCAGATTGTTCGTCCAGGCAATTGGCGCTTATCCGGGGGGGGTGATAATCCCTTTGTGTAGAATCCTACAGCTCAGTGGTTAGATCCCCGGCCTCACAAGTGAGAGGACCTAGGTTCGATTCCTGTCAGGTCAGCGTGAAACCTTGGGCAGGTTTTCTGACTCCACACTCGCGCGCACACACACGCGCACGCACGCACACACACCCACACACACACACACACACGCGCGCACACACACGCATGCACACACACACACACACACGCGCGCACACACACACACATGCGCGCACACACACACGTGCGCGCACACACACCCACACACGCGCGCGCGCACACACACATGCGCGCACACACACACGCACACGCCTGATAACAATCCCTCCAAAAAACCCACAATAATAAAATTGGTCATTTCAATCCACGACTGTGTTATTATTATTATTATTATTATTATAAATCAAAGCGCTCGCTCCGAGACTGTCCGCGGGGGGAACAACACACAGTCACCACCCTGGACAGCGTTTCCCCGTGAGGCGCTTTGAGACGTCTCGGAGAGGGCGCCTCAGTCAGAATGACAAGTGCTATTATCCATTCTCCTCACTGCCCAGTGAATGATCCTGATTATTAGGGGCAGGGAATAGCAGAGGGAACCAGGGGAGCCCCGGACAGTCAGTGAGGGGGTAACGGGGGGGGGGGTGGGGGGGGGGGGGGAGGGGAGAAAAAAGTTTGAAAGAGTTTGTTAAAGTTGCTTAAAAACTTGTACCGATGTGACTGAGAGCGGCTCCCACCCCCTCAGCCCTCCTACCCTTTCTGTCGCTCTTCTCTCTTCCTCTCTCTCTCTGTCTCTGTCGCCTCTTGATGGCGTCTTCACTCCACACTCCTCCCCTCCCCCCCTCAGCCCACCAACCGACTTCCTCCTGACTGGCTAGAGGTCAGGGGTTACCACATCACGTGTACCTGGACGCCGTGTATGCTGGGAGATGTAGTTTCTCTTCACACAACACACTCACAACTCTCCCCACTATAATAATCTGTGTATGTGAGTGTATGTGTGAGTGTATGTGTGTGTGTGTGTATATAAGTTGTGGTGGAGAGTCCCTGTAGTTCATCGGGTGAGAAGTGAGAAGACCTCGGTTTGATTCCCAGGGGGGGGGGGGGGGGTCAGGTTAGAGTGAAACCTTAGGCAAGTTTCCTTATTCCTCACACACACACACACGCATACACACGCCTAATAATAATCCCTCAAGAAAAGCAAACAATAATAAATTGGTCATTTCAACCCGTGGCTGTTTGTGGGGACGCTGCTGGGCACAATCGGCTGCCGCGTTTCGCCCACAAATATACTTATATTCTGCGAAGCTGCTTTGAGACACAGTCCAGAAGATGTGATAAGGCACCATATCAAATGCAAGGATTATTATTACTATTATTATTTTTGTGGACTCCTTATAGCTCAGTGATTAGAGCCCTCGCCTCTCAAGCAGGAGGACCTGTGTTTGATTCCCGGGCAGGTCAGGTCGGGGCGAGACCTTGGGCAAGTTTCCTTATTCCACACACACACACACACACACACACCTCAGGAAGTTTCCTTACTTCAAACACATGCCCCTGTTTACCAGCAGTCAGTGGGAACCCAGTTGTCAGTCAATCGGTGGATCGCTTTTCCGGGTGTAATAAATGATCTCCTCCAAAAATATAATAATTTGGTCACTCAATCCACAGCTGTTTGTGGGGACACTGCTGTGCGCAATTCGCTGCCACGTTTCGCCCACAAAATACACAGTCACCACACTTTACGGCCTATTCTGTGAAGCCCTTTTTAGATGTTTCGAAGAGGTGATAAGGCACTATATCAGGTGCAAGCATTATTATTGTGGGAGTGTGTGTGTGTGTCAATGTGAGTATGGACTAGTATGTGTGAATTGGTGGATATGTTTTAATGTAAATGTGTATGTGTGTAACTGTGTTTGTGTGCGAGCGTATCTTAAGTGTGTGTGTCTGTGTGGATGTGTGTGAATGAGTGTGTGTGAGTGTGGGGAAGCAGAGTTCTGGGGAGTACAGGGTGAATGATTGACACAAGATTTTCTCGTAAGATACGTGTATTTTGCCCACAGAATGCAAATACAAAATGAAAATCAAACATGATTAAAACATCAAATCAGTTCCTCTCGGGAACCCAGTGAAATATCACCTTCATTATTACATTCAATCTAAAGTCTCACCCACACACACACTCATACACACATACACTCATACACACAACAACAAAATTGTATTTGTTTAGTGCTTTTCACACCGGGAGGACATCCCAGGGTGCTGAAACGTACACTCTCACACACACACACACACACACACACAGATACACACACACACAGATACACACACAGTGTCTGCCAGAAGGAGGAAAATTCTGGAAGCCTAGTCACGCAGGAGTTCGTGAGTGAATTTATGGCTTTGTCCAGGCCCCTGCAGCTCAAACCAGTGGCAGCCAAACCCACCCAGACCTACACACAGGGTCAGCAGAGAGAAGTCACTAACAACAACTACAACAATAACAGCAAAATGACATTTATAGAGCCCCTTTCACGTTGGGAGGACGTCCCAAGGCGCTCAACCGTCAGGGGTCAGGACCCAAGCAGAGGAGAGAGTTAGGGGGGAGAGGGAGATTGTTGGGAGGGCAGCAGAAGGCACGATCGAAGATCTTGAGACCGGCCTTGAAGGAGGCGAGGGAGGGAGGGAGTGAGGCGAAAGGACTGTGGGATGGGGTTCCAGAGTTTGGGGGCAGAGAGGCTGAAAGCCTGTCAGCCGATGGTAGGGCACGTTGGGCGGGGGACATGGAGCAGACCGGAACTCGCTGAACGGAACGGGCGAGGAGGTTCACAGGGGGATAGTAGGTCAGAGAGGTGGGAGATGGGGGGGGTGGCAAGGCCGTGAAGTGTGCGATATGTGAGTGTGAAGGGTGCCTGTGCGTGTAAGTGTGCGAGGGTGAATGTGCGAAGACTCACCAGGTAAAGTAGGAAGAACAGGTAGAAGGCTGCAGCTATGGCAGCGATGGCATAAAGGTAAATGTATTTCAGGTCCATGGCGTACACCACAATCAGGTAAAGATTCACAGCAAACACCAGCAGCGAGATCACCAGCCCAATCACCTTCCCCAGCCTGGCACAATAACACGCATAGTTACACCCTCACTACACACCGGCCATCTCCTGTAGCTCAGTGGTTAGAGCCCTCGCCTTACAAGCGTGAGACCTGCGTTCGAATCCAGGCAGATCAGGGCGAAACCTTGGGCAAGTTTCCTTACTCCACACACACACACACACACTCACACACCCACAAGTCTAATAATAAACCCTCAGTATATTCTGTGAAGCGCTTTGAGACGTCGATAAGATG
Organism: Hydrolagus colliei; assembly: GCA_035084275.1. NCBI lineage: Eukaryota > Metazoa > Chordata > Chondrichthyes > Chimaeriformes > Chimaeridae > Hydrolagus > Hydrolagus colliei. The sequence continues at coordinate 9,960,077 of CM068747.1, read as the reverse complement.
TGAAAAGCGCTATATCGAATGCAAGGATTATTATTATTAATAACGGCGGAGTTACACCCTCACTACACACATATATACACACATAGAGTTAAACCCGCTATACCAGCCCAGCTCACCCCCACCCCTCAGTGTATAGTCCCCACTTACAGGCCATTGGTGAATTCCCGCATGAGGGTGGGCAAGCTGGTGAACGTCAGGATAGGCACCAGAGCGAAGGGCAGCTGTGGGGGGAGACACAAAGAGACACAAAGAGAGAGAGAGAGAAAACTAATGTCTTGTCGTTCACAGCCTCAGGGGTGGGGGAATGGAGGGCAGGGTACGGCTGTCTTTCCATCCTCACATACACAGAAACCCATCACCGTGATCAGTCAGGCATCTGTCTGACTGACACGCACACACGGAAACGCGTCACCGTGATCAGCCGGGTGTCTGTCAGTCCGCCTGACACACATTGCAACGCGTCACCGAGTGGCTCTAACACGAGGGGCTCCGACGAGGGCTCACCAAGATGCTCTGGAGAACGTTGAGGATGTCGTTCATGGCCGAGAGGTCACTGACGTCCTTCACCGCAGCCACGATCACCGTGGGAACAATGGCCAACAACCGCGTCACCGTCACCCGGCGAAACCTGGACCAGGTCAGTTTCAGGAACCCCTGCCAGAGAGAGAGGGTGGGGGGGGAGAGGGGGGTGAAGAGGAGTGAGAGAGAGAGAGGGAGAGGGGCAGGGAGAGAAGGAGTGCGAGAGAGAGAGAGAGAGAGAGGGGGAGAAGGGGAGTGTGAGAGGGAGAGGGGAGGGGAGTGAAAGAGAGGGGGGAGTGTGTGTGAGAGAGTGTGACAGAGAGAGTGGGAGAGTGTGTGAGAGAGAAGGAAAGTGTAAGAAAGAGGAAGAATGTGAGAGAGAAAGAGGAAGCGCGCGTGAGAGGGTGAGACAGAGGGTATGTGTAGACTAAGAGAGAGAGACGAAGCGAGAGGCTGAATGTTGGCTGGTTTGACTGGACCTTGAGGAGGCTCCAGGGTAGGCAAGGCTTCCTCACCTCCATCACAAACTGCCCGGCGTACGTGCCAGTCATGGTGGAGCTCTGGCCCGCGGCCAGGATACCCACAGCCCAGATATAGAGGGCAGCAGGACCGAAATAACAGCCCAGGACGACACCCTGGCCATACAGAGAGAGAGAGAGAGAGAGAGAGAGAGAGGTCAACAACAACAACTTGCATTTACACAGCTCCCCTCACACAGGATAGCGTCCCAGAGCGCTCTACACCGAGCCAGGGGTGAGGGCGGGGAGGTGACTGTGGGCCCAAGAGGAAGATCTAGAGGTGTGACCCAGAGATGGGAAGGAATGGGTGAGACGGAGGGAGAGAGGGAGAGAGCGTCAGAGCTTCGGGGGGGTAGTGGCTGAAACCCCGACCACCGACGGTAGGGCTGAGGGCAAGGAGCCCCTGCAGGAGGCTGGAGCCAGCCGGGCAGAGGCAGCGGGCAGTGAGTTGGGTGGGGTATGTAGGTAGGAGTGGCAGGAGGGTGCCAAGTCAGGGTTATACTCTCACCACAGCCTGGCACCCACCAGCCAACACAACCCTCACTGCGGCTGTCAGCCTAGCACAGCCTTCAGATACTGTAAAGTGTAGTGACTGTATATATTTGTGGCTGAAACGCGGCAGTCAATTGGTCACAGCAGCATCCCCACAAACAGCAGTGATATGAATGGATGGGATGGAGGGGGCCTCGCTTGCCCAGTGGGGGTAGAGATCACCCCTCTCGTTCTCTTACCCCCTTGAAAATGTCCACAGTCAGAGTGCCATTGGTTTGGAGGTGATCGATGTAGGGGCTGCTGGTGTTCACACACATTTCGTACTGAAGACGACACACACACACATACACAAACACACGCACGCACAAACACATACACATACATAAACAGGGGGAAACAGAGTGAGAGTCAGGCACAAACAACAACAACAACTGGCAACATCTCAGAGTGTGGAGTCATATCGTTTTGCCCTCACCCTCTGGTCCACGCTCTCACCCTCCCGCCACCCCAACCTCCCCCACATACATACCCCCACTTAATATAATAATAATAATAATAATCCTTGCATTTGATACAGTGCTTTTCATGTCTTCAAGACGGTGTCTCAAAGCGCTTCACAGAATATACTGTGAAGTGAATTGACTGTGTATTTGTGGGCGAAACGCGGCAGCCGTTTTGCACACAGCAGCGTCCCCATAGACAGGCGTAAAGTGTGTAACCAAATATTTTTTTTTGGGGGGGGGAAGGATTATTATCAGGTGTCTGCGTGTGCGAGTGTGTGCGTGTGTGCGTGTGTGTGTGTGTGTGTGTACGGAGTAAGGAAACCTGATCAAGGTTTCGCCCTGACCTGACTTGACTTGCCTTGACCTGCCGGGAATGGAATCCAGGTCTCTGGCTTTTAAGGAGAGTGGCTCTAACTACTGAGCTACCGTGGGGATTTCACAATATCTCTCCCATCTCTTCCAGCTACTTACTCAGCTATTTTCCCTTTCTGTTTCTTTGTACGAGGCCTGACTCAGCGGAGTTTGTGGCCCGCGATCCCACGTCCAGCCCCCCCCCCCACTCCCCCGGGCACCTCCACTCACCACATCCTCGTTCGTCTTCTGGTAAAAGGCGGATCCGAAGACACCGATGACGAAGATATTGATGAGCAGAGAGATGAAGAGAGCGATGGTGCACTCGATCAGGTAATACATGTTCGCTTCACTCACCTGCTCCGGCTTCGAGCGGTCAACTACCCGAGACTGACACACACACGGAGAGAGAGGGGGTGAATGGAGAGAGAGTGGGGGGTGGGGTGGGGGTGGGGTGAAAACAGAGAGTGAGGACAGCGAATAGAGAGAGAGTGAGGACAGTGAACAGAGAGAGAGAGTGAGAGAATAGAATGAATAATAATAATAATAATCCTTGCAATTGATACTGCGTTTTTCACATGTTATCAACGCTCCAAAGCGTTTCACAGAATATTCTGTAAAGTGATTTAATTCTATATATTTGTGGGCGAAACGCGGCAGCCAATTGCGCACAGCAGCGTCCCCACAAACAGTCGTGGATTTAAATGACCAATTTGTTTTATTATTGTATTTTTTGGAGGACGGATTATCATTAGGCACGCGCGTGTGTGTGTGTGTGTGTAGTAAGGAAGTTTGCCCAAGGTTTTGCTCTAATCTGCCTGGATTCGAACACAGGTCTCATGTTTGTAAGGCAAGTGCTCTAACCAGCTGAGTTACAGGAGCTCCACATTATTGTTGTGGTTGCTGTTGACCCTGTTGCCCTAGCGTTGATGTCCCGTGGCTGGCACTCACCTTGACGAGGGCCGAGTGCAAGTATATGTTGTGAGGCATGATGACCGCGCCCACTATGCCCACGGCTTGGAGCAGCTCGTATTGGCCACAGCCGGCACAGTACGGGAAGAACAGGCCCTTCACCACCTGGGCCTGGTTGGGCCTCACCATCACGTACTGCGGAGAGAGAAAAATGGCATCGCCTGCCGGTGAGCGAGAGAGAGAGAGAGAGAGAGAGAGAGTGAGAGAGTGACAGAGCAGGAGCGAGAGAGCGAGCGATCGAGCGGTAAAGTCCCGGCCGGAGTGACCAGCACTAACTGGCCAACAGTTGCCAATTACGTGTGGACAGACCCATGCGGTTGGCATGTGGATGGAGTGTGGATGGGATGTGCTTGGCGTGTGGTTGGCATATGCAACTCTACCTCGTATCCAAACGTTATGGCCATGATGCCGATCAGGAAGCCGAAAAACGCCTCCAGTTTCCTCAGGCCTAGAAACACAGGTAACAGTGACAGCCCAACGCTGCTCACACCTCATACTGCACACCTCAGACTCGCACCTCACACTGCACACACACACACATACACACACAACTCACACTCAATAATAATCTTTGCATTTGATATCGCGCTTTTCACGTCTTATCGACATCTCAAAGCGCCTCACAGAATAGACTGTAAAGTGAATTGACTGTATATTTGTGGATGAAACGCGGCAGCCAATGGCGCACAGCAGCGTCCCCACAAACAGTCGTGGATTGAAATGACTAATTTTATTATTGTGGTTTTTTTCGAGGGATTATTATTAGGTGTCTGTGCGTGTGTGTGTGTGTGTGTGGAGTAAGGAAACTTGCCCAAGGTTTCGCCCTGACCTGCCTGGATTCGAACACAGGTCTCACGCTTGTAAGGCAAGGGCTACAGGAGCTCCACACCTCATACCGCCAGCGTGGTGACTGTGGGCCAGAGAGCCCACACACAGCGATGCCCCCCCATCCACACCCACACACAGCTGTGAGGTGTTATTGTGGTTACTGGGGCAACTGACTGTCTGTACCTGGGTGGCAATGGGCTGGAAGTGATGATTATCATCAAACATTCCCTCGTGCTCCACCCACCATCGTCCGGTCACAGCTTCCCCAACGAAACACTCACCATATTTGTCCAGGAACAGAAAGCCCAGAGTGTCCACAATGGTGATGAGCACTCCACCCCACAGGGGAACCCTGTAATCACATACACACCGTCACACACACACTGTCACACACACTGTCAACCACACACCATCACACAGTAACCTGACACAGCGAACGACACACACACACACAGTAGGAGTAAGAGACACAGTAAAGCTCCCTCTACACTGTGTGTGTAGGGTGTGTGTGTAGGGTGTGTGTGTGTGTGGGGGGGGGGGGGGTGGGGGGGGGAGTGGGGGGCGGGGGGGTGGAGAGCGGCCGAGTGCCTCACCGTTGATTGCTCAGCAGGTTGATGGCGATGGCTGTGCCGATCACCTCCTGCATGTCGGAGCCGATGATGGCAATCTCCATCAGTATCCACAGAATCATCCGAGGCACCTGCCAACAAAACATAACTCCACTCACTAACTCCCTCACTACCTCCCTCCCTCTCTCCCTCTCTGGGTGTTTCCCACCCGCACTCACAGTGTTTCTTCCACAATGGAAATCATGGAGAAATCTCGACATATTCAGCCCCCAATCCTTTAAGCTCCCAAGGCCTTGGCTGGTCAGTCACGGATTTGGACCCGAGTTGGGGGATGAGATCAGGAGGAGTGGATGGCAGGGAGGAGGGGGGATAGGATGGTGACCAAAGGTGCGGGCAACGAGGAGGGTCTTGAAGGAGGCAAGCAAGGGAGTGGGGCAGGTAGCTCAGTGGAGCTCCTGTAGCTCAGTGGTTAGAGCCTGGCAATGCAAAGCGACTCCTATAAAAGCTTGAAGACAGGACTAAGTGAGCCGCAGAGAGTAGCACTCAGTGTGTCTCTCTCACGCTCACAGCTGAGCTCCTGTAGCTCAGTGGTCAGAGCATCCGCTTTACAAGTGTGAGACCTGTGTTCAAATCCAGACAGATCAGGTCGAAACCTTGGGCAAGTTTCCTTACTCTACACACCTAATAGTAATCCGTTCATAAAAACACCTACAATACAAAAAATCATTTTACTATATATTCCGTGAAGCACTTTGAGACGTCGATAAGATGTGAAAATGGAGCTCATAGATAGAGAGATGGAGGAGTGAGTGACAGAGTGGAGCTCACCTTGCCGTAGTACAGGTAACACACCTCAGCCAGGTGTAGCCCGGTTACCACTCCCAGCCGAGCCGACAGTCTCTGTAACACCAACCCAAGGACTGTGGACCACAGCAACACCCACAACAGCTGTGGGGAGAGAGAGAGAGAGAGAGAGAGAGTATTACACACACACACAAACACACACACCCAACCCTCTCCCTCCACAACCCGTCAACGGTACGTGATATTTCTGGAAAGGAAATACAGACAAACATTGTTTACGGGGACCCCACAAACCCACACCTCCGACCTCAAACCAACCCCCACCCCCATTCCCCCCTCCCCCCCCCACTCCCCCCCCCACACCCTCCACCCCCCCACACCCTCCCAGCCCCCCCTCACCCACCCACCCCCACTCCCCCACCAAGCCCTACCCTGACCTGGTAGCCAGCCGCTGCTCCTGACTGGAGATCGGCCTCGATGTTCCCGGGATCCAGGTAAGCGATGCTCATCAGGAATCCCGGTCCACTAAACATCCACAGCTTCCTGAGGCTGAACCCCGGCTGTGAGGACACCACCATCATCATCATCAATAATAATAATAGAACGCCTTATCACGTCTTCTATCTCGGCTGTGCCTCAAAGCGCTTTGCCGAATATACTGTAAAGCAAATTAACTGTATGTATATTCTGTGGGCGAAATGCGGCAGCCAATTGCGCACAGCAGCATCCCCAACAAACAGGCAACAGCGGGTTGAACTGACCAATTTTATTATTGTGTTTATCAAGCGTGTCTGTGCGTGTGTGTCTGTGTGTGTGGATTAAGCAAACTTGGCCAAGGTTTCACCCTGACCTGACCTGGCTGGATTCGAATCAAAGGTCTCACGCTTGTAAGGCCAGTGAGTGCTCTAACCAGTGAGTGCTCTAACCAGTGAGTGCTCTAACCAGTGAGTGCTCTAACCAGTGAGCTACACGGAGCTCCACGAAAACACCAACATCATCAACGACAACAAAACTGCCCGTTTACATTGTAAATTGATCGATCGATTGACCGACCAACTGCCTGATCACCTACCACTCCCGCTCCAGGGATGAAGACCTTTTCCTCCTGTTCCTGCTCGGAGCCGGAGACAGAGCCGGAGACAGAGCCGGAGCCGGAGCCGGAGAGAGGGTCGTCCCTGCGTTTGGTAACATTGGTCTGACCGGAAACGGCGGCGTCTGGAGGGTGATCGAACAGGTTGCCAGCGCGTTGGGAAGCCAATCACACTCACACCCTCACACTCACATCATTGTAGGTGGAGAGAAACATACACCAACATAGACACACACACAATCACAGCTACACACAGACAGACAGACACACACACACATACACACTGACCCCCCACCCCACACATACAGTCACAGCTACACACACACAATCACAGCTACACACACAATCACAGCTACACACACGCACAGACCAGTGTCACTTATACTGATCCACTACCCCCCACCACGCACACAGTCACAGCTACACACACACATACACTAACAGACGGACACAGTCACACACACTGACCCCCATACGCACACACGCACACAGACGTATCGTGTTGACCTGTGCTGTGTTGTGGAGAGAAGTCCATGTTGAGGGGAGACTCGGTGGTGGGGTGTGGTGGGTGGAGGAGTGAGTGTGGACGGAGTCAGTGGACGATCGATCACCGAGGCCACACTCAGTTCCTCTCACACACACACCACACCTGACTGTACAGTGGATCAGTGGAAGCCAGTGCGGAATTCCTGAAGCCAAGCTACTCTACTGGGCGTCAGTCAGCAGCTACTGCTTCTGTTACTCATCAGTGAAGTGAAACTAGTGAGCTCACGTGGAGGAAGCTGGTGTGTCAATCAGGGGTTTTGTTTTGCTGACAGGGTTTGTGGTTGTAATCAGCCTGGAGTTGCTGGCAGGGTTAGAGTGGTAAAGTTTGTGGGATTTTCCCATCCCTCCCCCCAGTTATAATTATTTTTAAAAATCAATGCATTTGACACAGCGCCTTATCGCGTCTCAAAGGCAGTTCACGCACACGCAAACACACTTTTAACGTGGAGAGATGTGAGGTGATGCATTTTTGGCGAAAGAATGAGGAGAGGCAATATAGGCTGATAGTACAATCTTAATGAGGGAGAGGGGGTGGGGGGTGAAGGAATAAAGAGACCCGGGGGTTCATGCAAGTAAATCTTTGAAGTGGCAGGTAGATAAGGCTGTTAAAAAAGCATACAGGACACTAGGCTTTATCAATAGGGGCTTGGAGTACAACTTTCAGAAACGCTGGTTAGGCCTCAGTTAGGGTACTGTATTCAGTTCTGGGACACCACACTTCAGGAAGGATGTTGAGGCATTGGAAAGGGTGCAGAGGAGATTTACCAGGATGGTAGCAGGGACTTTGGTTATGAGGAAAGGCTGGAGAGGCTAGGTTTATTCTCATTAGAGCAGAGCAGGTTATGAGGAGACCTTATGAGGGGATTCGAAAGGGTTAATAGGGAAAAATTGTTTCCACTGGTGGGTGCGTCAGTGACTCGAGGTCACAGATTTAAAGAAGTTTCAAAAAGAAGAAGAGGAGAAAGGAGAAATTGTTTTCACCCAGCGAGTTGTTGAAAGCTGGAATGCATTGCCTGAAAGGGTGATGGAGGCCGATTCGATAACAACTTTTAGAAGACAGGTGGACGGTTATTTGGGGAGGATGGGTTTGCGAGGTTATGGGGAGAGAGAGAGAGCCAGGGTGTGGGATTGACTTTGAACAGCACTTTTCAAAGAGCCGACACAGACTCGATGGGCCGAATGGCTTGCTTTTGTGCTGCTAAATTCTATGATTCGTGGAATGCTCTGTTAACTAGGGTGTTTTGTGGGTGAAACGCGGCAGCCAATTGCACATGGCAGCGTCCCAGTCGTGGATTGAGTAAACAATATTTTTGGTTTAGGGAACTAGCACCCCTAGAAGGCAATCCACTGATTGACTAATAACTGGGTTCCTACTTACCCACTGTCAGCAAACAGTGTCAAAGAAACTGGCCTCAATATTGATTTCAACAAATTCAGGCCACAACAGCTTACCTGCCACCCCACACCCCCCCAGCCCCCTCCCAGCACCACTCCCTCCTCTGTGACCCTCACTCTCTCTCCGTCTGAGCCCTGTTCGGGCGGATGTTAAAGCTGTCCCACTGTGTTGTTGAGAGTCTCTCTCTCTCTCTTCCCAGTTTCCTGACCAACAATCTCTCCGGATGTACTTTGTCCACTCCATGACAGTTTGCAGTTGCCACATTGGGTTTCGCCCACAAGCCAAAACAGTCACTGCACCTTACAGTGTTTCCTATTTCCATAAAGATAATAATAATAATCCTTGCATTTGATAATAATAAATAATAATAATCTTTGCATTTGATATAGCGCTTTTCACGTCTTCCAGACTGTGTCTCAAAGTGCTTCACAGAATATATTGTAAAGTGAATTGACCGTATATATGTGGGCGAAACGCGGCAGCCAATTGCGCACAGACAGCGTCCCCACAAACAGTTGTGGGTTGAAATGACCAATTTATCATTGTTTTGAGGGATTATTATTAGGTGTGGGGAGTAAGGAAACTTGCCCAAGGTTTCACCCTGCTTGGAATTGAATCCAGGTGCCTTGCTTGTTGGGCGAGTGCTCTAACCTCTGAGCTCCAGGACAGTGCCATATCATACCATTGAGACGTCTCAAAGCCTTCACAGAAGATGCTGTGTGATGACTGTGGATTCCATGGGTGAAACGTGGCAACCAATTGCGCACAGCAGTGTCCCCTCAAACAGTTGTGGGTTGAGTGAAAAAAATATTGGCGTGTGTGTGCAGCAAGTAATCTTGGCTGAGGTTCAACCCTGACCTGCCCAGGATCAAACCCAGATCTCTCGCTTGCAAGGCGAGCGCTCTAACGACTAAACTATGAGACCCTTTTCCCAACAGAGCTGAGGGAGACCTATTAACTGTACAGGTAAACAGACACGGGTCTAATCATTGCATTCGGACTCTAACACTGGGGGAATCAGTGGTTAGAGCACTCGCCTTACAAGCGTGAGACCTGTGTTCGAATCCAGACAGGTCAAGGTGATACATGTTTCCTTATTATACACACACACACAAACGCACATAAGCTAATGATAATCCGTCCAAAAAAAACACAACAATAAAATTGGTCATTTTCAATCTACGACTGCTGTGCGCAATTGACTGCCACATTTTGCCCACAAATGTATGGTCACTCTACAGTTTATTCTGTGAAGAGCTTTGAGACGTCAATAAGATGTGAAAAGCGCTGTATCAAATCAAGGATTGTTATTATATTTATATATCAGCCTCATTGCTCTCCTCTGCGCTGATTCTAGTTCTGACTATGGTGGAGGAATGCTTTAGCCGTGTTCTGTTGTTAACCACACGCGTGTGCTCAGTTTATCCCACATCTGCCCTGTGTGGTTCCTCACCTGCCCCCTCATGTGTCAACAGCTTTTCTATAAAGAGCCAAACTTCCTCTCTGTCTAGACCACAACGTCAGTTAAACCCATTGAAATCCAATTCATCTGGATCCCAGTGATGTGGGTGTAGACTGTCCCTGGTGGTCAGAGGGGAAACTTACACTTATCCTGGTCTTTCTCTCTCTTTCTCTCTGTTACTGGGACAATCCATTTCAGTCAGACCCAAAGGGAAAAGATCATTTTTTCTTCCATGTTATTCAGTGATTTCCACAAACCAGAACACTTGTCTGCGTGTGTGTCTGTTTGTGTGTCAGACAGAGTCAGGGAAAGGCCAGGTGTATCCACCCACTCAGCTCCTGTTAGCCAAAGCCCTAACTAACTAACTAACTAACTAATGGGGAGGTTGGTCCTAGCTGGACAAGCAGCGGGAAAATTTGGCCAGATAGTGATATCAATGGCCAAGGCTATTGTGTGGGTTTAGCTGGTTAGACTCCAGCAGTTATTGCAACACACACTCTGGGCTTCCCCCACCCCCCAAGCCTTGGCTGTCGCCAAACCTGCGCCTAATACTGTCCGGAATTAGGAGCGCGAGAAAGAGAGAGATAGAGAGAGCACATTCTATTCCAACAATCCCTCTCTGGGATTTCCATGTTGAGATGGGAATCATGGAGTGTCAGACCCTCAAACGAGGTGGAGCTGACACCTGGGTGTGTGTCAGACACTTGGCTGGACAAAAACATAATTTGTTTGCATCTGTATCGATCTGTGTTTCCGTCCGTCATTCTATCCATCCATCCGTGGTGCTCACAGTATGTTGTGTGTGGCTGTCAGTCATTACTGTGTGTGTGTGTGTGTGTGTGTGTTTGTCAGTGATTGCTGTGTGTGTGCGTGTGGGGGGGTCAGGGTGTATCTGCGCTCTGGGTGCGAGTCCAGGCTTGTCATCACCAGGGTTACAGGCCAAACTTCCTTCACACCGTCAAACAGCTCCCTCTGCCATCCCAGAGACTGTAGCTCTCTACTCCAACCCCATTCCCTGCTCTCTCTCTCTCTCTCTGTCTCCCCAACTGGAGCTCTCCACTTTAACCACCCCCACCAGCCCACTCCACCACCCCCCTCCAACCTTCATTCCTCTGCAGGAATCATGGAGGCAGTCTACGCCTCTCTGCGGGCAGAGCTGGGGGTGTTTGAGCGAGGCATACGGAGGTACCAGGAGAGCTACGGGCGGGGCCTGGCAGGGGTCCGGGCGGGCAGGAGGGCGGGGGGCCGGGGGAAAGGGGCAGTGGGGGGCTGTCCTCTCTCGTTCCTCGATGCCCTGCGCCAAGACAAGGAGAGGTTTGACCAGGCGGTGGTGATACCACTGTGCGAGACTCTGTACGTGAGCGAGGACGTCGAGACCCCCGGCTCCCCCTCACCTTCCTCCCTCTCCCTTTCCCCCTCCGCATCCTGCCGGGAGGAGAGGGAGGAAGGTGAGGGGGAGGAGAGCCAGGGAGCAGCAGTGGGTGGCTGGGCAGAGCCCATCGCCGGGGTCGCCAAGCGACTGTTCAGAGTGCGGAGAGGGTGGGCCCTGCTGCTGGCGGGTGGGACGCCCCCCCCCACCGGGCCCCTGCGGAGCCCCCACCTGGTGACGGACATCCTGGAGGAGAGCCAGAGGGCGGCCGGCCTGGCCCGGCGTTGGATCCACCTGCACGAGCGGCGGTACGGCCCGGGAGGAAATCCGCCGCCGCCGGGGGAGCCTGGGGCCGCCCGGCACGGCCGGGGGGCGGGTACGGGCGGCCGCGGCGGCGAAGGAAACGCGTGTTGCGGCGCGAGGCACAGGCGCGACGGTCAGGGCAACGCGCGAGGCGGGCGCGGACCGACGGGTGAGGAGACGCGGACCAGAGCGACTCCGGGCTCGCCGGCCGGACACCGACGCGGAGCCGAGCTGGAGCTGCTGGTCGGGAGGGCGGAGCGAGCGGGGGGGCTGGAGAGAGAGCTGCGGCAATGCTTCCGGCGAAGCCGCCAGCTGAGGGCGGAGCTGGGCCGGCGGGGGGACAACCCCGCGGGTGGGGGCGCGGGTGGGGGCGGGCCCAGGCTGCGGTGGGGAGGGGAGCAAGGCTCGGGGGCCGGTGCGGACTTGCAGAGGCAAGGAGAGAGGCCGGAGGAGAGTCAGGGGGAGCTGGAACGCTGCCTTCGCTACGAGGAATTCCGCTATAGGATCCTCCGCGATGACTGGTTACTGGAGCTCCAAGTACGTCCACTTCTCATCAGGCGCATCAACACAGTGAGTAACAGCTCCTCACACTCCCCCCCCCCCGCCCCCCACGCCCTACTTCACCTGACACTCCCTCCCCTCATCTCTCCCGCCCGACACTCCCTCTCCTCCCCATCTCCCCCCCCCACCCCCCACCACCGTTGTTAAAACATCTCGAAGTGCTTCGCAGAATACACTGTAAAGTGTAGTGACTGTAAAGTGTGTGTTTTGTGAGCGAAACGCGGAAGCCAATGACGCCTAGTGACGTCCCCACGAACAGCCGTGGGTCGAGTGACCAACATTTATTATTATTATTATATTGAGGGGATTATTACCCATCGGAAAGCGATCTGCCGATTGATTAACAACCGAGTTCCCACTAACTGCTGGTAAACAGAGGCGTGTGTGTGTGTGTGTGTGTCAGTGTGAGACAGTGTGTGTGTGTGTGTGAGTCAATGTGTGAGTGTGTGTATTTGTGCGTTTGTGTGGTCGAAGCAAACTTGCTGAAGGCTTTTCCCTGACCCACCCGGGAATCGAACCCGGTTCCTCTGTGCGCGTGGGACTTCATGGTGTGCCAAATGTCCCCCACCTTTGCCTATAGACACACTACATGTTACAGAGCCCCTGCCACCCCCCCCCCATCCCTCCCGCACCTCCCCCACGTCCAGGTGAAGCCTTGTGGCATTATTATTAATTATCATTATTATACTCCAGTTACAGCTTCAAGAGGAATGGAAAGAGTAGGAGGCGATATCCTGCGAACCCACAACCCACTCCGTTCCTGGGTAACTTACTGGGATTTAGGACGAGAGACGGGACGCGTGGGATGGATTTGCGTACATACATTTTATTAAATAAAACCAGAACAAATCTAAGAAATAGAGACTAGATAAATTATAAGTCGAATAAATAGCAATACAGTGTATCTTCACATTTATACACTTAAGTGTTTTGTTTTGGTGTGTGTAAAAAAAAATGATTCGTACAAACACGACACATAATTCTCTGGGTTTAACTTCTCTCTCTCTCTCTCTCATCATCCGGTGAGAGATTGTGCGGGTGGAGGGCGGTCTTGAAAAGGGTCAAAATCGACCAATTCCGATGTGAACTGAAGCCACACTGAAGCCACATGTGGACTCTAACCTGCTTTGAGGTGCGTCTCATAATATAATATACACTAATAATCCTCCCGTTTTGATATAGGGCCTTATCGCGTCTTCGAGACGTCTCAAAGCACTTCCACAGGATACACCGTAAAGTGGTCTGGCTGTATATCTTGCGGGTGAAACGCGGCAGCCAATTGCGCACAGCAGCGTCCCCCACAAACAGCCGTGGGTTGAGTCACCAAACGATTTTGGTTTTTTCCTCGCCAATCCACTTAACAACCGGGTTCCTACTGACGGCTGGTAAACAGAGGAGTAAGGAAACTTGCCCAAGGTTTCGCCCTGACCTGACCCGAACCCCCCCCCACCCCCCACCCCCCCCCCCCCGAGAATCAAACCCGGGTCTCTCACTTCTGACCACTGAGTTGCAGGATTCCCACAGAAACGATGTTGTCGTTGTTGTCGTACATTAACACAAGGAAATGAGATACGACACGTGGAATATCACGGCACAGAAGGAGGCCAAGGGTTCTTTGGTGGAGCTACCAACTTCTCCCCCCCCCCCCCCCCCCCCCCAACCCATCACCCCCCATCACCCATCACCCCCGCTCTTACCCCAATCAGTTGCTGCTCTTTGTGGTGAACGAGGTCAGTTACTGGCTCAACCGACTGACCTGAACCCCAATCACCCCCCGACTAATCATCTCTCCCCCCCCCCGCCCCCCCCCCCCCCTGCCCTCCCCTCACTCCCCACCCCCACATGTGGCTGAATACATCGTCTAGTGGTTGTCATCACAGAAAAACTCACAGGTTCAATTCCACCTTCACCCCCCACCCCTCCCCCCTCTCTCCCCCCTCCCCTGGTCCCCCTTTCTCCCCCGCCCCCCTCTCCTCAAGCCCTCCCTCCCCCCTCTCACCCTCTCTCTTGTAGTATAACACAGTGTAACACCATCACTGTCCTCTTTCTTACCCCCTTTCACCTCCCCTTCCAAGCACACACACACACACACACACAGACAGATACACATACACACACAGACACACACGGAAATACCACAGATATTTACCAGCTTGTAGATAAGAGAGGGTGGTGTGGGTTTGTGTGGGTATGTGTGGGGAGGGGGGGTGGGAGGGGGTAGAGGGAGGGAGGGAGGGAGTCGAGTTAAATTAACAGAAAGAAAAATCTCTCAAATAAATCACACAGAGAAATTATTATTATCCTCCGGGGTGGGGGAGTGGAGGGGGCCACACCATCCCATGAATACATTGAGCCATCACAGTTTCCCCTCCCTCCATCCCCACTCTCTCTCTCTCTCTCTCTCTCTCTCTCACCCCCCCACCCCCCCCACCCCCACCCGGCTGCTCCCCACCCCATCCTCCCAAACAATATAAGCTCAATAATATTTCAAAACTAACTGTAGATTAATGTTCGATGCACTGCCTATAATATACAGCTTGTCACAAGTCACAACTAAAATATCCAGGGGAGGGGGAGGATAGCAGGGTGCGGGGGGGGGGGTGGGGGGGTGTGGGGGGGGAGAGTGGGGGAGGGTGGGGAGGGATGTTTTTCCTGCAGACAGGACGTCAGGGAGTCTGGAGCTCTCGTTCGCTTCTCTCTCTCTCTCTTCTCTCTCCCCCACTGCTCAGTTGCTGTCTGTGAGGCTGTGGCAGTGAGAGTCGTGAGGGAGGAACTCGGAGCCCGGGATCCGCAATCCGTACTTGTCCACACACCAACAAATCCCTTTCCGACGGCCTTTCGAGGGTTTACACTGAGGGCAGAGAGAGAGAGAGAGAGAGCGAGAGAGGCAATTAAATAATAATAATCAGAATCATCAATAATAATCCTTGCCTTTGATGCAGAGCCTCATCACATCTTCAAGACGTCTCCAAGCGCTTCACAGGATATACCGTAAGTGCATAGTGTTTACAAGACGGATCACGCTGTAGATCATGCGGGCGAAACACGGCAGCCAATTGCGCACAGAGGTGTCCCACATACAGACGTGGGTTGAGGGACCAAAGCAGATACACGCTGTGTGTGTGTGTGAGAGAGAGAGTGTGTGTGTATATATTGTGTGTGTGTGGGAGAGTGTGAGTGCACATATTGCGTGTGTGAGTGTGTGGGAGAGTGGGAGTGTATACTATTGCGTGTGAGGGACACTGACCTGATTTCTCTCGTAGAAACCTTTCCTATCAGTGTGTGGGGGGGTGTGAGTGTGTGAGGGTGTGTGTGAGGTGTGAGTGTGTGAGGGTGTGTGTGAGGTGTGAGGGTGTGTGTGAGGATGTGAGTGTGTGAGGGTGTGAGTGTGTGAGGCTGTGTGTGAGTGTGTGAGGGTGTGAGTGTGTGAGGGTGTGTTGTGAGTGTGTGAGTGTGTGAGGGTGTGTGTGAGTGTGTGAGGGTGTGAGTGTGTGAGGGTGTGTGGTGTGAGGGTGTGAGGTGTGAGGGTGTGAGGGTGTGAGGGTGTGAGGTGTGAGTGTGTGAGGGTGTGTGTGAGGGTGTGAGGGTGTGAGTGTGTGGGGTGTGTGTGAGTGTGTGAGGGTGTGAGGTGTGAGGTGTGGTGTGTGAGGGTGGGGTGGGTGTGAGTGTGTTGGGTGAGGGGGTGTGAGTGTGTGAGGGTGTGTGTGAGTGTGTGGGGTGTGAGGGTGTGAGGTGTGAGGGTGTGAGGGTGTGGTGAGGGTGTGAGGGTTGAGGGTGTGAGGGTGTGAGGGTGTGAGGGAGTGTGTGAGGGTGTGTGAGGGGTGGAGTGTGTGAGGGTGTGAGGTGTGTGAGGGTGTGTGTGAGTGTGTGAGGTGTGAGTGTGTGAGGGTGTGTGAGTGTGTGAGGGTGTGAGGGTGTGAGGGTGTGAGTGTGTGAGGGTGTGAGTGTGTGAGGTGTGTGAGGTGTGTGAGGGTGTGTGGGTGTGAGTGTGTGAGGGTGTGAGTGTGTGAGGGTGTGTGAGGGTGTTGAGTGTGTGAGGGTGTGAGGGTGTGAGGGTGTGAGTGTGTGAGGGTGTGAGGTGTGTGTGAGGGTGTGTGTGAGTGGAGTGTGAGTGTGTGAGGGTGTGAGTGTGTGAGGGTGTGTGTGAGGGTGTGAGTGTGTGAGTGTGTGAGGGTGTGTGAGTGTGTGAGGGTGTGTGTGTGAGGGTGTGAGTGTGTGGAGGGTGTGAGGGTGTGAGGGTGGGTGTGAGGGTGTGAGGTGTGAGGGTGTGAGTGTGTGAGGTGTGAGGGTGTGTGTTGTAGGGTGTGAGTGTGTGAGGGTGTGAGGGTGTGAGTGGTGTGTGTGAGTGTGTGAGGGTGTGAGTGTGGTGAGTGTGTGAGGGAGTGTGTGAGTGTGTGAGGGTGTGAGTGTGTGAGGGTGTGTGTGAGGGTGTGAGGTGTGTGAGTGTGAGGGTTTGTGTTGAGTGTGTGGGAGTGGTGGTGTGTGAGTGTGTGAGGGTCTGAGTGTGTGAGGGTGTGAGGTGTGTGTGAGGGTGTGTGGGTAGAGGGGTGTGTGTGTGTCGAGTGTGTGAGGGTCGTCGAGGGTGGTGTGAGGTGAGTGAGGGTGTGGTGTGTGAGTGTGTCGAGTGTGTGAGGGTGTGAGGGTGTTTGTGAGGGTGTGAGTGTGCGTTGAGGTGTGAGTGTGTGTGTGCGGGTGTGAGGTGTGAGGAGTGAGTGTGTGAGGTGTGAGGTGTGAGGGTTGTGTGTGAGGGTGTGAGGTGTGAGTGTGTGAGGTGTGAGGGTGTGAGTGTGTGAGGGACCTGTTTCTCTTGTAGAAACCTTTCCTGTCACAGTTGGGGATGTAATCTCCAGTGGCCGCAGCAAAGCCGCTTTCTTCAAACTCTGTAAAAACCGTTTCCATCTGTCGCTTACACGGTCCCTGAGTGAGGAAGGGAGTGAGGGAGGGAGGGGCGGGGAGAGGTCACACCACATTGCAGCAGTACATCACACAGACCAGATACATGGGGAGGAGGCAGGAGAGGTGTGTGTGTGTGTGTGTGGGTTAGGTAAGTGGGTGTGTATATATGTGTCTGTGTGGTGTACGTCCTCCCGACGCGAAAAGCGCTCTATAAATGTAATTTTGTTGTTGTTCTATGTGTGTAGTA
>CM068747.1:9800576-9942451 GCA_035084275.1 Hydrolagus colliei | reverse complement strand
TAACCACTGAGCTACAGGTCTCCGCAGATACCTGTAACTCAGTGGTTATCATGTCATTGAGATGTCTCCCATCACTTCACAGGATGTATAGTACAGTACTGTAAAGTGTAGTGACTGCGTGTTGTGTGTGAGGTGGGGGGGGGTGGGGGTGAGTCACAACATACAATCCTCACATTGTTCCTGTCACTGAAATTTCTCAAAGACTCCGACGTCACAGGAACCTGATTATCCTCAACACAACTGGCCCGAAGGTGACATGTTTGGTAGAGAGTTAATACCCCCCACTCTCACTGCCCCACCCCCACCCCCACTCCGTGATGGTCTCTAGTCCCCGGTTCCTGAGCCAGGCTGAGGTCCACAGTGTGTCCAGGGATCTCTCTCTCTTTCTCTCTCTCCGCCTGCTGATGACAGCACAGCCCCAGCCCTGGCTCATCAGCAGGACCTGAGAGGTCAGACCAGTCACTGGGGAGGGCAGGGAATCTTCCCACTACAGCTCCTGTTAACCCTGCAGCCAAAGCACTAACTAACTAATTAACTAACTAACTCACTCACTCTCACTCACTAACCAACCAACCAACCAACTAACAAACCATGGCGGAGGGAGGCAGTTGACACAGTGATGACACAGTGGAAACAGTCTGTCTTTGTGTTAGTGCCACAATCCCAGTTTTCCAACCCACTTGACCGATGGCATTGCACACACACACACACACACACACACAGATGTAGTGATTGTGAAAGGCTGTGATTTATACCTCACATCACATGTGGGTGGGTGGTGGGGGGAATTCCCGCTGTGACTGTCAGTGTCAGCAGGTGACGGGCTGGATCACAGGGTTACCTTTTGTTGTGTTGTGTTTACCCGGTGAGGTGTGACGTGTGTAGCTACAGGGCTGTGTAAGCCGACAGTCAGTCAGTCTGTCTGTCTGTCTGTCTGTCTGTGGGTTAGTGCTCTCTACCCCAAGGCAAGGGAGTCACACACAGGCACATTTGTGTGTGTGGTCACAACTCATTCCTTACAGTGAGGTTGACATATGCACATCACTGCACAATGGGGGATTTTTCCGTACGGATGTCTCGACTCGTGTCGCTGTTTCTCTCCATCCATCCATCCATCCATCATCGTATCAGAGACTTTTCCCTCCCTCACAGTACAGGATAGGCTGAGGCTCCAGGACAATGCGGGGGGAGGGGGGGGGGGGGGGGAGGGAGGGGGGGGGGGGAGGGGGGAAACAGAGAGAAAGGGAGAGAGAGAGAGAGGGAGAGAGAGAGGATGAGAGTGGGAGGGAGAGAGGGAGAGAGACAAGGAGACAGGGAGGGAGAGATTGCCAGAGACGTCATCCTTTGGGTCAGATGTTAAACCTTCACTCTCTCCCAGTGTTTTCCCTGTTCAGGTGGAGGTTATTAATATTAATAATCCTGGCATTTTTGATACAGTGCTTTTCACTTCTTCTAGACTGTGTCTCAAAGCACATCCCAATATATACTGTAAAGTGAATTGACTGTATTTGTGGGCGAAACGCAGCAGCCAATTGGACACAGCAGCGTCCCCCACAAACAGTCGTGTGTTGAAATGACCAATTTATTATAGGTTTTTTTTGACAGATTATTATCAGGCGCGCGCACGTGTGTGTGTGTGTGTGGAATAAGGAAACTTGCCCAAGGTTTTCGCCCTGACCTGCCTGGATTCGAATACAGGTCTCCCGCTTGTAAGGCGAGCGCTCTAACCACTGAGCTACAGGAGCTCCACACGCTCCCTGCATTTCTGGTAAAGGGAATTCCTCTGATCAGCCGTGGTCGTACTTCAGTCGCTGGCCAGGACTTTCAATTCAAGTCAAAGTCACTATTGGGAAAAAAGATGGGCGTTTCTCCCTCTTTCCTGGTTTCCTGACTGACAATCCCCCCAGGGTTAATCACCTCCTCCTCGCCTCGCCTCACCTCACATCACATCACATCACCACTGTACGTTCACAAGCGAGAGGACCTGGGTTTGATTCCTGGTCCAGCCGGGCGTGGGTTTGTGGGAGGTGTGGAGCGGTGGGGGGGTGGGGGGGTGGGGGGGTGGGGGGGTGGGGGGGTGGGGGGGTGGGGGGGTGGGGGGTGGGGGGGTGGGGGGCGGCTGGGGGGGGGAGGCAGATAAGGAGCCTGGGATAGATTTAGTTTCGGAAGAAAAACAGTAACAAATGTTACCGAGGCAACAAAACTTCCCCAGTTCCTGCTCTTTCCATCGCTGGCTCCCAAATTATCCTCCATTCCCAATCCCAGGGGACTGACCAACAGCAAACCATTTACTGCCCTGTCTGCACTCACTTCCAATCCCCGTCTCAAGCCTCCACACAACACAGTCACTACATCCCAGAGGCCCAGCGTTCAGTAAGTGTGTCAGAGGTCAGTGAGTGCATTTATTTCTCATTCATTACACAGTGACACCCCCTCCACACACACACATAAACACAGCTCCCCCCCACAACACACACACTCGCCCCCCCCCCCCCCTGCACACAACACTCACTCAGCGCCCCTCACACACAATACACACATAGCCCGCACACGCACACACACGCACACACACAATACATACAGAGCCCCCTCCCCCCGCACATACACATAGCCCCCTGCACACACTCAGTTCCCCCACCGCACACACTCGGACCCCATCCCACACACACATCACCCGACACACACATTCAGCCCCCTCCGCACACACACACTCAGCCACCCTCGCACACACACACAGCCCCCCAACCAACTGTGAACACATGCTCACACAACCTCAGCCACCCCCTCCCCCCTGGTGCCCCCCACTCTCCCCCCTGAGGGCTTTGTCATAAAGTTAACGAGGACACATTAAGGTGAGATGGTGGAACATTGAGAATAAACCAGAAATTAGGAAAGTTTTTTTTTCCGAATTAAGGAATTTGGATTTGGGAATTTTCCACACGTTTCCAGCTTGCAGGTCCAGCTGGGCCAGTCTGACTGACAGCCTGAGACCAGGGGGAATTCAAGGCCTGAGAACATGAGCTGCTGGATGGCAGGATTACTGTGTATTGAGTTAAACGTTACTGAGGCCTAACCTGAGAGTGAGGGGCTTGGGGCACGGGTGCTAGAGAGGGTGTTCCCCCCCCACTCCCCTCACCTCATGGTATCTGTGCTGGTGCTCGCTCCCCCACTACTCCAACCCCATTCCCTGCTCTCTCTACTCTACTCTAACCCTATTCCCTGCTCTCTCTCTCTCTCTCTCCCCATGGTGTCTGTGCTGATGCTCGCTCCCCCACTGGAGCTCTCTACTCTAATGCTTACATAAGAGAGGAGAATAGAGGGGTGTAGAGAGGGTATTGTGAGGACGGGGTGGAGTTGGGGTTGACTTGTGGGACAGATAAGTTGTGCAGTAAATACGTTGTAATCTTATTTTTTTTAAAACCCTTATAGCCTGATATTTACAACATAAATATCTCTTTATTCAGCCTTAAAAACGATGGCAGCGGCTGGCGTGGGAGAGGGAAGGGGTCCTGCCCCCCGGGGGGCTAAACTGGCATCGCTTTACACAGAGACATTTGATTCAGAGTCTTCAACTCGGGCACAGGAACTTTTTCTTCCCTTTTGTCCAGGGAAGCAGAGATGGTTAAGAGGCCATCTCCTGTCTCTTGTCTTGCTTTCTCTTTCACCCACAATACGGGCAAAAGTGTGAGCGACAGTGTGAGAGAGTGAGTGCATGAGGTAAGTGAGTGAGTGTCACTGAGAGATGAGAGAGTGCGTGGGTGTCTGGGAGACAGTGAGTGAGTGTGTGAGAGACTTTCCAACCCCCATTGTGAAACAGTAAGGCTCCCTCTGCCTTGTCCGTCCGTCCACATTCCCAGGTCAGGGTTAGCCTGGGTTAAAGACAGACCTGGATCAGTGGGTTCACACACAGGGAGTGAGCAGGGAGTGGGCGCCGGGCACTCATTTGTCCGGTGTTTGGGGGCGAGGTGTCATGTGTTGCGTCGAGATGTGATTTCATGGGCAAAAGGTCACAAGTGAAGAGACTTCAGACACCTGCCTCCCATCAGCCTGGCTACAGCTGGGCTCGGAGGTCAGAGGGTAGCCATGTAACAGGTTACATAATCCATCAGGAATGCCTGACAAAGCCAGGGTTTCAATTCCAGCAGCTGCCACCCCTAACTCCCCACTGGAACTCTCTACTCTAACCCCATTCCACACTCTCTCTCTCTCTCTCTCTCTCTCTCTCTGTCTCCCCATGGTGTCCATGCTGGTGCTCACTCCCCCACTGGAGCTCTCTACTCCACCCTAACCCCATTCCCTGCTCTCTCTCTCTTTCCTTCTCTCACTCCCCATGGTGTCTGTGCTGGTGCTCGCTCCCCCAATGGAGCTCTCTACTCTAACCTACTCATTCCCCGCCTCTCGAATGTGTGGCCCATCCATGAGTGAGTGAGGTTAAAAGCCAAAGTAACAATAATAATAATCCTTGCATTTGACACAGCGCCTTATCACGTCTTCGAGGCGTCTCAAAGCGCTTCACGGGATACACTGAGAAGTGAATTGCCTGGGTTATGTGGGCGAAACGCCAATTGCCAAAAGAAAAAGCCGTTTTCAGAAAAAATTTATGCTGTCAGAAATCCATTTTGCCATCAGGTTAGAGTTTGGGCGGTTTGGCCGAGAGATGGAGTGTGTTAGAGAATGAACCGAGAGAGACAAGAGTGTGAGAATTACACTGAGGGAGCGAACAGCGGGCTGAGCAGTGATGCAGCGCCATCTGTTGAAATGACAAAACACTACAACTGGATCCTGGCATTTGATATAGCGCTTTTCACTCTACTAAACGTCTCAAAGTGCCTCAAATTGACTGTACATTTGTGGGCGAAATACGGGAGCCAATTGCGCACAGCAGCCTCCCACAAACAATCGTAGATTGAAGTGACCGATTTACGATATATTTTTGGAGGGATTATTATTGGGCGTGTGGAAGTTTAGCCCCATGTCTGGATTCGAACACAGGTTTCAAGCTTGTAAGGCAAGTGCTCTAATCATTGAGCTACAGGACTCCACTACTCAGGAGATTACACACAGACATCAACCACATCCACTGCTCCTTATACAACAACAACAACAACGTTACATGTTTCTAGCGCTGGTCAGACCAATGTTCCTAACATTACTTCTTGTTCCCGTAGGTCTTTGCAGCCTCCACCCACCCACCCACCCATCCACACATCAAGCCAGGTGAGAGAACCTGGTGATTAATATGTATCTGAGAAAGGGAATGGAGTTAGAGTAGAGAGCTCCTGTGGGGGAGCGAGCACCAGCACAGACACGATGCGTTTGATATAGCGTCTTCAAAGCGCTGTACAGAATATACTGTAGCAAAATGACGGTATATTATGTGGGTGAAATGTTCTGTGAAGCGCTTTGAAGGCCCTATATCAAAATGCAAGGATTATTATATTATTAGTCTAATTATAACTTTGGTCCACAAGGCGAGAGAATGAGTGGCTGAGGCAGGCTGCCATTGACTCATCCACACATAGGGCAAACTAACTAATGGTGTGCTTCAGGATCCTGACTGAGTTCCAAGTCTCCTATAATTCACTCAGCGAATAGTGAGACAAAGCACATTGCAGCCTGTCATGTTGTATGTATATTAACCTTGGCTGTTTCAGACTCACAGCTGATTTGATTCTCTGTAGAGTTGCGCAATCTCGCTCACGCAGGGCCTGTGGATTATTTATGAGCGATGGAGCTGGGACAAGACAGAGCAGGTCTGGACACCCTACAGCTCCCCAGTCACCCGCAGCTCTCTAACCTGTCTGAGCTCAGCTTCTCATCCACTACTAACTCAGCACAAACCTCTCCCCGAGCCTCCCGATCCCATCCTATAACGTGAAAAACGCCAGACAAACAGAATTTGTTGCTCTGTTGCTAGGATCACCCGCCCTGTTAGTCGGTCAGTCAGTCAGTCAGTCAGTCAGTTAGTTAGTGCTTTGGCTGCAGGGTTAACCGGAGCTGTAATGGGAGGATTCCCTGCCTCCCAGTGACTAGTCTGCCCTTCCAGGTCCTGCTGATGAGCCAGGGCTGGGGCTGTGCTGTCATCAGCAGCGAGGAGAGAGAGAGAGAGAGAGAGAGAACCCTGCGGACCTCTTCCTGGCTCAGGAACCGGGGACTAGAGACCGTCACAGAGAGAGAGAGGAGTTGTTCTATACAGTATTTCACTCCCCCTTGTTATGAAGACCAGTATCACATTATCTTTCTGATGGCTGCTGTTTGGCTAAAATGGGATGTTTCTGGGGTGCGGGTGTGGGGGGGAGATTTGATGTGTTCTACAGTGCCCAGTTACTGAGCGTTTGATGGCACTATCTGATCGATGCCAAGTTTCTCCCAGCTCATCCTAACCCAACCGCAACCCAGCCCTGTCTAGCACAACCACAAATCTCAGTTTATCCTGGTAGGGAGGACATCCCGCGATTGGCAGCTGGGTCCAGGGCAGACTGAGCTATAAACTGAGCTGGGAGACGGGTGTCAGGTGAAGCTGTCAGTCGCTGGCTGAGGGTTGATCAGAGTTCCACGCTCATCATCAGACTCCAAACTGCTCGGGGGCAAAATCCGTTCTGTCAAACCTCAGTTGCTGATCTAATGTGTGGCTCGGATCCCGTCACAAGACACTCTGCTCCTCTGTTTACCAACAGTTGCTGTAATCCCTGCTCGCCCGGAGCAGGTTGGAGGAGCAGCAGAATCAGCCACCGAGCCAAACAACTCGCTCTTATGTAGCTCTCCCTCACAGACTAGCTCCACACACTCACCGCCCGGCCCTCTGCCTGACCATCACCCAATTATACTCCAGAACCTCTCACGGCCCGACTGACCCCAGTGTTTCCCACGTCCTCGAATTCAAGATCCTTGTTCTCACTTTCAAGGCCATTCATGGCCTTGCCCCCGCCTATCTCTCTGACCTGCTGTCTCCCTACCAGCCTGTGCCCGCACCCTCCGTTCAGCAGACTCAGGCCTGCTCCGCATCCACCGCCCTAACCACCCAACCATCGGTGGCCGGGCTTTCAATCTGCTCCCACACTGTGGACCTCCATCCCGCAGCCCCTCCACCTCGCTCCCTCCCTTTCTACCTTCAAGGCAGGTCTCAAGACCTTCCTCTTCGACCTCGCCTTCGGCTGCCCCACTAACTCGTGCCCCTTTCCCATTCTCCTTCCCCCCACCCCCTACCCCGACCCCCCCCCCACCCTCCCGCTCAGGTCCCAACCTTACTGTTCAGCGCTTTGGGACGTCCTCCCGACGTGAAAGGCGCTATGCAATTTTGTTGTTGTTGTTGTCCTCGGCAGGGTGTGGTGTGAGCCGGGCTGTGCACGGACAGCGTGAGGATGGGGTGAAGGGGGAAACATGCCATCGTTTAAACAGGCTTGTGGCCAGGCAGGATCGGGCCTTCCCTGAGAGGAGTGAGGCAACAACAGGACAGGTAAAGTCAGCGCCTTGGGACGTCCTCCCAGCACGAGAGGAATTCCACACATGTCATTGTGTTGGCGTTGTTGTGGCGGTTGTCAGGTGAATGAGCAGAGCAGAAGGAGAAATTGTTGGCTGGGAGATCAAGATAAATTCTTTTCTCTGTTCCAATTGCAGATTTGGGAGAACGTCAACAGGTACAGACAGCTACTTCAGTCTGATTGCCCTTCGCTAAACAATCTCCCGACTGCCCACCTCCAAACCGAACCTCACCGCCAGCAGCCGGCGGTGGAGCCTGGCTCAGTGTGCGGATTATTGTCTAGGTCTCGTAACCCTAACCTGTGCTCCGTCACGGATGGAGCTGTCAGTCAGTTGTACACAGGAATTGTTCCTCTTTATCCTATGAACACACACACACATACAAGCACTCACACAGACACACACGCACTCACACACAGGCACACACACAGCACGTGCACACACACACGCGCAGAAAGCTGACACTGAGACGCACAACCTATGGAACAGAAATGAGTGTAGACGGAAGCTGATGAGCATTCCAATGAGCTGTGTTTTAATATGACTGCTTAATCACCTTCTTTACAGAGATCAGAAGGCAGAGCACACAACGCAATTAAGTATAATCTGTACAAAAAAAGGGGGACGGTGAGTTTACACGGACAGGACAGGACACGACAGGAGCACAGACATCTCTCTGCTGTGTCTCACAGCTCGGACAAGCCAAGGAGCGGGTATAAAATATAAACAATATATCATCTAGCTATATAAATACAGAACTCAGTCTAGGAGGGGGCTTCAATCATCGTCAATTGGAATCATCTTCAAAAATGCATTGGCAATAGGTAATACTGAACAGCAGCGTCGCCACTGAGCGAGCAGTGTAACGTTACTCTGTGTGGCAATATGACTCCGCTATGTACCACATAATAATAGCGTGACTCATCCCCTCACAGCCCCCCACTCAACCACACACACACACATACACACACACACAGCAACGTGACTCCGCACTGTAATGTTAACTCCATGTCGCAGTGCGAATGGTGAAACGCTGGGATGGGGAGGATCGGGAGGGCAGCGCACACTTTAAATTACATGCCCTGGGTTTGAACTGGGGGGAAATGTTCCCGTCGCAAGCTGTACATAAGAACATGCGCCAACAAAAAAAAAAGGTTATAGATTATTTCTGTCAAAAGTGCGGGAGAGCGAGTACTCGCTTCTTTGGCAAGTGTCTCGTCAGGACATCGTCAGGGGAGAGGGGAGAGTGGAGATTCAAGCGGAGAGGGGGATTCAGAGGGGAGAGTGGAGGGGAAAGAGGGAGATTCGGGTGGGGGAAGGAGAGGGGAGTAGAGGGGGAAGGAGAGGGGAGATTGAAGAGGAGGAGGGATTCGAAGAGTGAATGGGAGGAAGAGAGAATCAGACACATGGAAGGTTTTGTTGTGTCTGTACAGAGAGAGAGAGAGGCTGACTGATGCGGGCTGGGGGACGAGGGTGGCTAATCTAAATAGGATGGTTTGAACCCGAGAAAGGACTTTTGGAGAGAGGAGGGGGGTGGTTGGGGTGGAGGGAGGTTAGGACAGGACAGGAGAGAAAGAGAGAGAGAGAGCAGAGGAAAGCAGGCAGATCGGTGGCGATGTAACCACACCGTGGTCATCTCAACACCAGCCTTCCCACAACAGTCAAAGTCTGAAACTCAACAGGATGCCCCGTCTCCGAGTGCCTGACGTCCCAACGTGCTGCATTGCACAGGGCAAATATATATATATATTAATATATGAAACAAAAAGGAACAGAAGACGGTTAAAATCCAGCATCAACACACACACACACACACACATTCTTCTTACATCCTATCTGCACACCTCAGAAAGTGTGCTCGCTGGCTCTCCCTCTCTCTCCCCCTCTCTCTGCTGCCTGTCTCGCTGGAGAGGGAAATGTTTGTGTTCTACATATACACAAGTCGATACAAGCGGCACACAACCAGCAAAAATAAATATTTGGTTTGATTTGGGCATTGCTTGGTGCTATTTGTTAAGAGTGAGTCTCTAGTCTGTAGTGCAGTGTACTGCGCTGTACTGTGTTGTATTGCGCTGGGGATCCAATGAACTCTCTCATCTGCTCACTTCCCTTTGCAGATTCCCCCACCTCCCCGCCCTATCCAATGTCTCCCTGGCTGAGATTCCTCCACTGTGTTCATTCGCAACAGGCAAGAGTTCAGCACATTCTCAACTGTCTGTCTCACTGGAGAGGGAAATGCCTGAAAATCTGAATAATAATCCTTGCATTTGATATAGCACTTTTCATGTCTTCTAGACGTCTCAAAGCGCTTCACAGAATGTACTGTAAAGTGAATTGACTATTTACTTGTGGGCGAAACGCGGCAGCCAATTGCACACAGCAGCGTCCCCACAAACAGCCGTGGGTTGAAATGACCAATTTTGTTATTGATTTTTTGGGGGGAAGGATTATTATTAGGCATGTGTGTGTGTGTGGAGTAAGGAAACTTGCCCAAGGTTTCGCCCTGACCTGCCTGGATTCGAACACAGGTCTCACGCTTGTAAGGCGAGTGCTCTAAACCACTGAGCTACAGGAGCTCCATGGTCAAAACAGAAATGGCTGGGAACACTCAGCAGGTCAGGCAGCCTCCCTATGGAGAGAGGAAAAGTGAGTTAAAGTTTAAGCTCGATGAACCTTTGGTCATTTTGCTCTCTCCATCAATGAATGTTCCCCCACCCACCAGCGACATCTTAACTACAGCTGTTATTCTGAGCGGGTTTTCTGTACGTCACTCGTACAATGACTTCAGAGTTGAGGATGAATTGAACAATTTGCAAAGTTTTGAAATGAGACATAAACAGTAATTCTGTCTTGGAGTCACATTTGGGGTCACAGCTCAGTCTGTGTATCTCAGAGAGAGAGAGAGAGAGAGAGAGCCCCAATCAGACCATAGCAGAAGCCTTATAAATTCTACAAGTTTAGAGCAAAAAAAACATTAGGGGAGGAGAGGGATATTTGGTTGTGAGTTTACCTAATTTAATAATGTGAGATCCGAGTAGTTTAGTCTGCACAGTAACAATGTCACTGCTAACTGGGAGGGTGGAAAAGAGACAAAATCCTCCATCGCATTGTCTCTACACACAATCACCTCTTGTGTTTAGTGTTGCCAAAGGACATGAGATATTAATGCACTTTCTGTCGCACCCGGGCTCCAGCCATCTCTCTGATCCAGATCACCTCCACCATAAGGAACATAAGAATTTGCCGGCCAAAGCAGACCAAAGTCCATCCAGTTCACATCCCCAACCCTCCCAGCAGTCGCTCGATATGTTGTGTCTCAAACTATACAGCGGGTCATGAAGCCAACAATAACAGTGAGCAAACCCAGTCCGGGTGGAGGTGACTGGACTGATCAAATTGTACATAAACTGCTTCCGATGTGATGCAGGTTTGATTTTTGGGGGGAGCAGTGGGAGCTGGAGGGACCAGTTGGCAGATGATGGGTGTAATTCCAGGGGGTTAAGGGTGCAGTGCTGGGTGCCAGCCGCCCGAGGGCACTACAGTAGCACAGTGTGTCGTGTCTGATCAGTACTGAGGACAGACTGTGAAGTTGGGGAGTGAGCAGGAAACATCAGAATAAATCAGCCAAACTAACCCCTCTATCTGGCCTGACCTTCCTTTACATAGATCCCACTCCCCCCCCACCCACGTCCCACATCCCTTATTTCTAACGAGGAGATCTCAGTCAGTCAGTGAGACGGGCTGAAATGGCCTCCCTAAAATTGGATCAGATCTTGAGAATCTCCATGTGTCCATAAGACCGCAAGGGTTTTCTGGCAAAACCAGACTAAGGTCCCATCCAAGGTCCGCCTTCCACCATCCGAGCAGTCGCTTGACAGGTCCTGTCCGTGTGTAGGTCTGAGTCATGGAATTCTCAGTTTGCTTTGGAGACTCTTAAGTTCCCATGTGTGTCAGACAACCCGGCTGACCAACAAGATCGACGGCTTTGACGGCAAGAGGTTACAGTGATGGACGGGTGAGGTGGTGCGACTGTCTGCCCCCGGCAGCGTGTGAGGCTGTGGGCGCAGGGTGAGGAGTGACGGGCTGGAGCTGTGGTCTGGAGGCTGGAGAGCTCAGTGTGGCGGGGGTGGCGGAGGGGTGGTGGATGCGGGTGAGTGTGGGGGGGACATGCTAGATACAGTTGGATCTCAGGAAAGCGGTGACACCACCCGTCTGTGTGCTTGGTGACATGGTAGCCAATGGCGCACTCTAATCTCTGCCATTACTTTCATTTCAGTAAAACCTTCTGTCCGTTCCCTCCACAGGACCCACCCTGACCCGTCTCCTTACAACCTAAACACTGATCAGCTCCCCCCTCCCCCTCTTCACCCCCACACGTCCCCCTATTACACTTGCCCCTTGCCATTCGTGGACTAAACTCCGACATGCCCTTTGCCCTCTGGTGTGTGCGCCAGGCTCACTCTCCCCCACTCCCCTCTCCCCCTCCCTCCCCCCTCGTGGCTGAGCTCATCTCTTCTGGAAGCCAATCATGACCTTGGAGACAAAGTTGACGATGGCGGTGGCCGGCTGGTCAGGGTCAGTCTCGGCGAAGAGATGGCAGACATTGTCCGTGGTGCTGCCCTGCTTCCTGGCCACAAACCCAAACACCCTGGTTGGGGAGGGGAGGGGGGGGAGAGAGAGACACACAGAGAGAGATAATCAGGACTGTCCTCATCTCCTGTCCCACATCCTCTCAGGTACTTCATTCATCCATTGTATATGTGGCGGGTGTGTGGATGGGTGGTGGGT
Source organism: Hydrolagus colliei (assembly GCA_035084275.1). Classification (NCBI taxonomy): domain Eukaryota; kingdom Metazoa; phylum Chordata; class Chondrichthyes; order Chimaeriformes; family Chimaeridae; genus Hydrolagus; species Hydrolagus colliei. The sequence continues at coordinate 9,930,184 of CM068747.1, read as the reverse complement.
GGGGGTGGAAATCAAGTAGGTTACTATCCAGTGACCCCCCCTCTCACGTACTATTGAGGGTCAGGGTGAGGATAGAGTCAGGGTTTCAAGACTGTGCCTTTACTCAGACTTTACTGTGTCTCTAACCCTGACCTGGGAATGTGGACGAACAGAAGCACAGTGTAGAGAGAGCTTTATTGTGTCTCTAACCCTGACCTGGGAGTGTGGACGCACAGTGTAGAGGGAGCTTTACTGAGTCTCTGATGAATGTTGGAGTGATGGGAAGCATTGACCACTGTTGTACTTACTTTGCAGGACCCCCGTCTGACTTGGTCCATCTGAAAGAGAAGATACAGTGATTGCTCAGCTCACACCTCCCCCCACCCTCTGTTGACCTGTCACAGTGTTGGTTCTGGCCACAAACAAGGAAACCACTGGAGAGCCTGTGGAGAGAGCTCAGCCTCCTCCTCCCCCCCCCACCCCCGACCCCCACTCTCAGCCTCCCACTTACACCCCCACCCTCTCAGCCCCCGACTCGGCCTCCCCCTCGCCCCCACCCACCCCTCAGCCTCCCCCGCTCGGCACCCCACCCATCCTCGGTACCTTCTCTCTTGTGGATCCACGTCACAGAAGGTGACACTGCTGATGGGGTAATGGCGTCGGAAGAAAAGCCTGAGGACAAATAGGACGGTCACATGGCAGGAAATACCCCATCCTTCATGATATTCCCCCACCCACCCCATCCCACCAGGGACCCCACACCTCTGCCATTGTTACACAGCTTGCACACTCACACAAACAGGGACACACACACACTCATTCACAAACGGATACACACACAATTCACACAGACACACACAGAGGGATACGTACACACACTCACACACATAGGAATACACACACAATCCAGACGCAAAGGGGGATACACACATACACATGCATGCAGAGATCCACATAGAGTAATACATAGGAACAGGAGTAGGCCATTCAGCCCTTCAAGCCAGTTCCGCCAATATGGCCTACACACCAACGTACACACACAGATGAGGACAGACACTGAGAGCAGACCTCAATGATGATGAGGCCACATGTGGCCAGCACACTTACTTTCTCTGGTTGTCGGTTAAGGTGATGCCCTGGGAGGAGACCTTGAAGTGGACGGGGGTGGGGGTCGGGGCTGGCTGCAGGATCAGCGTCTCTGACATGGCCTTGGCGATGGCTTGAGGGCCGGTCAGACTCTCCATCTCCACCGAGTTCACAAACAGCACATTACAAGCTGAGAGAGACCACAGGGATAGAGAGAGAGAGAGGGGTTAGCGTTAAATTTCAACTCACAGCCAGAGGCAGAAGATCACACACACAAGATGGTAATAGCTCGAAGTGTTAATCGTTGGTGACAGGCTAGGCCTGAGGTGACTGACCTGCTCCCTGTTTGAGGAGGTCTCCGGCTGAGTTGGTGCAGGCCGCGGGCTCTGGATGTGCATCCACAGGGTCTGAGGGATGTACAAGAAACACAGGGCCTCAGTCCGAGTCACTAAACTGTGAGCCCACGCAATGGGAGGAGTGGGGGGGGGGGGGGGGGGGGGGAGCAATGGTGGGGAGGCTGTTGGCAGCAATGCCCAGCACCCAAAACCACTTGCTTTCCACCCGTTTGCCTCCAGTGGCGCCACCTCTTTTATTGTCCAAATTGTAGAGTCCTGCAGCTCAGTGGTTAGAGCGCTCGCTTCACAAGCGACAGGACCCGGGTTTGGTTCCCGAGCGGGCAGAGCAAAATGGTGGTCAAGGTTACATTACTCCACACCCAGCAGTGTAACTAGCAGCAAATAGGGACCCGGTTGTTAGTTGGCTGGCGGATGATTGATGGTTATTAAAAGGAGTAATAAATGGTTCACTCGATCCACGACTGTTTGTGGAGACGCTGCTGTGTGTTATTGGCCGGCTGCCGCCTTTCTCCAACCAAATGTATGGTCAATTTGCTTTCCAACGAGTGTATCCGTGAAGCGCTTTGAGACGTCTCGAAGACGTGATATGCCGCTATATGAAATGCAAATAATAATAATTATTATTAAATCAGAGGTGTGGAGTCCTGGGGGGGGTGGGGGGGGGGTGGGGGGGTGGTGGTTTAAATCTGATTAATCCCACCCCCAGTTTGGAATATGAGGTTTCCTGCCTCCACATTTCCTGGGTTCTGAGAGAGAGAAGGGGGGAGTGGAGATGGGGGTTATGTGCCGTTGAGGCAGAGTCTGTCAATTCTTCTTAACAGGACAGGTTCTCGAAGAGGAAGAATATTAGAGGGTGTGGGTGAGTGAGCATAGACGCGCAAGTCATTGTTTTAGGCTGTCGGCTGCTGGGAACGGTTCCCTGTGTGGGGATGTGAGTCTGGAGTCTGGCAGCAATCAATGTCTCAGCAGATGTTTTACACATCCGCAGCCGCTGGAAACGGCCAGAATCCAGCTGGAGACAGAGTCAATCCAATCATCTCCACTCCCAGGTCAGGCAGAGTAAAGCTCCCTCTACACTGTGCGTCCGTCCATACTCCTAGGTCAGGGTTAGAAACACAGTAAAGCTCTCTCTACAATGTGCATCCCTTCACACTCCCAGGTCAGGGTTAGAGACACAGTAAAGTTGACCATACCTTCTGCTCTATTAATGTAATTTTGTTGTTGTTGGTCAGCGATGCTCCGAATATATCATGCACATTGTCTGTCTGTTTATCACCAGCCTGACTCAGTAAAGAACTCCTTGTATCAATGTAATTTTGCTATTGTTGTTGCCTTCAATCACATCATCAGACTTGGAGCTTCATTCAGATCAGCCGTCTGATCTCATCTTTCCAGACTCCCCTGTCTATCCGTACAATGCCCAGCTGCTTCATAAACTATTCCCACCATCTCACATCTCCCCCCACACTCCCTGCCTCCCCCCCACCTCTTCCTGTACTGGTCACCCAGCACTCAACGCTGACCTGTGGGACTGCAGTTACCTCGGCTCGGGATCATTAACTTGCAGGGCAGAGCCAGTGGGGTGATGGAGTGCTGGTACACCAAAGCTGAGAGACTGCCTACAGTGAGAGAGAGAGAGAGAGAGAGAGACCCAGTCACACTGGCTGCCTCACACACTGATATACAACAACACACTCACTCGCTTACACTCACACATTTACACTGACACACGCTCACTCGCACTGATGAACACTCACTGTGACACACTTTCCAAAGAGTAGGAGGGAGGGAGGGAGGGGTGAGGGAGAAGGGGAGTGTAGAGTGTAGGAAGAGAGGGAAGAGCGAGGGAGGGGAGGATGTAGAGTTCAGGAGGGAGGGAGGAGTGAGGAGACGGTAGAGCGAGGAAGTGGAGATGAGGTGCTAGTTTGTTCCTCACCAAAGTAGGGTTCGTTGGGGCAGCCCTTGAGTTTGACTCCCTTGGCACTCGTCTCGATCAGGAAATGTCTGACCAGCTCATTAGTGACATCTCCTTGAGAGAAGAAAGTGATTGATGATTCACTGAGGGTCTGGTTGAGGGAGAGCAGTGCTGACCATCCCCACTAGGGGGCACTACACACACATCAGTCCAACACATGCAAACAACACCCAACCTCAGCCCAATTCTCTCCAACCGCCTTCGTTTGAAATATTTAAGATAAAGTGGAATTTAAAGCACATTTCTAAACCCAGCCTTAAATTAGACGCTGGTTTGATGAACTGAAGAATAACCAGCCTCCAGTCTCAGACCGGATTTCAACAGCCTCCACAATAATCCAACGTCCAATAATAATATTCCTTGCATTTGTCACAGTGCCTCATCACGTCTTCGAGACGTCTCAAAACGCTTCACAGGATATAATGTAAAGTGAGTTGACTGTATATTTGTGGGCAAAATGCGGCAGCCAATTGCTCACAGCAATGTCCCACAAATAGTCGTGGATTGAAATGACCAATTTATTACTTTTTTTTGGAGGGATTATTATTATCAGGCGTCTGTGTGTGTGTGTGCGCGTGTGGAGTAAGGAAACTTGCCCAAGGTTTCTCTCTGATCTGCCGGGAATTGAACCCAGGTTTCTCGCTTGTAGGGTGTGTGCTCTAACCACTGAGCTACAGGACTCCAGGACTAATGTATCACAGGCTGTCATTCTGCAGATGTCTTCAATTCGCATTTGTATAGCTGCTGAAATCAGAGGCTTTATGGAGAAGGTAGTTACTCTCCCCCGAAACCCAAATTTAATCACTTCTCCACCTCCCCGGTTGGTGGTGGGGGGTGGGGGGGGACTCTTAGAGGTGATGAGTGATAATGGGGGCTGTGCGTGAGAGGGGGGTGGTATGTGGGCTGGCAGTACCTTTCTTGCTCTGTTGTGCCAGAGTGGAGGGAGGCGAGGAGACCTTCATAGCCAGCCCGTAGGCTCCGCGGAATGAGTGACTGTCTCGAATGATGAACGCCCCCGCTTCACGGTCCTTCAATAGTCCAATCGCTGTGAGACAGAGCCAGGGAGAGCCAGAGAGAGAGAGAGAGAATGGGGAAAATAGGGAGAGAGAGGGAGGGAGTTTGAGGAAGATACGGAGAAAGAGAACGTTGAAGACACGGGAGAGGAGAGAACGAGAGGAGGAAGAAAGTGATTGTTTGGTTGATTGATTGAGGAAGAGAGAATGAGGAAGATATGGGAGAGAGAAAGGGAGAGAATGAACACAGGGAAGAGAGAGAGTTGGGAAAGAGGAAGCAGGGTCAAACAAGGAAGACACATTAAGATTGAATCTCCACACACGGACACTCATTCACTTTCTGTGTGAGTTCCTATATAATAAGTAGTGTCATTTAAACAAAGACCCTCACCTTGTTCCCGGGAGATGTCAGCCTTGTACCAGTATTTAGACGTGTCCTGTACAAACTTCACCTGAGCTCGTGTCTCCGGACTGCCATCTGAGAGAGAGCAAGACAGACACACAGAGAGAGCTATAGATAGACAGAGAGCCAGACAGGGAGAGGGAGAGAGAGCGCGCGAGATAGACAGAGAGAGACCGAGACAGTGAGGGCGACAGAGGGCGAAACAGAGAGAGTGATTAACAGAGAGACGCCGTCCGGCGTGGAGGAAGCTATATAAATCAATGTTGTTGTTGTGATAATGAGAGAGAGATAGTGAGAGACAGAGACATTGATATATCAAATGCAACAGTTATTATGTAAATGCGGATGTTATATTCTGCATGTGATCTATCAAATATGAGGATTATTGTGAATTATTGATATAATGTATGTTCATGTATGAGGGAGTGTGAGGAGTCTGGGGGTTGGTGTGTTAATTATGATAATAATTATCCTTACATTCGGGATACATCAGGACGATGTCTCAAAATGCTTCACAGGATAAACTGTAAAGTGCAGTGACTGTGTTTGTGGGCAAACGCAGCAGCTAATATTGTGTGCAGGTGGATGAGAGGCAGGGTGAGAGAGAGAGAGATAGGTCAGGCTGCCAGAGATCAGGCTGGTGGGTGAGACAGAAGGCAGGCGGGAGAGAGCAAGTGACAGGTGAATGAGTAGGCAGGCGGGAGGGTGGGTGTGCACGAGATTGGTGGGCAGGGGAGGGTGTGGGTGAAAGTACGTGGGATGGGGCGGTGGGCAAACGAGGGCAGAGTGGGCAGGAGTATGAGGCAGGGAGGGAGGGCAGGGGTGTGAGCGAGGGAGGGCAGGAGCAACGGCTTACCGTGGAGGGAGAGTGTGTGGTAGAGGGCTGTGGTGCTGGGGATAGGTGTGACTGGTTTGCCGTTCAGGGTGGAGTAGTTAGGGGAGCCCCCAGTTCTCTCCCCGCTGGACATCCTCCTCTTCTCCGGGAGCAGCGGCTGTGAGATTCCCACTGGGCTCCCGCGGCGAGGAGACCCCCCGTCCGGCAGATAATAGGCCGGAGAGACCGGGAACGCCGGCGTGCCGGGGGACGGGTAACCGGAGGAGGTCATCGGGTGGGAGAAGCTCACGTGACCCTCGTCTGCGTGGGACGCGGGAGCGGAGAGTCCGTACAGAGCGTGTCTCTCGGCACCGGGGCTGCTGGCAGTGGGAGGTGCGCTCCCCAGCCCCCCCCCTCCCCCTCCCCCTCCCCCATGCCGGGAGAGCACAGGACTCCGAGAGCTGCCGCCCAGCGCCACGTGTGTCCCCATTGGGTGTCGGCTCAATCCGGGGCTCCCGGGGGACCCTGTGACCCCCAAACCCATCATTCTCCTCCCGTACGCCGGGCTGGGGGGAGTGTTGGTGCCCACGGTCCTGTGCGGGGTCTGAGGGCTGCCCTGGCTGCCCCCCAGGGAGGGCTGGGAACCAATGGGCCCATCCTGGGGCAGGGCCGAGAGGCCATAGTCAGGACCCTGCAGACAGCTGGCCAACGAGGTGCCAGCGGTGCCAGTGTCGTGTGGGTGGCTGGGGGGAGTCAGGTTCAGGTAGCTGGAGTCCCGGTCGGAGGAGTGGGACAGGCTGGGCCGGGGCGGGGAGGCCTTGTGGCCGGTGCTGTCCATCATCGGGAAGCCCGACAGCAAAGTGCTGGGGAGAGAGAGTGAGAGAGAGTCATATAGAAACGCTAGAGTTTCAGCCAGGAAATAGGGCCACATGGGAAGCCACCAACCACTTTCCCAGTTGGTCCCATTCCCCAACTGCCCCCGTCCCACCACCCCCACAAACCTAATCCCCGCACTCCTTTTGCTCCCCCTACTTCCCAAGTCTCTGCCCAATTCATTTAAAAAATCGCGATCGATTTCACTTAACAGCTGTCGTTCCCCCCCCTCCCCTCCCCCCCACTCCCTCAAACATACACATTGTCTCAAGTCCTCTATCAAAGGCCAGAGATACCCATTTTCTCGTGGAATGCAGAATCTCTCCCTGGAGAATCCAGAGAGGATTAGAGATCAGGTTAGCAAGAGTCAAGGCTTGGGGTGGGAAGGGAGCCTGGAGTGTGTGTTGGGGTAACCAGCTAAACCCACATAGCGTGGCCATTGAGATCACTGACTGGCCAAGCTTTCCTGCTGCTTGTCCAGCTAGGACCACCCTCCCCGTTAGTTAGGGCTTTGGTTTACGGGGTTAACAGGAGCTGTGGTGGGAGGATTCCCTGCCCCCACCTCCCCCATTGACTGGTCTGTCCTTCCAGGTCCTGCTGATGACCCAGAAGCTGGGGCTGTGCTGTCATCAACAGTGAGAGAGAGAGAGAGAGAGAGCCCTGGATATACTGCAGGCCTCAGCCTGGCTCAGGAACTGGGGATTATAGACCGTCATAAAGGGTAGACTGACTTGAGAGTTTTTCTCAATGTTAAGAGACAACAGTTAGTCGGTGTGGGTGTGAGCCGCCCTTGGCATCGCCAACTGCGTGCAGTGACTGTTTGAGCTCTCACCTCTCCAGGCCGGGCAGGGGGCTGCTGGTGGACAGGGGGCTTGGGGTGGTGAAGGACATCAGAGAGAAGGGGTTCCTGGCTGCAGGTTCTGTGCTGTAGCTGATGGCACCGCTGGGCTCTCCCCTGACTCCCGCTGTTCGCGCAATCGACTCCACGTAACTCTTTGGCTCTGAAACGAGGAACAGAAGGAAGGAACGATCAAAATAGCGAATAGAATCTCTAACCCCATTCCCCTCTGTGCTGATGCTCGCTCCCCCACTGGAGCTCTCTACTCTACTCTAACCACATACCGTTTACATTTTGTTTCTTCCAACGGTTTTTCTTCAAACCCCCGCACAGTTTCTCACGGCGTTCCTCAGGGCTCTGTTTTAGGCCCCCTCCTTTTCACCCTTTACACGCTCCCTCTGGGCGACGTCATCCGCAAACATGGGGTAAATTTCCACATGTATGCGGACGACACCCAGTTGTAGCTTTCTGCCTCATCCCTCAACCCCCAGACCATCGATGTTCTGACAGCATGTCTGTGCGACATCGAGTCCTGGACGAGGGACAACTTTTTGCAATTGAACGTGAGTAAGACCGAGGCCCTCCTGATTGGCTCAAGCCAGCGCCTCTGCACATCGGGCGCTGCCAGCCTCGATATCCAAGGCTGCACTCTCCACCTCACAAAGCCAATCAGAAACCTCGGCATCATGTTCGATCAAAAACTTTCCTTCCTCCCCCACATCCGCGCCTTGACCGGCACCGCTTATTTCCACCTGCGCAACATTGCCAGGCTCCGCAACTATCTTACCCCCCGCGCTGCCGAAACACTCGTGCATGCATACATCACCTCACGGCTGGACTACGGAAACTCTCTCCTCGTCGGCCTCCCCAATTCCTCCATTCACAGGCTGCAGGCCATCCAAAACTCTGCAGCCCGTGTACTATGCCGCACCCGCCTCCGCGACCACATAACCCACACCCTCGCCCGTCTCCACTGGCTCCCCATCCTCCAGAGGATCGAGTTCAAGATCCTCGTCCTCACCTACAAGGCCTTACACGGCCTTGCCCCGCCCTATTTAACCAATCTACTCTCCCTCTACAGGCCCACCCGGACCCTCCGTTCAACAGGACTTGGCCTGCTCCAAACCCCCGCCCGAACCGCCCCACCATCGGAGGCCGGGCCTTCAGTTTCTCCGCTCCCACCCTATGGAATGCCATCCCTCAATCCCTCCGTTTCGTCTCTTCCCTTTCCTCTTTCAAGGCCAGTTTGAAGACTTTCCTCTTCGATCGTGCCTTTTGTTCCACCCCGAACTCTCTTACCCCCCCTTCGTGTTTCACCCCTTCCGAAACACTCCCATCTCAGCTCGGGTCACACGCCTCCTGTGTAGTGCCTTGGGACGTCCTCCTGACGTGAAAGGCGCTCTATAAATGTAATTTGTTGTTGTTGTTGTTCCCGGCTCTCTCTCTCTCTCCTTCTCTCTCTCCCGCCCGTGGTGCCCCAGGTAGACACTGGGCTGTGTTACTGGAGTTGCTGCTGGAGGAGGAGAGCCCCTGACACTCACCGTGACCCAACATGGCCGACTGCAGCATGACATTGGCTGGATTGTGAGGCTTGAGGCCTAGGGCTGACAGCGGAGTCATCATGAGGCCAGGTGGAGATCGAGCTGCAACAGGTAAAGAGGTACATCGTCAGCTCATTGACCAGAACACAATGTTTGCCTAGAACCAGTCACTACACCAGACACTTTTCCAATGAAACGCAGGAGGTTTGATTGTAAGCCAGAGGCTCTGTGCAGGGTGAGGTTAGGAGGTAGGAGGAGACAGGAAGGGAGGGATCTGTTGCTTACTTGTGCCGGGCTGGCTGGTTGGCGCGCCATCTCTCTCCTCAAAGGCTTCTCTGTAACTGTGGATGTTCGGCTGTTGAAGCAAAATGCCCAGTGTTAGCCAGGTACAGTGTGGGTCAACACTTCACCATGTACCCACCATCTCCCCTGCCCTGCGCCCCCCACCCCCCACACTTTCTCTGTGCCCCCTTCCCCCCAATCACTCTGTGCTCTCCATCGCCCTGTGCCCCATTGTGCCCTCCCCCACCCTGTGCCAGTCCCACCATCACGGTACCTCTCTCGGCCTGCCGCCCGGGTTAGCAGCGATGGTGTTGGCCACCTCTGGGGAGACACAGCGCACTGGGGAGCGGTACGGGGGGCTCCTGTAGCCAGCGTCTCTCCCCGCGTTCTCGTACTGCCCCTCGCTGGTCGTTCGTCTCCGCGGAACGATGCCCATCTCCTCCGGACTTGTCCCGTGTGATCTCATCCCTGAAACAAAAGGGGTTCCATCAAACAATCGTTACCCGGTTACCCACCTTACACCGTAGACATTACACCCAAACCCTGCAGGACCTGACACCGGGAATGTTCCCCTATTACACTCAGGAGCCAGCACTGACAATACCGACAGAGGGAGTGGTTCTCTTTAGGAATGGGAGGAGGCCACTCAGCCCTTCGAGCCTTTTCCGCCATTTAATTAGATCATGGCTGACCTGCACCTCTGCTGATCCTTTCAATTCCAATTGCTGTATCCGCTTTTCTTCCCAGATCCCTTAATCCCCTGACGCTGACCCACCAAACATCTCCCCACCTCACTCTTGAAGGTCTGGGTGCATCCAGCATCCACGACCTTTAAAAGCGTTCTGAGACGCCGTCCAGTGTGGGGGGCGCTATATAAATCGAAGTAGTTGTTGTTGTTGTATCCACGACCTTTTGGGGGAGAGAATTTCAGATTTCTACCCACCCTTTGAGTGAAAAAATGCAGACTCCTTCAACTCACAAGTACTGTCCATCCAAGCAGTGAGACATCAACCACAACCTACCTGTACTTATATAGCGCCCTCCATCCCAGGTAGTATCTCAAAGCGCTGAACAGTGACGGAGACTGACTCCGAGGGGGGTAGTGGGGTGGTAGGGGGGAAATGTGTGGGGGCAAGGCGGAGGGATTGAGGAAGAGAGTAGCTACTCCTTACAATACCTACATCAAGTCCTATTGTCTTGAAGACCTGATCAAACTCTGTATCAAATGCGAGGATTATTCCTATTCTTATTGTAACAATCCTCACATTTGATACAGCGCCCTCTCCCACTGTCCAGCCGTCTCAAAGTGCTTCACAGGATATATTGTAAAGTGAAGTGACTGTATTTTTGCAGGTGACTGCGGCAGTCAATTTTAGCATTTCAACCAACGAACAAGCAGCACACACCCGAGCATTGCATTAGAACGTCTGAGTTCCAGGGCTAAGTGGGGCTTGAACCCACAACTGTCTAACTCAGACAAGAAAGTGCTACTATATCGAGCCAGGCTGACACAAGCTAATCTCTACAAACACACATACGCACACACGACACACGAACAATTGATTATTTAAGACACCGCGATCTAGTGTTGTAGGATTTCATGTGATATCTGTTCCAGACTGCCAGCAGTCTATGAGATAATGTCCGCCCGTCTGTCTAGCTATCTGTGTGTATGTGTGTGTGTATGTGTGAATGTCTTGTGTGCCTGTCTCTCTAACTGTCTTGTTGCTGGCTCTCTGTCTGTCTGGCTCTGTGTGTGTGTGTGTGTGTGTGTCTAGTCTCGGTCTGGCCACTGTCTTGTCTACATGTCTACCTGTCTGCAGGGGAAGCTGAGGAACACACTTGTGGGGTGAAGTGTGTGTGTGTGTGTGTGTGCGAGGTGATAAACTGACTGAACAGCTTTCGGCGCATGCAAAGCTCAGGAAAAACGTTTACGATCTGGTAATAACTCCTGCATGGAATAAATAGCGTGAGGAAGCTCCAGCCGGCATTCCTGGCCTCTCCGGAGAGACTGTGGAATGTCAGACACTGGGATGGGGGAGGCTCCTCATTCCAGACCTTGTTGGGAACACTGAGGTCCTGTGGCGCCCAGTGAGGGATTGGATCAACCCTGCCGCCATCCTGAACACCTTCCTGCTCCCGACTCACACACAGCCCGTTCGATTCACACCTTTACCTGCTCCGCTACTCTCTCTCTCTCTCTCACTTTCTCTCCGTTTGTCCCTCTCACTTTTTCTCTGCTCCTCTCGTTCTCTGTTCCTCTTTCACTCCCTGTGTTCCTCTCTCTTTCTGTTCCAATCTCTCTTTCTCTCTCACTCACTCTCGCTTTCCCTCTTGGTGTCTCTTCTGATCTTCTACCCTTTCTCCTGTTCCTCTCGCTCTCTCTCCCTTTGTGTCTCTTCTGATCGTCTCTCTCTCTGCCCCGTTCCTCTCTTTCTCTCGCTCTCTCTGCATCTCTCTCAGTGTTTCTTCCGATCTTCTCTCTCTCTCTCTCTCTCTGGCTCTCTCTCTCTCTCTCTCTCCTCTCTTTCTCTCCCTGTTGGCAAGTCTCCTGACAGTGTGAGTTTAATGAGTACGAAGCGCTGACATGTTGCATTGTAGTCAGTGAGCTGGCAGTGTTGGTCCCGGCCGGGCTCAGTGACACACACTGCCCTGAAGGAGGCTGATTAATTCAATGCACTTTTCACAGATAATTAAAATGCAATCCTCCGCTGTGCTGAACAAGTGTGTGCTGTAAACGGTGATAATCGGCAACGTGGAACATGTAGTCCGTCCCACCCCTCGTTCCCCCCTCATTCCCCCCCCCCCCCCCACCACCACCACCAGCAACAAAGGCAGAAATGTCAGGCAAAATGTCTCACATTCCTCTTTCCTCAGCCACCCTCTCCCTCCCTCTCACTTTCCAGTTTTATAAAGTGATACGTTTTCTCTCTCTCTCTGGGCAGCAGTTCAGACCTCGCTGCCCACCCCAGCCCCCCCCCCCCCCCCTCCACCCTCACTCTAACCTCTTCCTCGTTGCTACTCACGGGTGTGCGCCTTTGGCCAATCGCAAGCCCGTTGACCACAGACTATTCATAGAATCATAGAATTTTACGGTATAAAAGGAGGCCATTCGGCCCATCTAGTCTGTGCTGGCTCTTTGAAAAGAGCCATCTAGTGTGTGCCGACTATTATAAGAGACTATCGCAGGTCCCGAGCGAGGCCTGGGCTTTCCCAGCGGCTGACACACACACACACATGCACACAACCTGAGGAAGGGGGGCTTCCGAGATGGACAGCAATCCCGGCAGGTATCTCCCTCCCTCCCAAACCCTGGAAAACCTGGCTCGGTTTAGCTTCCTAGTTCAGCTTGGCTGAGGCCAGCAAACACGGTATAGCCCGGGCTAACTCCCAACTCTGTAAGCTACACCACACTCTCTCTCTATCATTCTCTCTCACTCTCTCTTACTATCACTCCCTCTTGCTTTCCCTCCCTCTTGCTAGCACTCTCTCACACTCTCTCTCTCTCTCTCTCTGGTTATTCTCTTGCTATTCTCACTGTAGCACTATATAAATGTAAGGAATATTATATTATTATTGCTCGCTATCTCGAGTCGTTGCTATCCGTCTCAGTCACTTTATCCCGATTGCTCTCTCTCACACAATCGCTCTCCTCCTCAACTGCACTCTTTCTCTCAATTACCCCTCTCGATCATTCTCTCTCTCTCGTACTCTCCACCAAAGGTGCTCTCTTAAGTTCCTTCTCGGTCTGTTTCGATTGTTCACTCTCTCTCTCTCTGTTTCTCTCGCACTTTATCTTGGAGATGCTTTGTTTCATTGTCCTTGGCGTTTCCTCTCTCACGCTCTCTCTCTCTCTCATTGTCTCGTCTCTCTAAGGTGGTGGACGCACAACACAACACACAGCACATGATCAGCCAAAGCCTGGTGACCTCCCACAGTCATTGCAAGGCCAACAACTCAACTCTACACTTACTCAATCTTCACACACAAACAGCAAGTCTCGGAGGAATGTTTCACACACATACATACACACACGCACACACAAACACAGTGGCACAAGGTTTCTGATATGAACACCACAAATTCACATCAACCCAAAGCAAACAATCTGAAAGTCAACATCCACCAAGCGAGCTCACTGTTGCTCTCCCCCTTACCCCTCCCCATGAGTGCATGAAGCGGAAACAAGGAAGGGGATAAAAGAAGGATAGAGGAGGGAGGAGGGAGCATGCAGAAGATGCCGGGCCACACAGAGAGGAAGAGAAGGGAGGAACAAACCAGAGAAAGAGAGAGACCTCTGTCGGTGGAAGGTTGGACCGGGGCTCCCACTGCTGCTGAGGCAGGAGATCCTGGCGTTGTACTCTAGGAGGAGAGGCAACAGGAGGTCACGGAGGGAGAGGACCAGGCAAGGAGGTGAGGAGCAGAAGCAAGTGATGGAAGCATGGAGGAAAGCCAATTGGTTGGAAGCAGGTCTACTTGCTCTTCCGAAGATCAGAGCAGAGAGCGTTGGAGCTTTGATAAACCGCTGGTCGATCCCAACCTCACTCCATCACAGCAACATGCTGTTCCTCAAATGAGTCTCAACTTCCCGGCCTCAACCACCCTTCCTGTCACCCTGATCTGAGCCGTTTGATCGGTCGGTGTCTGTCGTGCACTTGCCTCACACCCCACCCCCACCCCCCACTGCCACTTTGCCCACTTGTCCTGCTGCCTGGCATATCTAAAGCCACCGCATTGTTTCCGCGGGTAACAGCTGAACAAAACCACTGGTAGAGCACAATACGTTACAGCGTTTAAAAGGTAGTGAGAAAGAAGGTAAAACAGTGTGTGTGTGTGAGCATGTGCCTCTGTGTGTGTGTGTCTGTCTGTGTGTGCGGCTGAGCGCACATGTGTCTGCGTACATGTGTGTGCATAAGTGCGAGTGTGTCTGCATACATGTACTTGCGTGTGTCGGTGTACATGTGTGTGCGTGTGCGTGTGTGTGACTGAATGTGCCGCGCCCAAAACCGAAGGCCAAATAGCCAACAGCTGTACTGCAGGTTTGTATAGTCGCTATTTACAATAATAATAATCCTCGCATTTGATACAGCGCCTTATCACACCACTGAGGTCCCAAAGCGCTTCACAGAATATACTGTAAAATAAGTTAACTGTATATTTTGGGGATGATGGTGTTCCCCCTTTAAGAGCTTGCTGGTGGGGGGGGGGGGGGGGGGGGGTAAGGTGAGGGTGAGGGGTATATTTCTCCACACACTCGAGCCCTCTCTCTCTGGGGGGGGGGGATCTGGAAACATTTCCGTGTCAGACACAGGAACAAGTAAAGTATAATATTTGCTCATTTGATTCCAGAGCTGCCGTCAAAGGCAACGGGAAAATATTCCCTCCGCAAAAGGATCTGGCTGAAGTCTTCACACAAACAAGCTGAATGCATCAAGGCCAGAATCTCCGCACAGTCCCCAAGAGAACGATTCTGTCCTGTTGAGTGCTGTATAACTGTGTGTCTCAGTGACGGCTGTGAGTGAGGTACAGGGAAATATTCCCCTCTGCCTGTCACTGTACAACTCACTGCTCTCTGTCTCTAACCCTGTGACCAGCCTCACTGCTCTCCTCTGTCTCTAACCCTGTGACTAGCCTCACTGCAGTACAGAAACCAGGAAGTGTTTCTCTTTATACAAGGTGTAAATCTCAGGCTGGGCACGGGGTTACCAGGAAGGGGCAGAGGGGGTTGAAGGAGACATTTGAGGAATCATTTGATGCTGGAGTAGGACAGGGAGTGAGGAAGGATGAGATGGGACGGGCTGAGGGCTCAATCCAACCTCTTTCTGGTCTCCTTTATACCTACTGTATGTCAGTGTGAGATCTTCTGCACACACACACGCCCGAGGTTCCTTACCTTGGCAGTGGGGGTGAGAGGGGGACGGGGAATCACATGCCAACCTCCTCATGAAACATCTAATTTCCAACAGCTGTTGCTGTCAATGAGGTCCCAACACAGCCCAGATCTCAGCCAATTATCCATATAGACCACGTCACACACAGAGACTGTCTGACATTCAAGACACCAACTGAGAGAGATAAGGGAGATAGAGAGAGTGGGGGGAGGGGGGGAGAGGGGGAAAGAGAGGGGCGAGAGTAAGATGGAGGGGGTGAGAGAGAGAGGAGAGACAGAAAAAGTGGGGGTGAGAGGGGTGGATGGAGAGGTGGAGAGGGAGAAGGGCAGATGGAGGGTGAAGGGAAGTTGGAAGGAGAAGAGCAGATGGAGGGAGAGGAGCAGATGGTGGGAGGGGGGAGATGGAGGGAGAGGCGGAGGTGGAGGGAGAGTGGGAGATGGAAAGAGAGGGGGAGATGGAAGGAGTGGGGGAGATGGAGGGAGAGGGGGAGACGGAGGGAGAGGGAAAGATGGAGGGAGAGGGAAAGATGGAGGGAGAGGGGGAGATGGAGGAAGAAGGGGAGATGGAGGGAGAGCGGGAGAGACCGAGCTGGAGAGGGTAGTGGGTAGTTACCTGCCACGCGCTGGGCAACGAGCCCCTCCCAGTTGAAGAGATCATCCTCGGGGGTCTTGCTGCTGCTGTCGAAGCTGGCAGACTTGACGGGCTGGTGGTACGCAACCGGGGTTGGGATGGGCATGGGCTGAGTGGCAGGAGCAAGGGAGGGGTAGGAGACGGGTGGAGGGATGGGGGACGAGGAACTGTTGCCGGGGTGTGGGCGGAGGCTCTGGCCGGCTGCTGGTGGAGGGAGTAGCTGTAGAGAGGTTGCGTGGCTGTCCCAGGGCTGAGCTGGTGCTCGGGGCAGGGGTCCTTGCTCCAGGCCGGCTGTGCCAGTGCTCTGCCCCCGCCGTAGGTGGCTGCCGGCTCGGTGCCGGCCAGAGTCCGGTGACTCGGCACAGTGTACGTGCCAGAGCCCGGAGAGGCAGAGAAGCCATTGGTCAGCCTGTGTTGGAGGCCGAGGGAGGGGGCGCTGAGTGGGGGCTGCCAAGCGTACCGAGCGGCCTGGTCTGCTCTCAGGCACTGTGACCCCCCTGGGCGGCTGGCAGATGGACGGTTCCAGGTCCAACATCAACATGTTGAGGGCCTCAATGGATTGCTCTATCTCCTGCTGGGAGGCCAAGCGTGGGAACTCCGGGATGCTGTGGCTCAGGAGCTGTGGCTCCGAGACACTGTGGTGGGGGCTTTGTGTCCTGAGGGAGGGCATGGCTATCTCCAGTGTCTCCTCCAGTCGCTGTGAGGGGGATCGAGCCCCTCCCGGGAAGGCCTGCTGTTGCCAGGCGCCCAGCCCTCGCTGCACGGCATCTCGGCTGCTGGTGCTGCGTGCCGGGGCCTGAGGCAGGTGGGCGCTGGGCTGGCACTGGGGGCCGCTGAAGGACTGGGAGCGGTACATGGTGTTGTGCCCCAGCGGGAGGGTGTGGGGCTGTAGCTGCCAGCTGGGGGGTGTGTAGGCCAGCTGAGCAGTGGGCAGCGAGGGCTTGATGTATTCTCTCTGGCTCTGCTCCAGTTGGCTCAGGCTGTGGTGCCTGGGGAGTGGTTTGGGGTAGTCTGTGTGGAGGGTGGTGAGCAGGCCGTGCTGGCTGCATGGCTGAGGTTGGGGCTGGGGATGGCCAGGGAAGGCAGGTTGTCCACACTGTTCAGGTCCTGGTTGGGCAGATCATCGTCCAGGATGTCGGTTTCCCTCCTCGGCACCGAGATCCATGCTCCGTCACCGTTTACGTGAACCAGGGCAGGCACCAGCACCTGCCGGCCCCCCGCCCTCCCGCCGGCGGCCATGTTGTGCATCTGCCGCTCGTTGGCGAGACCGAACCCGCAGAGTAATCTCTCGAGCTCCTGCTTCTCCTCGGGGTGATGCCCTGAGCCGCTGCCGCCGCCGCCGCCGCCACCTGCTCCTCGGTTTTGGTGGAGGCCGTGGAGTTGCCGGAGTCGCTGCTCACCGACAACGTGTGCTCAATGTGGTTGGGGACGCCGGAGAGAGCGCCACCGTTGCCGACGGCAGGCAGGGCAGTGCCGTTGCCAATTCCGTTGCCAATCCCGGTGCCCAAGCTCCCATCGGTCGAGTTCTTCTTCTTGACCTTGGCGTAGAGACTGCCGTCCAGCGGACCCTGGGTGTGAACCACGTCTGCGGAGACACGAGAGAGATCGGTGGCTGAGGGCGGACTCGCTGGGGGGGTGGGGGGGGAGGGTGAGGGGAGAGCAAGGGAACCCTACCATGCCAACCGGTGCTGAGAATAATCCATCCCAAATCACCATTAACCAACAGCTTAATTATAGCGCCCTCCATCCCTCCGTACAGGGCAGTGTTCCAGAGCGCTGGACAGTGACAGAGCTCAACCCTGAGCCAGGGGGAGGTGGGGGGGCGAGGCAATCGTAGACATCGTCAAAGAGGAAGGTCTTCAGATGCGATCCAAAGATGGGGAAGGAAGTGGATGAGGCGGAGGGGTACAGGGAGAGAGTGACAAGAGTTTCTGGGGCTTAGATGTCGTGAGCAGAGGAGAGTGAGGAGATCAGAGAGGTAGAGAGGCGTTGAACATGAAGGGATTCCTAGTTGTGAGCTTATATAATAATTACAATAATAAACCTTGCATTTAAGACCGCGCCTTATCACGACTTTGAGACGTCTAAAAGCGCTTCACAGAATACACCGTAAAGTGAATTGACTGTACATTGTATGGGCTAAACGAGGCAGCCAATTGCGCACAGCAGCATCCCAAAAAAAAAACAGCCCCAACAGTGGATTGAAGTGACCCCACTTTTGGGGAGAGAATTGTTACCCCCAGATAAGAGATCTGCCAATCAACTAAACAACCGGCTTCCTACTTGGTCTTGATGCTTTCATACATATATTTTGATGGATCGCTTGTAGTGACTGTTTTCGAAACAAAAAATGCTGTAAACATTTGTGGAGCCCCTATAGTTCAGTGGGTTAGAGCGCTCGCCTTACAACGGTGAGACCTGTGTTCGAATCCAGGCAGGTCAGGGCCAAACCTTGGGCAAGTTTCCTTACTCCACACACACACACATGCCTAATAATAATCCTTCCCCAAAAAAAATCAATAACAAAATTGGTCATTTCAACCCACGGCTGTTTGTGGGGACGCTGCTGTGTGCAATTGGCTGCCGCGTTTCGCCCACAAATATGCAGTCAATTCACTTCATAGTATATTCTGTGAAGCGCTCTGAGACATCGATAAGATGTGAAAAGCGCTCTATCAAATGCAAGGAGTATTATAAACGGCCGGTGTGGAAAGGACAGATTCATCGGGATAAACTCCCTACACAGATGAGATACTAAACTGAGCAAACAGGCACAGGCGGGAGCTCAGTGTAAGGTCACAGCCCAAAGGTCAGTGGCTCCAAATGAGGTGTCAAACCTCGACTGTCAGCTCAACACACATGGATCTCGAACCTACAGCCACTGACCCCAGAAGCAACACTACAAGAGACTGAAGCAGCGCGAGAGCATCGAGTTACCTGCCCAGCACCAGCCATCACTGGGATTAACTGTCACACTTAATCCATCAACATATTCTACCATTAGAACAGCCTTCCCTCCACCCCCACCCCCAACGCAGAGACATCCCACCCCACTCCCAACAACAGCCCCCTCTTCTTTGTCAGCGACCCCCCCCCCCACCCCCACCCCACCCACCTCAGTACATTACTCCCCCACCACCCCCCTGCGTCACCCACCCTGTGCTCCAGTCTCCCCCGCTGGTTACAATCAGGCGATCGATTCAGACACAAATTCGTTTTTTTTAGTTGAAAAGCCGACCCTACCTCCCTCACTTCTCCTCGTTCAGCTTCCAACACAGAGCGGAGACAGGCAGAGACCCAACACAGAGCGGAGAGAGCCAGAGACTCAACACAGAGCGGAGACAGGCAGAGACCCAACACAGAACGGAGACAGGCAGAGACCCAACACAGAGCGGAGACAGGCAGAGATTCAACACAGAACGGAGAGAGAGCCAGAGACTCAACACAGAGCAGAGAGAGAGCCAGAGACTCAACACAGAGCGGAGAGAGCCAGAGACTCAACACAGAGCGGAGAGAGAGAGCGACTCTTTGATCAGGTGCTCAGCTGAACTTCTTAGAGGTTAGGATCCAAACGTTAAGGGAGAGAGAAAGAAAGAGAGAGAGCGAGAGAAAGAGAGAGAGGAAGAGAACGGGAGAGAGAGAGAGAGAGAGAGAGAGAGGAGCTGGAGAGACGGACTGTGTGTGGGAGAGGCAAGCAGAGAGAGGCAGTGCGCAGGGTGAAGGCTGCTGCTGTAATCATTCTGTCCCACCCTCACCTCGCAGTTCAACGTTACACTTTCTGGAATGACATCAACACCCCTGGAGTCTGAGCTGGAGTGTGAAGGATACGGGGCAGGGGGAGGGGGAATGTGGAACATGTGAACTGTTTTTTCCGATGTCCACAATGCAGTCCAGTGATGGAACGCAGCCACGGGAGAGCAGAGAGAGAGAGAGAGAGAGAGAGAAACAAAGGCAGACAGAGAGATACAGAGAAACTGGGAGTGAGAAAGGCACAGCAAGAGAGGCACACACACAGACACACACGCACACACACGCGCGCGCAGAGAGAGACAGAGAGAGTGGGAGAGAGGGACACAGAGACAGTGGGAGAGAATGACACAGAGACGGTGGGAGAGAGTGACGGGGAGATAGGGGGAGAGAGTGACGGAGAGACGGGAAGAGAGCGATAGAGAGACAGGGGGAGAGAGTGACAGAGAGAGAAGTGGGAGAGAGTGACGGAGAGATAGGGGGAGAGAGTGACGGAGAGATGGGGAGAGAGTGACGGAGAGATGGGGAGAGAGTGACGGAGAGATGGGGAGAGAGTGACGGAGAGACGGGGGGGAGAGAGTGACGGAGAGACGGGGGGGAGAGAGTGACGGAGAGACGGGGGGGAGAGTGACGGAGAGACGGGGGGGAGAGTGACAGGGAGAGAAGGCGACAGGCAGCCAGTGACTAGGCTGACAAGTAGTTTCCAGTTGCTGTCATACAGGAAAGCGAGTGGGAATGAATTTGGAGTTTAGAATGTGAAGTTTAACTCTGATTTTCCCTTCTTCTGGTTGGAACAGACGGTGTGAGTCAGAGCTCTGGAATTTAATCTGGGGAAAACAGGAGGCAACGAACAGCCAAAACACAACAACATAGAGACTGGCCATCCAGGACAGAGTAGAGAGCCAGCGAGGGAGAGGGAGGGAGGGGAAGGGAAGGAGGCTGGGGTGAGGGAGAGAGAGGGACAGGGAGTGTGAGGGAGGGGGGGTGAGGGAGAGAGAGGGACAGGGAGTGTGAGGGAGGGGGAGGAGGGAGGCAGAGGGAGAGCGTGAGGGTGCGGGATGGAGAGAGGGAGGGTATGAGGGAGAGACAGAGTGGGAGTGTGAGGGAGGGGGAGGAGGGAGGCAGAGAGAGAGCGACTGTGAGGGACGGGAGGGAGCGAGGGAGGAGGGGGTATGAGGGAGAGACGGAGGGGGAGTGCGAGGGAGGGGGAGGAGGGAGGTGGAGGGAGAGCGAGTGTGAGGGAGGGGGAGAGGGAGGGAGAGATGGAGGGGGAGCTTGAGGATGTGAGGGGGGGAGGCAGGGGGAGTGAGTGTAAGATAGGGGGTGTAAGTGAGGGTGAGGAAGTCAGGGTGAGGAAGGGAAGGAGTGTGAGGGAGGGCGAGGGTGTGTGAGGGAGGGTGAGAGTGTGTGAGGGAAAGAGAGGGAGGGTCAGAGTGAGCTGATGTGGGGTTAGAAGGATAGAGAACTTTGCCTCCCTACTCTGAGTGAATCCAGCACTAAGCAGCTGGATATGTAGTTATTATTCCCCTGAGTCAGCGAAGTCCCTCTGTGCTGCGTTGGGTGGGATGTGAACCCTGCTGTGAGGCTATAGGAACAGTCACATTCTCTCTGCCATGTTGGTGTCCTGGCCAATAATCCCACTGATTAACCGCTCAGTCACCACACAGCTGATTGTGGGACCTTGCCCTGCGCAAAATGCCTGCTGCATTCAACTACACACACACAGTCACTACACACATACAGTCACTTACACACACACAGTCACTACACACATACAGTCACTTACACACACACAGTCACTACACACACACAGTCACTACACACATATAGTCACTTACACACACACAGTCACTACAAACACACACACAAACAGTCACTACACACGCAGTCACTACACACAGTCACCACATACAGTCACTACACACCCATACAGTCACTACACACGCAGTCACTACACACAGTCACCACATATAGTCACTACACACACATACAGTCACTACACACACAATCACTACACACACACATAGTCACTACACATACAGGCACTACACACACACACACAGTCACTACACACACACAGTCCCTACATACAGACAGTCACTAAATATGTGACATTAGTTGCCCGTGAATTTTCTTTGAGCTGTGTCGGCACATTTTGTTCAAACAAATCAGATTATCAGACGAGGCCCCACTCTCCTTGCAAATGGACACACATCTGATTATCCCATTAAACACATCCAATCCCCAGCAATGTCACAGCCCAGCCTGGCCAGTCTGTGCTAGGATTTGCCTCCACATAAACCCCCAGTTAGTTCCGTTCAAGCCACATCAGTACATGTGTATGAGGGAGTTTGTCTCAGCTGACTCTCAGCCCTGGGAGTGGTGGTGGAGCGGGGGGAGTGGGGGGAGGTCATTCTGATGAGACAATAAACCCATCTGCCTGTTCAGGTGGACATTAAATATCCTGTGACGTTATCTGAAAAGAGAAAGAAGTTTCTCCTTCTCTCTGTCTCTTTTTCTCTTTTCTCTCTCTCTCTCTCTCTCTCTCTCTCTCTCTCCCCCCCAGTGTCTTGGCCCAAGGTCAAAATGACAACCTGTGATACATTAGTCCTGGAGTCCTGTAGCTCAGTGGTTAGAGCGCTCGCCTTACAAGCCAGAAACCTGGGTTCAATTCCCGGCAGATCAGGGCGAAACCTTGGGCAAGTTTCCTTACTC
Source organism: Hydrolagus colliei (assembly GCA_035084275.1). Lineage (NCBI taxonomy): Eukaryota > Metazoa > Chordata > Chondrichthyes > Chimaeriformes > Chimaeridae > Hydrolagus > Hydrolagus colliei. Next base: position 9,908,041 of record CM068747.1, on the reverse strand, counting down.
CACACACACACACACCTGATAATAAGCCCGAGAAAAAATTGGTCATTTCAATCCACGTTTGTGGGGAATCGACTGTATATTTGGGGGAGAAACGCAGCAGCCAATTGCGCAGAGCAGTGGTCCCACAAACAGTCGTGGACTGAAAATGACCCAATTTTTTTTTGAGGAATTATTATTATATGGTATTTTGATAAAGGTATTAAAGCCTTACTTTTCAGAATTACGATTTGAACGCACATGGTGTGTGTGCGCCCGGTCTCTCTCAGTAGTTGCTACCATTGCTCCATCTATTCTTTAAGCAAATCAAACACTATATGAAATGCGAGCATTATTGTTAGTAATAATTCCATTCCCCGTCGCTGCTGTTGTAGTCTGTGGTCAGTTTCTGCTGTTTACTGAGCCGACTACCCATTGCCACACAGCGCCTCAAAGGATTGGCTCATAGACAGTCTCCACACTGTCCAACTGGTCTGAAATAGACTGACGTTAAATCACAGCACATGCTGAAGGCATTACACATGAGGATGAGGTTAAATTGTCTGCAGCGGCCAGGCGGAGGCACCAGGGACGAGATGTGGAGTCACTGCCGCCCGCCCTCTCCTTGTAAACTGTTTATAAACACTTCCGCTCTGTAGCCTGCGTCACCCCCAACAACAGGGAGGTCCTAAAATTAGCTCAGAAATGTACACATGAGATCACGCACTGAACCGAGTCAATCTGGCACGATGGTAGACCTCTCAACCCCATGTCCAGGCCTTCCCTCCCCCCACCCCACCCCAACACACACACTCAGATCCCCTTCTCAAGTCTCCGTCTATCTCCCTTCTAAACTTGCCAATCCATTTGGCCTTGAAGGCCATCTGGGCTGGGCTGTGTGTCCACATTCTCAGTGCCCTGTGTGGGAAGCAATGTTTCCTGACCTCAGCGTTATCTGGCTGTGTTTGGGGGAATCTGGGCCGTGTCTGGCAGTAATGTGGGAGCGTCCAGCACAAGGAACAAGCAAAGCCAATGCTTGAACTCAGCAGTTTGCAATTCACACACAGCCACTCATCCACACACAGACACAACCTTGTAACCCACTCACACACAGCCCTGTAAACCACACCACCCCCCCACCCACCCAACCCACACACAGCTCTGTAACCAAGCTAACCCCAGAGCTGGAAGCAGAGGCCACAACTCACATTCAATAATAATAATAATAATTCCATTTGATACAGCTCCTCATCATGTCATTGAAACGTCTCAATGACATGAACAAGGCTGTTCACAGAGTATACAGTGAAGAGGACCGACTGTATATTTTGGGGACCAATGTTGTCCACCTCAACAGGCAGATAAGTCAGTATCTTGGTTTAACGCGCCTCCAACAACACAACTTACATCCAGCACCTCATCGACTGTTTAATTCCAGGTCCTGTCTTGGGTTTTGAACCCACGACCTTCCGACTCAGAGGCAAGATTATTACCATCGCTATTATTACCATAATAATCCCTCAAGTAAATCAATGATAAATTGGTTGTTTCAATCCACAACTGATTGTGGGGGTCGCTGCTGTGCGCAACTGATCCACAAATATACAGTCAATTCACTTTACAGCGTATTCTTTGAGATGTCTAGAAGACGTGAAAAGCGCTATTTCAAAGGCAAGAATTATTATTATTATTACCGTCGAGCCAGGGAGTCACAGGAAAAAGCCTTTCACAACAGGAGGAAGTCTCAAAGTGCATCACTGTAAACTATATTGCTTCCCCCACAAATATATGGTCAATTTTCCTCCTCTCCTTCTCTCTACCCCGACCCCAACCCCCCAGCTCTGGTCCCTACCTTTGGGACGTTGTTGTATTTTGCAAAGCGGTTTGAGACATCGACAAGATGTGGAAAGCGCTATATAAATGTAAGTATTATCATATTGACTGCTCTGTTTCGGAGGTGAACACACACCACCCTTCTTCACCCCAGAGGAATCTCTCAAAGTTCTTCACAACCGTTCACCACACACAAAAAAACAGCGCTTGAAAATACTTTGGGACAACTCATAGTTACACAGTAAAGCTCTAACGTCAAAGAAAGGTCTGGAATCTTCCCAACAACTCCCACACACAGCGTCTCTCTCACAGAGTGAGATGATGTAGAAACAAAAGTGAATGTTATAGAGGCAAACCCGGCGGCAGCTACGCTCAGCCCACTCCAGCAACATCCTGACTGCGCGATTAGACAAGCAGCGATTCATTAGGATATTGGGGTGGTGGGGATTGACATAGATTGTACAGTATGCTCACTCTCTCTCTCTCCCATTCTCCCTCCCTCCCTCCCTCCCTCCCTCAATCACTCACTCTCTCTCTCTCTCCACACACAGTAGGCAATCAGGAGCCTCAGCCCAAGTAGATTATTCATACTTCGAGTCTCCCCCTCCCTCACTCTATCCCGCACCCTTCTATTCCCGCCTCCATCATGGTATAACTTCTCAATGCCGTGATAAGGCACTGTATCAAATACAAGGATCATTATTCTCTTTAAAGAATCTGAAAGGGCACTTAACCCAGCATTAATAACCGTGGAGTGCTGTAGCTCAGTGGTTAGAGCACTCGCCTCGCAAGCAAGATACCAGGTCAGGGCGAAAACTTGGGGAAGTTTCCTTACTCCACACACACACGCCTGATAATAATCCTTCAAAGAAACAATATTAAATTAGTCATTTCAATCCATGACTGTTTGTGTGGACGCTGCTGTGCGTAATTGACTGCTGCGTTTTGCCCACGAATATACAGTCAATTCACTTTACAGTATATTCTGCGAAGCGCTTTGAGGCATCTAGAAAAGCGCTATATCAAATGCAAGTATTATTATTACTTCTCTGGAAAAGGTGGGCGAGGGGTGGGGAGGCGGGCGAGGGGTGGGGAGGCGGGCGAGGGGTGGGGAGGCGGGCGAGGGGTGGGGAGGCGGGCGAGGGGTGGGGAGGCGGGCGAGGGGTGGGGAGGTGGGCGAGGGGTGGGGAGGTGGGCGAGGCGAGGGGAAATCCACACATGCAAAGAGAATAGAATAACACAATCTTGCCAAACAAATAAAAGTGGGCAAAATTGTCAGGTAAGAAATGGAACTGCACAGCTCCATGCACAGCCACACACACACATGTTGTCCATTATCCCCAGTAATCTGTGTCCTGTCACAGTGCTGGCAGCATAACACCAAGAAAGTCAAACAGCAGAGCCCAGTGCTGCAATCAGCCTGATCACACAGGCATTGCTTACACACTCTGTTTGTATTCCCCCCACCACCTCCCTCGCAATCCGTCTCCCTCCCACTCTTCATCGCTCCCTCCCTCTCACACACACTCTCTCCCTCCCTCCCACTCTCCTTCCCTCTCACACCCTCCCTCCCTCTCGCACTTTATTTCCCTCCCTCCCTCCCTCCCTCTCACACTCTCTCACTCTCTCCTTCCCTCCTATGTTCTCTCCCTCTTACACTCCCTCTCTACCGCCTCTCTGTACCTGCTAGTGGCTGCTCGGACAGGGGATGTGTGGATTGGCGAGGGTTAGGACGCTGTCAGCTTGTGGGGACCTGGAGAGGGTTTCTCTCTCTCTCTCCCTCTCTCCCCTGCCCAGACCTCTCGCCTCCACTCTGGCTGCTCAGTCCTGCGCCAGCTATGCCAAAAATGCCACAGGCACTTGTCTAGCCAAATAAGGCAACATGATCTGTAAACAAGCCACTCAGATTGAATTAAATCAGTCCCGTGCTCTCTCACTCCCTCTCTCTCTTTCAGATGTTTCCTGTCCTGTTGAGTCGAGGAGCCCAACAACAACAACAACAACTTGCACCCATATAGCTCCCTCTCTCCCTCCATGCCAGGCGGCGTCTCGGAGCGCTTCACAATGGCGGAGCCAGAGGCCGAGCCAGGGGGAGGGGGAAGGTGACCGTAAGCCCGGTTGGTTGAAGGAAAAGGCCTGAAGATGAGGAAGGAGGGGGTGGGGAGGCGAGATGAATGGGTTGAGGGAGGGAGTTTGCCAAAGTTTCGGAGGCGTAGCGGCTGAAAGCACAGCTTCCAATGGTGGAGCGGAGGATTCGAGGCCAGACCCAGTGGAGCGGAGGGAGCGGGCACTGTTGTGAGGAACACACGCCCCCACACACACACATTCACTCAGTGAGTTACACACACGCTCAGTTAGTTACACACACGCACAGAAGGCAAGCTCCTCACTCACACACTCACAGCAGATAGTCCTTCTCCTCAGTGGTTGTCCTGCCCTAACAACAGTCAGGAGGTGTGAGTGTCGGGACCAGCCAGCAATAGGATGGGTAATGGACCTTCCTGGCCAGGGCAGGCTATAGAGTTACAAGATGGCTAATTACAGCAAACTTCATTCCTCCAGCTCCTCTCTCCCCCTCTCTCTCTCTCTCTCTCTCTCTCTCTGTCTCTGGCAAACGTACAGGAATACCAACCGTCCTCAGACTAGCTAACTAACGGGTATCGATTGTAGGATAGGAAAGACGTCAAGCTTTCTCCAGCTGTGGCTCCATTTGGTACATTTTGTTTCCAGTGATTCATTTACTTTTGTTCCAAATAACAGAAGCAATGTGTGTGTGTGTGTGTGTGTGTGTGTGAGAGATACCCCTTACGACAGCCTCATCCCTTGACCTTCTAACCTTCGCTCACAAAATAACAGTCAATTCACTTTACAGTACTGTATATTCTGTGAAGCGCTTTGAGACAACTTAAAGATGCTGGATTCAATTCAAGGATTATTATTATTAATTGTCAGGCAGAGCCTAACTGTGGAATAGTCTTAAATTTAATCTCAATTCAGAAACCATTCTTTCTCCAATTCTTAACGAGAACATGGTTTCCAGATTCCAGAATGCACTCAAAAATACTCCACATTTTATGAACGAAAATAATCACCTTTACCTGTGATGCACCTCAAAGCTTGTTCAGTAATTACCACCGAGTGTAATAAACACTTGTTTGTCTGTAGGCAAACATGGCAGTCAACAAGCCATTAACCCGGGAGATGCTGGCTAGGAACCTGAGAGAAATACCTTAGTGCTTTCCCCAATAGTGGGCAGTGGGAGCTTTAGCTTCCATTTGAACAGACAGCCAGAGGGCACCTTGGTTTAAAGACTCATTGAGGCTACGGTGTCTCCAACATCTCAGCGCTCCACCAGCCCAGCGGTGTCCATCACCGCAAGCTCACAACCTCCTGACACACAGACCAGAGCTCCAGCATTCAAATTCCTCACCATTCATTCACACCGACATGTAGTAATGGTCTTCCCTCCCCTACCCCTCCTCACCTCCCCCGTGCTTGCCACCCCCTCCCCCACTCACCTTCCATACTGTCCTCCCGGAGGACATTGAAGTTTTCGTAGGAATCCCAGCGGATCAGGGGTTCTGACGTGTTGTAGTCCACAGACACACTCGGTCCATTCTCCAGGTGTTCCATACCTGCACCAGAGTGACCACCCATTAGTGACCCAATCATCCCACTACACTGTGACCTCCATCAACCCACCAACAATGGTCATTTTACATCCAACAATATCCCACAAGCAACCAAACGGTGAACCAGTGATTAACCTGCGGCATTGTCCACCAGGACCTAACCAGAGCTTTCCCCCTCCCACAATAGTATTATTGGACCATCGTTACCTTGGACGGTCTCACAGGACCTCAACTTAACAGAGAAATTCACAGCATTCAAAGGCCGTTTGCATCCATCGAGTCTGCGCCAGGTATGAAAGAGGGATCCATTCACCAGAAGGGTGACAGCTGTGACAAAGCAGAGCTCCCCCAATCCTGCGCTGGAGCATCAGCCGAGAGAGACGGTGAGCTCAAGAGCCTTAAGCGGGGCTCAAACCCACAGCCTCCTGACCGAGAGGTGAGAGGTAACGGATGGAGAGAACGCTGGCGAAGGTGAGAGAGAAACTATGCTAAAGGTTCCAATTGAGTTGGGAAATGTCTGTGTGTAGGGATGGCTGCCTACAGGGCGCTGTGTAGTGAGCACAGACAGAGTGAGCTGAGCCAGGTGCTGACTCCCTCACGCACACGTCCCCAGCCTTTGGCGCCAAGTGTCAGGCTGCTGGAGATTTATGGGCCTATAAAGAGCTGCCAGCACAGTGTGTCAGAGCCAGGGACTATATATACCCTCATCTCTCCTGATCAGATCTGAACACTGTGCGTCACCGCGGAGAGGCCTATTTACAGCCCCTGCTCCCCAAATGCTCAACCCACACTGAAGGGACAATTGGGCATGTTATAGAGAGTCGGAAGACTTGATAAAGAGGAGAAAGCCCATTGAGTCTGTCCACTGATCCCCCTGTCTACTGCGTTGTTACTAACCCCAGCTCTCTCCTCGCTTCCCTTAATATCTGTCCTGCTCAGCAACTCACCCAGTTCTCTTTTGAAATGGTTCTAACAGGGAAACAGAGGAAGCAAGAGAAGAGGAACTAGAAAGAGAGAGAGAGAGAGTGAAGGAACAAGAGACGGCGCCAAAGGGATGGAGAGTAAGTCGAAAGAGAGAGGTTAAAAAAAAACACGGGAGAGAGAGAGGGGGTGGAATGAGCTGGAGAGAGACAGAGGGTTGAGCTAAGTGAAGGGAAAGGAAGGCAGTGGTGACAGCCGACAGCTGTAGTTGGGGTCACTGTGTCCCTGATAGAAATACCTCAGCCTGGACACCACACCCACCTCGGATCTTCTCCGGGCCAAACGAGAAGACAAACTCCACTTTGGCGTATTCAGGGAATCTGTCATCTGAGAGGAGACCGGAGATTAGACACATGGAGCCCAGTGATGGATCACCCCACAGGCTGTGAGCCAGCCACATGTCCTGCTCCCCCTCCACCCACCACCCACATCCACCCACTGCCCACACCCACCCTCCCACCCACCGCCCACACCCACCCACTCAGCCTCCCAAACCCATCCCAGCCAAAAAATACTCATCCAATCAATACAGACAGGCAGCTCACCTGGGGCGAGGGAGGGGGAGGGGATGAGGGAGGGGGGAGGGGCGAGGGCGGGGAGGAAAGGTGAGGGTGGGGGGATGGGATCGAGGGCTGTGGGGGAAGGAGGACGAGGCCGGGGGGGGCCGGGTAACGGCCAGGCAGGGGGTTGAGGATCCCAGTGGAGGGAGCCCTCCCCCAATGTGAGGTGAGGTGAGAGAAGAGAATATGTCTTGGGGATGTTTACCTTTGAAAGCGTGATCCAGGTCCTCTTTGGCGAAGACCAGGCCGAGATCGTGGACAGCACAGGTGTGAAACTGCAGCCGGAACACCACCTCTCTGCTGGGGCTGCGGAACCTCTTGTGGTAACATTTCAGCTGCAAGAAGAGAGGCCGTGAATCCACCCCATCAGCTCCCGACCTTACCTCCCCAACCCCACCTCCCCCGCTCACAGTAATAATAATAATCATAATCCTTACAACCTGAGCCAAGCCTATAACATTGACACACGATCCAGTGTTACTTAGCAGCCCCCTCAACCTCCGCAATCCTGCCACCTCGCTCCACCTCCCTCGCCTCCATCAAATCCCAACTCAAGACCGTCCTCTTCGATCGTGCCTTCGGACACCTCCCTTCCCTCCACCCTCCCCGATCCCAAACACTGACTGTCCAGCGCCCTGGGACGTCCTCCCGATGTGTAAGGCGCCGCACACATATCATGTTGTTGGTGTTGTTGTTTCCCAGGGACTTGCTGTCCGCTCCAGTCACTGTGTATTTACTGCCTGTCTGCGTAACGTTGCAAAACACGTTAGGATACAGTCCAGAGACCAATGGCTGATGTGATTTGGAGGACCGTCAGCCAGGAGACACTGGCACAGAGAAGGTCACTTCCCTTTTCCTAATGGCGTGTGGAGTCCTGTACAGCTCAGTGGTTAGAGCACTCGCCTTACCCAGAGAGACCTGGTTCAATTCCAGGCAGGTCAGGCCGAAACCTTGGGCAAGTTTCCATACACCACACACGCACACGCGTCTGATAATAATTCCTCAAAAAATAACATTAAAATTGGTCATTTCAACCCACGACTGTTTGTGGGGAGGCTGCTGTGTGCAATTGGCTGCCACATTTCGCCCACAAATACACAGTCAATTCATTTGACAGTATATTCTGTGAAGCGCTTTGAGACATAGTCTAGAAGACGTAAAAAGCACTATATTAAATGCAAGGATTATTATTATTATTATTATTATAACGAGCACCTGATCAGGCAAAGGTTTACAGTCTTGTCAACCAGTGACAATGCAGGGTTTCCCCCGGCGGCCAGCACTGCGCTGAGACGTCAGACTGAACTGTCAGCTCAACGTCCCTGACATGAGATATTGAACGTGTTCGCTTCTGACTCTTGAGGCAAGAGGTCAGGTGTCAGTGTGAATGGAGTGAGTGTGGAGTTCCTGACCCTTGATAGAGACAGGTTCCTGGGAATGGTGATAAACACAGCTGTGTTGAGCTGCGCTCCCCCCGGTGCCCCTGCAACTGAACTGCTCAGTCAGTCAGTCAGTCAGCCACCAGCAAACTGAACTCCGCTCACACTAATCCCTTAATCTCTCCCAGTTGGCTGGTGTTATCAGGAAGTGTGATCGTTACTGTGGCCGGGGAGATGGGTTTGTCAAGTCAAGATCACAGAGGGTCACGAGGGGGTAAGTAAGGAGTATCGCTGATGTCACTGATCGATCAGTCAGTCAGTCAGTCAGTCACCAGAGCCTCACATTTAAACTAATCCCCAAAAGGATGTAAAGGGGAGGTTAGAGTAATAATAATAATAATCCTTGGATTTGATACAGAGCCTTAACACATCTTCTAGACTGTGTCTCAAAGCGCTTCATACTGTAAAGTGAATAGACTGTATATTTATGGGTGAAACGCAGTAGCCAATTGCGCACAGCAACGTCCGCACAAACAGGACGTTGCTGTGGGTTGAATTGACCAAATTATTATTGTTTTTTTCAGGGATTATTATCAGATGTGTGTGTGTGTGAGAGAGAGAGAGCTTCACAATAACAGATCCCGTATCATTCACTACACACACACACTACACACACTCACTGCACACACTGCACTAAGGTGAGCGGTATTAATTGAATGGTGGAATACAGCTCTCTATGTTACTGCAGTCACTCTGACCTGTCTGCTCTCCCTGCCACCCCCCACACCCACTCTCCTGGGGGTCTGTCTCTGTCACTCACCAGGATATCTCCCTTGAGCATTAGGCCGGGCTCGATGGTGATGCAGACACTGTTCTGACCGTCACTGGGGACGGTGCTGGGCAGATTTGGAGAGGAAAAGACAGAGAATTAGTGTTAGCGCAAGCGGCTGAGAGAGAACCTGGTCACAGAGTGGTGGGCAGTTATACTCACTAGATGCCTGAGGTGTAGACTGGCTGCATCCCCTGGTAAATCCGCAGGAATGGACGGCAACCTGAAGCAATAGGACAGTCATAGTCTAGTCAATCACACCACATACACAGAGAGAGGGAGAGGACAGAGAGAGGGGAAAAGGAGATAGAGAGAAGGCAAGAGGGGATAGAGAGAGGAGACAGCACTCACCGCGTTTAGACTCGAAGCTGGGTACGCCGTGCATGATAACGTGATGCAGGAAGAGAGGTTTGTTGTTCATCTTAATGGAGCCGGTCAGGAGGCCACTGAAGTAATGGACGTATCTATACAACAACAGCAGTCAGTGCCCAGCCAGCCCCAACCCCAACCCCGTCCCCAGCTCCAGCTCCAGCCCCAGCCCTAACCCTAACCCGTCCCCAGCCCCAATACCAACCCCAACCGCAGCTCCCATTCGCAACCCTCAGCCCTAAACCCCAGCTTCCAGTCTCCAGCCCCCAAACCCCAACCCCCAGTCCCAGCCCCCAGCCCCAGCCTCACCTCCGCTGTGAGGGCTGCCCCACCGGCAGCACTTTATCTTCATAGAACTTTTTCATGGCAAATCTGTCCAGAGCTTGGTCAGCGCTTGGGACACAATAAAGAACCTCAATTAATAATAATAATAATAATAATAATAATAATTCTTGCATTTGATAAAGCACCTTCTCACATTGTTGAGACGTCTCAAAGTGCTTCACACAAACCCGTCACCTCTCCCCATGTCACCCTTCCCTCCCTTCCTAGCTCCCTCTGCACCCCCTCACCCTGCTCCCCCTCCCTGTACTCCTCCTCCCCCGAGTGCAGCACAGACACGAGGGGTTGAATGCCCTCCTCCGCTCACTCCCTTCGCCTCTTTCCTATTTTCAGGTCTCGGTTAAAGACCTTTCTTTTCGACCGCGCTTTCAGTCACCTTCTTCCCCCTTCCCCCTGGCTCGGCCCCGGCATCCGTTATTGGGAAGCGCTCTGAGAGGCTGTCCAGCGTGGAGTGAGGGAGCTATATAAATCCAAGTTATTGTTGTTGTCTTTTCCATGATTTGATTTCCCATTTCCAGATTGGCGACGGCCATCACATGCAGGGCCTCTGTCTGATCACCGAGGGGCGAAAGAGAGCTGTGATAGAACATCGCTGCTGTGGCTGAGGGCTGTAACGGCGTAGAGTAACACTCACTGTACACCCTGCCGTTACACTGTACACACTGCAGGAACACTGTGGTGAGGAGTATTAATTGAATGGTGCAGTAATAGCTAGCTCTCACGCCCGTTTGTTTGTGGGGACGCTGCTGTGTGCAATTGGCTGCCACGTTTCGCCCACAAATACTCAGTCAATTCGCTTTATGGTATATTCTGTGAAGTGCTTTGTGTAAAGAGCTGTATCAAACACAGGGATTATTAGGTACTCCGCCCCAACTGTGTTTTTTTCTACCGCTAATTTCACTTATCCACGGTTGGCTCGCGGTGACAACCCTTGCTAACCACGGCAATGGTTATTGCTTAACCCTTGCTTATCCAGGGGTTTTAACACTAGCGTTTAAGCTAGGACCCAGTTGCGATGTCGCAATCAACCAGCGACGATTTTGCTTCTCTCTTAGCATTAAGGTAAATAACATGAATTTATTGTCGCGTCTCCACGTCCACCCCCCTCGGTGTCACCCACCACACCACCTTCTCCGTTGATTTCTCTCTCTCTGTGTCTGTGTCTAGATCAGTCAGTCAGTCAGTCAGTCAGACAGCTTCACGGATTGCTGCGGATCGTGGCAGCCAATGCTCCCAAACCTGCTCCCCCATCCCTTTATTTTCAGGAACGTATCCCCCAAAGTTGAGGGGGGGGGGGGATATCTGTATTATTGTTAAGAAGAACTGAGGAGAATTTTGTCATAGGCTTGACAGGCTTGTTAGAGGCTTGAAGTGATGTGGGGTGCTCAGTGCGATTACACAGACACCTTGTTCTGAGAGCCTATTCCACGTGCTGCAAATTCTACGGGTAGCTCAGTATGTTCTGTGTTGTGTGAGTGGGATGCATGTTGTGTTTGGCTGAAGCACGCTGGCCTGTTACCTGGCTGAGATGTTGCTGTAATGCATATAGGCAGCGATCACCACTCCCATCCTGCCTCGGTTCCCCTGCAAACCAGACATCATAGCAACATCCTTAGCACACACACACACACACCATCTCTCTCTCCCCCACACACACAGCGTCTCTCCCACACACACATCGTCTCTTGCGCGCACACAGCATCTCTCACACCCCACAGGGTGAGAGTTTCTTGCACGCACACACAGCATCTCACACTCACACACACGCAGAGCGACCTCCGCACACGCACACGGGGCTGACCTTGTTGTGTATCACCACCACATGTTGGCAGTCGGAGTTCAGCCAGGTGTCCATGGCTTTACAGATGCTGCAGATTTTGTCCAGCGCTGGAGCGTGAAGATCAGGCCACCCAAAGTCCAGCACCTAACATCCCAGCACATAGTGGGAGAGCATCAAGCACAGGTCCACAATGACTTACACTTACACAGCGCCCTCCACGCTGGGTAGCGTCTCAGAGCGTTTAACAGTGTCGGAGCCTGACTCCGAGCTCCGGGGGGTGGGAGAGGGGGCCATAAACACGGTCGAAAAGAAAGGTTTTCAGGCTGGACTTGAAAAAGTGGGGAGAGATGGGCACCAGGAGGTGGAGGAGGGATTGTGGGAGTGCGCTCTAGAGTTTTGGGGGCAGAGTGGCTTAAAGTGCGACCTCCGATGGTGGGTCGGAGGGTGTGAGGGACGAGCAGGGGAGGGAGGTACCAGGGAGTGAGCGGATTTGAACACGAGCGTGAGGATCTTGAAGTCCATCCATTAGTTGATGGGGAGTCAGTGGAGCCAGAGATGATGAGATGTGGGTACGGAATTTGTTCTGGGTCAGTACGTACCAGTGTAGGCAGTGGGGGCTGGGTATAGACTGATCTGGGACAGGGAGATAGGGATTCGAGGACGGGGTGAGTACAGACTGGATAGGGTCGGAGGAATGGGGTTTGTGGGCCATGTGACAGGCTCCAAATCGTTTGCTCTCACCTTGGGATTGAACTTGTTGATGTCATGGCGCTTCTCGGACAGGTTAAAGAGCTGAAAAAGTCAGGAGAGGAAAGTCATTGAACGGTCGTCTCGCGCCGCAAACCTGTGTTTGATTCTCTCTTAGCCCCATTCCACAAGCGGTTTCTCTCTAACACTCTGAGTCCCCCTCTCTCAGCCCAGGCGATTCTGTTATAAAGTTTCAGACGGAAAATCATCCATTTCCGTTTGTCCAAATAAAGCCTGGAGGTGAGAACTGAAACCAAATGGTGTGACCACCAGAGACTGAGGCTCTGCGGTAAACACAGCTCAACTCACAACATCAAGGGAACACATGTTCACGGCTGATCACGGTGACGGGTTTCTGCGTGTGTGTCAGGTAGACACCCGGCTGAGCAAAAACAATAGGTTGTGAGTTTATTAAGAGTCTCTGACCAGGTAATTGTCACCGTGTTTGGACATCAGCATCTGTGCCACCTCCCTCAGGTTCCCACAGTAACTGTGCTCCTCCACGTTGTTGGGGAAGGAGACCGAGATGATGCGCTCGGTGATGTAGGTCAGATCCAAGTCCGACGGCTCCTCCATGGTTTGTACCAGACTCACGCTCCTATGTGAGAGACAGTCATCAACACCTGCTCTGTCTCCTCCACTCTCTCTGCCACACACCACAACAACAACAACAGAATTACACTCGTATAGCGCCTTTCATGTTGGGAGGCACTGGACAGTCATAGTTTCAGACCCGAGCTGGGGTCGGGGACGGTGGAGGGAAAGGGGGAATTTAGGGGTGACCAATAGAACCGTCAAAGAGGAGGGTCTTGAGGTGGGACTTGAAGTAGGCCAGGGAGGGGTGAGGTTGAGGGACTGCGGGATGGAGTTCCAGAGGTTAGGGGCAGAGAGGCTGAAGGCTCGCCCACCAAGGGGTGGGTCGGGGGACATGAAGCAGGTCAGAGCCTGCGGAGCGGAGAGGGCGGGCAGGTTGATAGGAGATCACAGAGGTAGGGTAGGACAAGGCCATGGAGGGCTTTGAATGCGAGGACCAGGATCATGAATTGATTCCTCTGGGTGGTGGATACACACGCACACGCATACTGACTCACACACTCCCTTTCATACTCATTAGTCTCTCACACAAACACACTGACCTGGACAGTCTGGGTCTTGACTGAAGACTTTTGGAGGATTTGGTAGAACCCTGGAAGCGAGAGAGAGTGAGAGCTCAGTGATGAGCACAGAGCAACACACCGGAAATATCGACCCAGAGGCATAAAACAGAGGCGGAGATCAGAACCAAATGCACACTACACTCTCAACCCAGCTCAGCCTGCCTCACAACAACAACAACATTACATTTGTATAGCGCCTTTTACGTCATGTCCCAAGGCGCTGGACAGTCAATGCTTCAGACCCATGCTGAGGTTGGGGGTGGTGGTGGGGGGGAGGGGGCAGGAGGGAAGGGGGTGATGAGGAGTTGCCGAAGGGTCCATCGAAGAGGAGGGTCTTGAGGCGAGACTTGAGGAAGGCCAGGGAGGGGGTGAGGCGGAGGGACTGCAGGATGGATTTCCAGAGGTTGGGGGCAGAGTGGCTAATGGCTCGCCCACCAATGGTGGGGCGGGTGGGTGGGTCGAGGGACTTGGAGCAGGCCTCTCATCCAGGTCAGAAGGCTGTGGGTTCAAATCCCACATCAAAGACTTTGAATTCAAAATCCAGGTGTAGGGTCACGGTGAAAGCCACAGGACAGGTGAAGGATTATGGCGACAGTCCATGATGGGGTAAGCAGTAAACAGAGCGATAGGGGTGTTGAGGAGAACTGGAGGGGGAGCAAGGTGATAGAGAGTGAGGCACAGTAATGAGGAGTGATTACTAGAGATTGATCAGTTATAGCCACCAGAGTAGGCAGCGAAGGGCAGTGAGATTGACAGTTGTAATCGGTAGGAGCTCAAACAGGAGGCTTTGGAAATGTTCACAGGGAGGAAAAGGATCGCAGGGAGATTGGGGGGAGCCAGACATCAGGGGGAAGCGGAGAGATCAGGGGTCTCGGGATGGTGGGGGAGTGAGAGATCAGGGGGAGATCAGTGATCTCGGGGGAGGGGGGGGTGAGAGATCGGGGGATCTGGAGGAAACAATCAACACCCTAAACAGTGAAGATTAAGCTGAGCCCAATCATACGTTTTAACGAGATCACCACCTCCATCCTGAGGGGGTCAATGTAAGGAGAGGCAGTGAGCAGACAGGTCAGTGACAGACTTTACACAGGGAGCGGGCGAGGAAGGGAGTAAGTGAGTGAGTGAGTGAGGGGAGTAAGGAGTGTAGACAGTAGCCAGCAATGATCAGTTCAGATCTCAGGCTGTACAGCGCACGAGAATTGCCCTCTATAGGGTTCAGCTCTCACAGATGTCTCTTTTCAAGGTTGGAAAGGACCCGGTTTATCTGGTCTTTCCTCACGGCTCCGTGCTGACACTTTGGGGTCAGTTAAGGGTCTGAGAAAGTCACAGGTAAGAGATTGATTAGTGATCTCTAATCTGGCGTGGTCTTCTGACAGCTGCACAACAAGCAATGTCTGATTGCCTGTCTCTCTCTCTCGATTTCGCACGACATGACAAGGCACCATATCGATCGCAGGGATTATGTTTATTGTTAGGATTATTATAGAACACACTCCCCCATGTTCCTGTTTTACACCACCGCCACCCCCCACCTTCCCCTCCATCCCCGCCGGCCATTGCTAAACAACATCCTCACCCTGCCTGGAACTCGTGCTATGCCAACAGCATCAGGCTCACAAACCCACAAATAGATGCCAAAACTAATACAATCAGATGTGTCTGCCTCCTCGGCCACTCCCATGTCAGCCTCACATCTCACACACACACTGAGCTGCCTCGAGACTCCAGCCTCTCACAATTAACTCAGTCAGGAAGCAGCTCAAGCTGACATCACATACGCAGAATAAACAAAATCTGTTTCAAGTTGTGAGTGGGGCCATGTCTTGTGACCTGTTTTGTGTCACTCACACCAAACTTGGTAGGTGTTAGCCCCCCCACCCCCACCACCGATTGGGGCTATTGCTCACTGACCAGACCAGCGGTCAAACCATCTCCAGTCAAACCACACCAGCAAACTAGCAGGTATGTTCAGGTATTCTCTTCTCTCTCTCTCCTTCCCCAACTCTTCCCCCTTCCCTTCTATTTACTCCCCTCTGTTTCTGCTCCCACCACGCTTCTTCTCCCACCCCCACACTCATCAGCACTCTCACCCCTCGCTCTCGTTCTCCCTTCTCTCTTTCAATTCCCAGCTCTAACCACTGAGCTCCTGTAGCTCAGTGGTTAGAGCGCTTGCCTTACAAGTGAGAGACCTTGGTTCGATTCCAGGCAGGTCAGGGCGAAACCTTGGGCAAGCTTCCTTCCACCACACGCCCAATAATAATCCCTCAACAAAACAATAATAATTTGGTCACTTCAACCCACAACTGTTTGGGAGGACGCTACTACGCGCAATTGGCTGCGGCGTTTCACCCACAAATATACAGTCAATTCACTTTACAGTCTATTCCGTGAAGAGCTTTGAGACGTCTAGAAAATGTGAAAAGCACTATACCAGATGCAAGGATTATTATTATTCTCTTCCATTCTCTCTCCCTATCTCACATTCTCTCCCTCTCTCTTGCCATCCTCATCTCTCTCACACATGTTTTCTCCCTCTCATGGTCTCTCTCTCTCTCTCTTTCTCACTGTTTCTCACTCAGCCTCTCGCCCTCCCTTTCTCACACTCCCTCCCTCCCTACCCCTCTAAACCACCCGCTCACCTCTGTGAAACTCCTCATGCTCCATCTCCAGAACATGATGCTCTCTCTCTCTCTTCGCCAAGACCTCACAATCCACTCTGTTATGGGAAACAGAGATTTTACTTTGATTTTGTCCTACTCGCTGTGGAGTCACTGAGCTTTGCTGGGAGTTAGCAGGCAAGCTTCTGGGTGGCACCCTCTCTACTCCCTCCCATTTTCTTCTCTTCTCTTGTGGTTCAGTTGCAAGACCACAACAACAGTATCTGGCTGTTTGTGGTCTGCCTCCCTCCTCTCCACATGACACCCCTCCCTCCCTTGCTCCCTCCCTTTCTCGCTCACTCGCTTGCTCATTCCTTCCTTCCCTCCCTCTCTCTCTCGCTCACTCGCTTGCTCATTCCTTCCCTTTCTCCCTCTCTCTCTCGCTCACTCGCTTGCTCATTCCTTCCCTTTCTCCCTCCCTCCCTCGCTCCTGTGTACCACATCAGCTGATAGGCAACAAACGGGTAATGCCATTAGCGTCCTTAATTCACAACATCTGAACTACATAACTAGAGCTTAACCCTTTGACTACTCTGTCTGCAAGCACGGAGCTGTTAGGTCTAATATAAGTCTTCCTCAACCCAACTCTCAAGAGAGAAAACGTCCATTCCAACGTTTACACCCTACTCCTATTTCTAGGGAGTGTCTGTGCACTCCATTTTAGGAGAGAAAAAGGATAACGGGGAGGCTCTTCAGCCCATCCAGCCTGCTTCAGTAGTTTATTAGACCATCTCAGATCTTTTGATGCCATTTCCCCACCTATTCACCCATAACCCCATAATCCCATCAATCTATCACCAATCACCCCCTAAATCAATTGCATCTCCACAGTTCCCCTGGGGTGGGCTGGGCTGTGATTGCCTCGCTCGCCATCCTCTCCCTTCCACACTGTGACTGTCCTGTGTGGGCAGTCATGCTTTCTGATCTCACCTCGAACTGGCCTCATGTAAACGTGCTCTGGTTTGGGCTCCTCCACTGACCACTGTCCAGCTTGTCAAGTCGACTTCACTTTCATATCACAAGCTTGAATGAGATTGCTCCTTAACCTCCTTGTGAGGAGAGGATGGAGTGTTAATTGATTATGATTTTCTCCCAGAAGGTTCTCGGTGTAGAATGAGTTCCCAGGGCAGTGGGGAGGGGTGGAGGCTATCAGTGGTGGGGTTTTCAAGGGATTGAGGGAGTTGAGGTGGGCATTGGTAGAGGATGGAGATTAGAGGTGAAAGAGAGTGGGGGAAGGATGGATAGATAGACTGATACACTGGGTTGAGTGGTTTCCTGTTGGTAGGGTATCTCAGGTTCCTGGTGTTAGCTGAGGTCACCATTAACTCAGCATGTGAACAGCCTGACAGTCACTCACCGTGCTCTCTACATGGCTTGGGGTAATCTCAGGACTGGATGGCTGGAGAGGAGAGAAAAACACAAGCGTTAGCTGACAGCACCAGACAATCACACAGCCCATAACATGCCAGTAACAATCACCCACTCTCAGCCACTCCAACAAAGTCTGAATGCAGTCATGGGCTGGGGTGGAGGGGAGGGGTGGAGGACACAGTCTGAATGCAGACTGGATGGGGGAGCAATGTGCAAGCACAGTCTGGGGGTGGGGGTCGGGGGAGAGAGCATGTTTGCTTTAACCATGGCTGCGGGGGAGTGGGTGGGGGAGGGCTGTTGCCTAATCTACACTGGTCTTGTCCCATTGTGTAGATCCATTACTAATATGCATTTTGAATACTTCAGTCACATCGAGGAGGCAGGGAATAATAATAATAATCCTTGCATTTTTATATACTCTACACCTTTCATGTCATCTTACGACGTCTCAAAGCGCTTCATGGAATGTACTATAAAATGAATTGACTTTGTATCTGTGGGCAAAATAGATGGAAGATCGATAACCAAAGGTGTGGTGTATGTTTACGAAAGTTTGGACGCCCAGAGGGAGGGCGACAGAGGGGTTTGGGGAGAAATTTCCTGAAATGGTGGGAGGCTTGTCCACCACCGGTCAATGGAGGGAGTGAGGAACCAACGAGAGAGGAGAGCTGAAGGCGTGAGCAGGATGACGAGGAGATGGCAGAGATGGGAAGGGCATTGGAGAGTCTGAGGGATTGGAATATCAAACCACTAGAAAAACAATGCAGATTAAACAAGGCCAATGTTCCATTAGGACCAGCAAACCCGTTTCAACTTCCCAACCTCTGGAAACTGTGTGAGTCACGCGAGCCCCACCCTGGGTTAATGGCCGAGCAGCTTGGTACCCACATCGCGCTGGCTCAGTAACTCAGGCTGTTAGTGATTAGCAGCCGTTTCCGAGGAAAGTTGGTGTAAGAATCTTTCCGAAATAACTGAGGTTAGTTTACTGGGTACAGAGCGAGGTCCAGGGCACAGAGAGGCACAGAGCGAGTCCCAGAGAGAAAGGCACAGAGTGAGTCAGAGAGAGAGAAAGAGAGGGGCACAGAGATAGGTACAGGACAGAGTGAGGGACACAGCGAAGGACAGCACAGAGAGAGGTACAGAGGGAGGCACAGAGCATGTGAGAGGCTTTGACTATCTTTCTTCTCAAACGCTCCCAGCGACGTGGGGCCGAGCACAAAGACTCCATTCTTCACAGACAGGAGTGACTTTTATTTCCTCTCCTGGGTGGGGCCTGACTTCCCCGCCCGCCCGCCCGGCAGTCGGTCACAGCGAGGAGTAGAGAGGACTCGGCCACAGCTGTTGCCGGAAGCAGAACATGTTGTCAAACCACAGAGCTCGTGGCTTGGCTAACTGAAGGGCTTCACGAGGCAGTAAACACTAGAGAAGAGAGTTCTGAGCCCCCGCTCTGGGACAAGAGATTAAAGCACACAGTCCAGGCTGGTACATCAGTGTTGTGTGGGGGTGGGGGGGTGATGGCAGCTGCATGATCAGGAGATATCATCCATCAGATGAGACATTAACCTGTGGTCTCGGCAGTGCCCCTTCAGATGAATGTTAAACATCCCCAAGATTCCAAAAGAGAAGGGAGTTCCTTCCCCTCCCAGCGTCCTAGGCCTTGGGACATCCTCCTGACGTGAAAGACATCTCGCGAATGTCATTTGTTGTTCTTGTTGGGCAACAATCAATAATCCCTCCATTTAAAAAAAAAACTAATTGGTTATTTCAATCCATGATTGTTTGTGGGGACACTGCTGTGCGCAATTGGCTGTCCCGCTTCGGCATATACACAGTCAATTCACTTTACATTATCTCCTGATCCTGCGAAGCGCTTTGAGACATCTAGAAGACGTCAAAAGCACTATAGCAAATGCGAGGATTATTATTATTATGTAACAATCCTCCAAATTAATGGATCACCTGACTGGTGATAGAGGGACCAGGCAGTGCGTGAATCCGTTTGCCACAGATAACCTAGTCACTACAGTGGGAAACACTGGGAAACACTTTGGGAAGTTCTGACCAAGTGACCACGCCCAGTTAACAATCGACTGCTCTCCTGACAGGAGAGGATATACCCAGCAGCGAGTGAGGAGAGAGTGAGCGAGCGAGCGAGCGAGCGCGGCACAGTGGAGAGAGGTGGCAAGAGGGCCAGGCCCCGTTTGATCCTTGGTCTTGTGCGGCCAAATGGCTGCCGCAGACTTCCTTCCAGGCTTCCTACAGCTGAGCCAGAGCCAAAATACATTAGATATAAAGACCGGACGGAACTTCTGCAATCAGGGGATTTACATCAACGTGGAGCTAGCATGGTGACTAATCCTGAGCTGTCCCACACTGAATCCGCCCTGTCACTGGCTACTCTCAGGGTGTGGTTACTCTGTGTGTAACTGTGTAGAGCCACAGCATGAGGCTCACTCTCTGTGTAACTGTGCAGTCACTGTGTGTGTGACAGACAGACTGTATTACTGTGTGTGTAACAGAGTGAGAGACCCTGATTGTTTTACTGTGTAAGTAACCGTGTGACAGGCACTGATTGTATTGCTGTGTGTGTGTATAACAGTGTGACAGATACTGACTGCATTACTGTGTGTGTGCGAGCGTGTGTAACAGTGTGACAGAAACTGACTGTATTACTGTGTGTGTGTGTGTGTGTAACTGTGACAAACACTCACTATTATTGTGTGTGTAACAGTGTGACAGACACTCACTATTATTGTGTGTATAACAGTGTATTATTGTGTGTGTAACGGGGTGACAAGCACTGACTACATTCCTATTTAGAGTTGGTGTTTGTTATCCTGAATCTGGAATGTTCCCGATCGTTCTTTGGGGAAAATGAGATTGAAATGATTTCCAGCTTTTCCGTAGTAACATTTTTTGACAGGAAGTGATTAGCAGCAATCAGGGAGCTCAGTGGGAAGGAGGGAGGGAGGGGAGGCGAGAGGGGAGAGGGGAGGGAAGGCAGGAGAGGGGAGGCAGGAGGGGAGAGGAGAGGGGAGGGGAGGACAGTCAGCAATTATAGGCTCCTCACCCATATCTAAACATCAGCATGATAATAACAGGCAGAAAAACATCAGGCGGACTGGGGTTGGAGCTGCGGGCTGGAGGGAATGGACTAAGGCGTAAAGGACCTGTTCAGCCAAGCTGTCTGAAGCAGGCAAGAGAGCACAAGGAAGGATAGCTGTCTGTACCTCAGAGGCTGATCTTATCTGGCTGAACGGTGGTGATATTATCTGATCTGAAGGGAGAGTGTTAGAGAGTGTCGGGGCTGAGGGGCCCAGGGGAATTTTGGAGGAATGAAGAGGCAGCACAGTGTGGATATCAGTGCTAGTTAAAGGCCGATCAAACGTTCCAGACTTTCATAACTCTAGACAGGCAAGAATTTACATTTCTCCGGCAGGAAACGCCTCGAAGCTATCGACACAGCCAGGCTGATCAGCAACAACACACACTCACACACTCGCCAGCCACCCAGCCAGCCACCGAGCCAGCCAGGCACCCAGCCAGTCAGCCAGCCAACTAGCCAGCCACTCAGCCAGCCACCCAGCCAGCTAGTCTTCACTGTAGAACTTGGTATGTCCTCCCGATGTGAAAGGCGCTCTATCAATGTAATTTTGTTGTTGTTGACTGGGATATTCAAAAGGGTGGGATGGAAGGATGTGTTCTCAGCCTGGGCACAGACACCGGGCACAGACACTGCTCTCAGGCTGGGGATGGTGATTCAGGAGATGGATGTCAAGGCACAGTAACCAGCCTAATGTAATATTTAGCTCAATCCTCAACTCAACAAAACTATCCAAATCCGTTTGCTGGTTTCCTGATAAACCAAAATCCACCCAGGGAGTTAATACACCCAGGACACTCTCCCTACTACTCCCCCCCCTCCCCTGAGGACCCAGGCCTCTCTCTCTCGGTGGGGGTGACGCGTTACTCACCAGCTCATAGTTGATTGGTGACACACAGGAAGCCGGTACCTGCAGAACAAGGAGACGAGAGGTCAGATCAACAGCAAGATACCATGTACCGATGTGGGGGAGGGGGAGTGAGAGGCAGGGCTGCCTTTAGGCCTGAGCTCCCCTATCCAGTGTGTTACCGACGAGGAATCAGAATGAAAAGAACTTGCATTTGAGCTAGAGCATCGATTCACAGAGGCTTGCCTCGGCACGTCCTCGCGACGCGAAAGGCGCTCGATAGATGTCATTTTGTTGTTGTTGATTGCCAGGGCGAGTATCTTGTAGGCAAATGCAGCGGCCATTTTGGTCTCATAGACAAGCTGCTGTGAGCTGAATTAATGTCAATATGTGACTAATATGGAGGATGTCAGGCGCTGAATCATAATGGTGCGAATGTACAACAGACTCTGAAACTCTGCACGGTAAGAACAGTTTAATATCAGAGAGAGGCCAAGCAGGCCAGTGTCTCTCTCACTACAGACCTGATGAGGAGAGAGAGAGATGGAGAGTGAGCGGGGAATGGGGTTAGAGTAGAGAGCTCTAGTGGGGGACCATGAGAGAGAGCGAGAGAGAGCAGGGAATGGGGTTAGAGTAGAGAGCTCCAGTGAGGGAGCGAGCGAGCACCAGCACAGACACGATAGACTTTATGTTGTAATTTCTTTCACGCTATAAATATTCCGCTTCTCAAAACATTCTAAGTACAAACGTCACACACGTTCCCAACCCAACGCTTCAAATATTTTGCTTCTTATTTTGCTAAAGAAATACATCCACCCCCCCCCACCATCAACCCCGAGAGAGAGAGAGAAGGAGAGAGAGGAGCAAACTGCCAATGTTCAGTGGTGAAAAACTACCATAAATGGTGACTGAGGCCAGCCATCTGCTGAAGGGAATGCGAGCACAGCCCATGTGTTTTGTAAATGTTTGCAACAGATTTCCGAGGCGGTTTTGATGATTTACTGAAGGCCTGGCTCAGTAGGCAGCCCCGCGCCTGCACAATCCATTCCCTGTCGGGCTTCACTTTCTCCATCCTCTCTCCACAGCTTGGCAGGTGGTAGTGTTTCTGAGCAGAGAGAGTGCACCCAGTCTATACCTTCTCCCTGAGTCACAATTTAATGGGGATTTAGTCATCATGTTGGGGCTAGCTGTCACTCAAAACTCTCCCTCCATCCCTCCACACTCCACCTTGTCCCCTTCCTTCTTCAGTTTCAGATCGCGCCTGAAGACCTTCCTCTTTGACCGTGCCTATGGTCACCTCCCCCTCCTCAGCTTAGCGTCTGCCACCGTCAACAACAACTTGCATTTACACAGTGCTCCTCCCGTAGGGCTGGACAGCGGCAGAGGACAGAGGGGACCTTAAGCACAGACGAAGAGGAAGTTCTTCAGGCGCGATCTGATGATTGGGGAAGGAAGTGATGGAGGAAGCTGAACACGTGGCCACCACCAATGTTAGAACGGAAGGCCTGAGGGACATGCAGGAGGCCTGAGCCAGTCTGGTGGGTAGGGAAGTAAGGAGGTTGGGAGGGGACAGAGATTTGCAAAAGAGTGCAAGGATCTGAGATTGGGAAATCACCATAAAATGAAGTGTCTTTCTTCTTTAGTTTGGGAATAGAGTTTGCAATGTTCGATAATGAATTATGTTCCATTTGCAGAATTTGGCAACTTCTTAAACAGCTTTAATTCCGAAATTCTTTCAAGAACTGGAGAAAAATAATGCCTTCATTTTGAGGAGGAATTCAACAATTTGCCAAGTTCTGGACACCGTGAAATGTAACAGAAATAGAGTAGATTTACACCCCGGTGTACTTTCTGCCCAAATATTTGATGAGTATCATCATTGCAAATGGGAGTCCTGTAGCTCAGCGGTTCGAGCTCTCACCTTGGATACGAGAGGACCTGGGTTTGATTCCCGGGAGGGGGCGAAATGTTAGGCAAGTTTCCTTACTCCACACACTGTCCTCTGTTTACCAGCAGTCATTAGGAACCCGGTTGTTAGTTGAATGGTGGATCACTTTTCCGTGAGTAATAATGACTTAAATTTTTTAAAAATATTTGGTCACTCTATCCACAACTGTTTGTGGGACGCTGCTGTGTACTGCACTGACAGCCTCACCATCCACTGAGACTTTCATCAATGCATTCATGTCATCCAGAACATCTCCCCCAACCTCACCCGACTCCACCACACAGAGGATACAGTTCAAGATCCTGGTCCTCACGTTCAAAACCCTCCATGGCTTCGCTCCCTCCTACCCCTGCATCCTCATGACCCTGACCAACCAGTCCACTCCCTCCCACTCCAGCGTTGCCAGTTGGGTCTTCTCCCTCTCTGCCCCCACCTTCTGGAGAGAGATGCAGTCCCTCCATCTCACTCCCTCGCTTGCCTCCTTCGAGGCGTGTCTCAAAACATTCCTCGGCAACCGAGCCTTCAGCCACGCTCCCACTGTTCCTGCCTGCCCTCCACCTTCCCCGATCCCGAGTCGACAAGACTGATTGTTTTTCTCTCGCCTCTTTCTCGGAGAAGGAATCGGCTCCCTAATGTTTCCTGGCACAGTGGCTACCGAGACATGGAAACATTCTGATCTCTTCACCTGTGTACGTCAAGTCTGGGCTTCAAACTGCTCAGAACACAAGAAGCTGACTTTTATTGGCCTCCCCACCACTCTTGACTGTGGGTAAGGAGAAACAGATGGAAGGAAATGTGCATTGTGTGGGAGCAGACCAGCAATGGGCGTTAGTGAGCTTTCCATATGCAGCGAGTGTTAGCTGGGGCTGCAGGTAAGGAAAGGTGTTCTGATGGCAGTCAGTTGGCAAGAGCTAGCATGAGTTTCCAGGGCTGAGTTATGTTGGAAGCACGGGAGGTGGGGACACAGGAGTAAGCCAGAGCTGCTCAGTGGTCCCCATTCCTAACTGTGAACCGCTTCACAATATGCTAATCCTGCATAAAAGGTGTTTATAGTGAGTTTTGAATTAGATTTTATTGTGTCCAGCGGGGAGTGGGTGGTGGTGGCGGAGAGTGGGATTCTTAGCCTCAAACCAGAGTTGAGGCAGCATCTGTCAGTTCTTGTGAAAAGGGAAATTAGATCAAGTCTGGAAGAGAAGGGATATTAGTGTGTGAGTGGTGGTGGAGGGGTATGGGTGTAGTGGGTATGTGTGTGTGTATGTGTGTTTGGGGGGGGTATGTGTGTGGTGGGTATGTGTAGGTGTGTGGGTATGCGTGTGCATGTGGTTATATGTGTGGTGTGTGGATGTGGGTTTGTGTGTATGGTTATGTGTGTAGATTTGTGTGTGTGGGTGTGTATGGGGGTATGGGTGTGGGTGTGTGGTAGTGAGGGTCATGTGGAGATGACCAGAACAACCCACTTCTCTGCTGAAACAGCCTATTCCAGCATCTCTCACCATAAAGAACATGATTAGAGCTGCCGATCCACAAGGAAATCCAATTATCCTCAGAGTGTAGGAGGGGGATATACACATCCCACGTCTGTATGTATGATTCACATCTTACCAATGCAGACAATATTACTGACTGTCCAGCACTGTCCTGCTCCCAACATTCCTGGGTCAACCAGAGTATGACGTAGATACACAGTAAAGTTCTCTCTACACTGTCCACACAACATCCGCCAGTTTGCTACAGAATGGATTAGAGACAGAATAAAGTCACCACACTTTTGACTTTATTCAGTGTGGTTAGAGCACTCACTTTACAAGTGAGAAACCTGGGTTCGATTCCAGGCAGTCCGAAACGCTGGGCAGGATTCCTCACTCCACACGCTTAATAATAATCCCTCAAACAAAAATAGTAAATTGGGTCATTTCAATCAATACACGACCGTTTGTGGGGGGCACTGCTGAGCACAATTGGCTGCCGCGTTTCACGCACAAAATATAAAGTCAGTTCACTTTACAGTATATTCTGTGAAGCGCTTTGAGACGTCTAGAAGACGTGATAAGGCGCTATATCAAATGCAAGGATTATTATTATTACACTTGACAGTAATTACTGTGAAGCACGTTGAGTCTTTTCAAATATGATAATGGCCTATAAAAGGCGAGCTTTTACATAACAGGATTGGGGAAAAGTAGGGTCAGAGCCAGAGGAGAATGATAAGAAGCTAGGACTGTCCGCCTGAAAGCCACAGGGAGCACAAACATGTGATGTC
Organism: Hydrolagus colliei; assembly: GCA_035084275.1. Classification (NCBI taxonomy): domain Eukaryota; kingdom Metazoa; phylum Chordata; class Chondrichthyes; order Chimaeriformes; family Chimaeridae; genus Hydrolagus; species Hydrolagus colliei. The sequence goes on along the minus strand of CM068747.1, from coordinate 9,882,270 downwards.
CAGGACTGACAGATGTAAACACAGGAGCACGGTGTTGAGGTGTAGGCACTGACAGCTTCCTCCCAGGACTCAACAACAGGAAATGACGGCTGTTCTCTCGCTTGTGACGGTGTTCATACGGAAAGGGAACAAACAACCTGGAAAAATTTATATCAAATCCAGGAAACAGACATTATAATATTAAGTATCTCATCAAGTTTTCTAGGCTAGTCCCGTTCCCCGCTCTCTCTCTCTTTCTCATGGCATCTGTGCTGGTGCTCGCTCTCCCATTGGAGCTCTCTACTCTAACCCCATTCACCACTCTCTCTCGCTCTCTCTCTCTCCCCATGGTGTCTGTTCTGGTGCTCACTCCCCCGACTGGAGCTCTCTACTCTAACCCATTCTCCCTTCTCTCCCCATTATATCTATTTTTCTCTCCAAATATTTATGCAATTCCATTGAAATGTTCTTTTGATCTCAGCCCCCACAGCGATCGTGATAAGTGTTGAACTCTCTGAGACACTACCTCAGTGGAAGGGGGGGGGGCGTATAAGTACACGTTGCTGTAAATCATTCCATGATCTGATATCTCTTTGTGTGATAACGTTTGCTAAACCTCCCCGAAAACTCTCCCCTTGTCCACCTTGAGTTGATGTCTTTGCTCGTGGTTCACCAACACTCTCTAATAGTGTGCGCCAACACTGACCCAGTGTGTGTGTGTGGGGCTGTGTGTAACAGTATGCGTCTACACTGTCCCTGTGTGTGTATAATGGTCTGACCCTTGTGTGTGGCTCTGATATCTTCTTGGTAGCAAGCACCAAAGCCCCAGCCTCAGCCACATCAGGTGTAAATTTAATGACATTTAGGTGTAATAAACCTTCAGCCCATTTGATCTCCTCCTCCCAGAATACACACCCTGCCGCTGGCTTCCCATTACAGAAGCAAGCCGTGCCAAAGGCCCAAGACATAACATAATTTACACAAGGAAAAGTACAAAGCAAACAGTTTTTTTGGGGTGAAAAAAAACAACCCTTTTTGTTTGGTAGAAATCTGAGGAATGGAACACTTAGCGCAATGAATCAGTGGTCCACTGGCCCTCGGCCAACCAAAGCAAAAAGCTTTCTCTGCAGCCTAATCCCCTGAGCTCGTCAAAGACTTGGGCACTCAGTACTGCGCTTGACACTGGCTGGCCAGCCAGCAGCAGCAACAACCTCAACAATTGCTGTCACTCCCTGTCAGAATGCTGCTCGCCAGGTACAACACACTCACTCACTCGAAAAATTGGTCATTTCAAGGAGTGAGGAAAGCAAGCGGCTCAGAGTGCAAGACACACATTGAGAGGACACTGACCATTCACACCAGCTCAGTGTACGTTGCGCTCGCCGAGTTACCCCCCCCCACCCCTCACCCTGTGCAGTCTGGCTGAGAAGATCCTGGGAGACCCTAGCACGCAGTCCCCTGGGCAGCTCTACTGTCTCACCTCTGGCTCCCGGTTGCCGCTGGCTGTGGCTTTGACAGCACTGAAAGGTAAACAGTCCCGGGCAGTTGTGTCACCCTCTCTCTCGCTCCCTCGCCATCTCTGATGCGTGCCTCTACGGGCTCGCCTGAACATACCTCGCATTCCTCTCTGGTGTTTTTGCTGAAACGTGCCAGAGATATTTCTGTCCATATCTGTAATTTCTAAATTGCTGCTTAGTTTAATATATCATTATAACTAAAGCATCCGTCAGTCTCCATCCCGTTTCCCCCCTCCCCCACCCCCGAATCCAAACCCTTCCCCCACTCCCACCAGCACTCCACACAGAGAAATCTACATCAGCTACTACTTGGAATCCCAAAGCTCTCCCTGCTCACTCCTATTGACCTCAATCACAATGGACCCAATGGCCTTCTATTCAGCATCACCATTGAACCTATGACTCCACGGAGAGGTGAGAGGATGAGCTCATACTCTGATGTGTCTGGAACCAGCAGGCGGGCAAGCCACCCTGACCTCACCGATTCATCGCCAGGTCAGGCAGTGCAGTGCAGTGCAGTGCAATGTGGGTGGGTGGGGGGGGTGTCATTTGAAGGAGGTGATGATAGCAGTACAGTGGATTTCTCTGGGTGGAGTGTGGCGGGGGTGGTGGGGCAGAAGTGGTGGGGGAGACTGACAGATGCTTCAGTTATGATGATATATTAAACTAAGCAGCAATTACACAATAAGAAAAATTGGTCATTTCAATCCATGATTGTTTGTGGGGGACACTGCTGTGCGCAGTTGGCTGCCGCGTTTCGCCCACAAATATAATAATAATCCTTTCATTTGATATAGCGCTTTTCAAATCTTATTGACTTCTCAAAGCGCTTCACAGAATATACTGTAAAGTGAATTGACTATGTATATTTGTGGGTGAAACATGGCAGCCAATTGGGTACAGCAGTGTCTCCACAGACAGTCGTGGATTGAAATGACCAATTTTATTATTAGGTGTGTGGAGTAAGGAAACTTGCCCAAGGTTTCGCTCTGATCTGCCTGGATTTGAACACAGGTCTCACGCTTGTAAGGCAAGTGCTCTAACCGCTGAGCTACAGGAGCTCCACAACGGGAGATAATGAGGGTTGGCCCTGCCTGCGAATCCTCGGCCCGACCTCCCCATCACGGCCGAGACTTGGGAGATCGGGGCTTGTGGAGAGATACAGGAAAGCACCTGTGGAGCCCTCCCCTCTCCTCCTCTCCCTCCTCCCCCCACCCCCCCACCACCCTAACCAGCGCCAGTCATCTTCCAGAAGAGGAAGAGAGAGAGGGAGCTGGGAAGAGGAAGAAATGGTCTTGCAATAAAGTCCCTCCGCCAGATTCTCTCCTGAACAGCGCCACAACGACAAACTCCAACAACACCAACAACGACCACAAAATGACATTTGCCCAGTGCCTTTCACTGCATCACAAACAAACCCAGCCATATGTGGCCACAGACGGAAACATACGTCGGCTACAGAGACACGGAGGTCCTGCTCTACCTACCTGAGCCTCGGAGAGAACATGCTCACGATCGGCGGAGACATCGACAGAAGCTGAGCAGCCACTGGCTCAGAGATGAGATATTTCACCTCCAGCGATCACTCTCAGATCAATATAAGAGAGAGAGCGAGAGAGCGAGAGAGAGAGAGAGAAGGGCTGGCTGCCACTCAGAGCAAGAGCTCCACTATACTATATATGGGTATGGTTGAGGCTGAGGCAGGACGGGGGAAGGAGACGCACACACACACACAAAACTATTTTCTTTGAATAAACCACAATAGTTCGCAGTGACTGCGGCTGAGATTTCAGGGAGTTGTGGGCTGACAGTCTGGCTCAGTCGCTCGCACTCTCACTTTCAGGGGTCAGCTGTCTCTGTGGGTTAAGAGTTTAAAATCTGTATCAGGGACTTTGACCTCAAAGTTCAGGCTGATGCTCCAACACAACAACTGGGGTAGGGGTGGGGGGCTGGGGTGGGGGGTGAAGGGAGAGTGCTATATTGTCAGGTTAAACTGAGGTCCCATCTGTGCCGTGACATGTGAAAGTATTTGATTGTGAAACACGGCGAGACATTTCAACTGATAAGCCACTAGGAAAACACAATATTTCTTTTGCTCTTTTCGATAGTCAGCCAGGCAATCCTTTCCATCTTCCAACCAATTCCCCCCCATCGCACACGCACGCACGCACGCACACACGCACGCACACACACAGCAGCTCTCAGACTTCATTATCTCTCTCTACTCTGCTCCCCCCACCCACCCACCCACCCACCCACCCCCCTCTGACTCTCTCGCTCTATCTGTCACTTTGTCTAACACTCTCGTTCGTTTTATCCGTATCTTTCACAATCTCTCTCCCTGTCTGGGTCTCGTTTCCCTCTATCGGTCGCTCACTCTCCCTCCACATCTTGATAATATAAAATAATAATCCTTGCACTTGATGTCGCGCTTTTCATGTCTGCTAGACGTCTCAAAGCACCACACAGAATATACTGTAGAGTGAATCGACTGTATATTTGTGGGCGAAACGCGGCAGCCAATTGCGCACAGCAGCGTCCCCCACAAACAGGCGACCAATTTATTATTGTTGGTACAGAGCGTTTTCTGCAGAACAAAAACATCACAATCCTCAACTGATCTGACCGATCTACTGGAGATTCAACAACAAATTAAAAATTTTTGTACAGCGACTTTCACATCAGGAGGACGTCTCAAGGCACTGAACAATCTAATGGACCAGTCAAGGACTTTGATGTTTTTTCCCCAAGATGTCGACAAGAGTCGTGCGTCCTTTTCCCCCTTCACCGCTACTCGCTGCGGACAGTGAGTCACTGTATATGTGACCAGAGAGAGTGGCTCAATGTATAGTTGAGGAGTCACTACATATTAATAACTGTATAGCGTTACTGTGCCATCTTCCAGATGCCTCAAAGCGCTTCGCAGAATATACTGTAAAGTGAATTGACTCTATATTTGTGGATGAAATGCGGCAGCCAATTGCATACAGCAGCGTCCCCACAAACAGCCGTGGACCGAAATGACCAATTACTATAGTTTTTTTTGGGAGGGATTATTATTAGGCGCGTGTGTGGAGTAAAGAAATGTGCCCAAGGTTTTGCCCTGACCTGCCTGGATTTGAACACAGGTCTCACATTTATAAGGTGAGTGCTCTAACCACTGAGCTACAGGACTCCATTGACATTACGAGAGTCACTCAGTGTAAACACTGACTGTCCAGTGCCTTGGGACGTCCCCCTGACATCAAAGGCGCTATACAAGTGTAATTTTGTTGTTGTTGCTGTTGTTTTAGTAACAGTGCGCAGTCAGTCTCTGTGTGTGTATTCACACCGTGAGGGGTGTCGACAATGCAATTGTACAGTATTGCTGCGTGTACGGTCATGTTGACTGTTACAGTCTGTCCACTCTCTAACCCCTGTAAATAAACATGGCCGACCTGCTCCCTACATGGCCAGGCTGCTGAGCTGCTGGTCCTGGCAGATTTGCTGACATATAAGGGCAGTCTCTGCTCTTCCAATAACATTTGGGAAATGCCTAAACCATTAAGCGTCGCAGTGTTGCAGGATTTAAGACAGAGTGTTTATCCTGGAGGGGGCTGTGTTGGCGTTGGGCAGACAAGGTTAATCATTGATGTACCAGAAGAGTCATGATCAGAGATCAGCTGTTGGGCTAGATGAGTCTGTCCACTCCCGACAAGACACAGAGGAGGGGAGGTGTGTGAGCACCAGGACTGGGCTGTTACTGGGGGGGGGGGGGAAGATCCCAATCCACCACACATCCCACTCCCAAACCTCAGCGTTATATAGACTCTACGATGGAGGGGCAGTATTATCAGCCACTTGTGCTCTCACTTCCAGGGTGTTTGGGCTGACAGTCTGCGCTCTCCCACTCAGTCCCTCAGCACTACATTGTCAAAGGCGCCCACATATGGATGAGATGTTAAGCTTGAGCTCCAGTCTGCGCCTGTTCAGTAGGATATTAAAGATCTCACTGCTCTATTCTGTGTCCGCCTGGCTCAGTACTGAGTGATAGCACTCTATCTAGCCTCTTCTGGAAGGTTGTGGATTTAAGCACCACATCTCAGGACTTGGAATGGCATTGTCCCCAACACAGTGCTGGGTGGGTGATGCCTTTGAGTTGCTGTCTTTTGGATGAGACAATAAACAAAGTCCTGACTGCCTGTTCAGGTCAACGTTAAAGATTTTGCGACACTATTCAAAGTGAGAAGAGTCTCTCTCTCTCTCGCTCTCCCCCAAGTGTCCTGGCCAACAATCCCCCAAATAATATTGGGTCACTCACTCCATAGCTGTTTGTGGGACGCTGCTGGATGCAAACCGGCTGCTACATTTCGCCCATAACAAAAAAAAACTTTACAGTAAACCCTACGAAGCGCTTTGAGACATCGCGACGACGCGATAAGGCAACTCACATCAATTAACACAACGCTCTTTCCCTCTGAAGAGAGCGACTCGAAGCACTTCACGACAACTCAAACATTCACACAGTGACTTCCAAACCAAAGCGGCATCTCATAAAGTATTTCACAGAATCAGCAAATGAAGGAGTAGCAAAGAAGTGGAGGAGACGGATGTGGGAGCTAATCTGCACCAGTAAAGTTCTGTGCACTGGGATGAAGTGGCCACAAGACAACTGACAGGGGAACAAACTGATCCGTAGGAGGATTGTATAGTGAGGTGACCGGGGCGGAGCGGGGGGGGGGGGGGGGGTGGGGGGGTTTGGGGGGTGAGCCATGAGGGAGACGGACTTAACAAATTAGCCTCTACTCCTCCCGCTCCTGTCACTCTGGTTTTACAAGTGTTAAGATAGTCAGTAAAAAAAAATCTCACCTTGTCCAGATAAAGGTTCCTTACAACATTGCTGCCTCTCCCCCTCTAAACTGCAGGAACGGTCAAAGTAGAGAGAAGCCGAGAGATCAAGGAGGGGAGTGGGGGCGGGGGGGGGGTGGGGGGGGAGGGTTGGAGAAGAGAAACAGACCCCACCCACAAGGGACCAGGATTTGTGAGGCTACAAGAGAAGAGAAAGGATAAGAAAGTGAGTTGGACGGAGAGGAGAGAAGATAGAGAGAGAGAGCGCGGGTACCTGGTGGAGTGGCTGTGCTTCTCACAGCTCAGGGTGGCATACGAGCAGGGATCTGCGCTCTCGCACTCCGCGCTCGCCGATCAGGCACTTAATGGGCTAAGAGGAAACTGCTCTTGGACACTCCCGAGCGGACTCTCTCTGCAGCTCTCAATCTTAACATGCGTTTCCTTCCGAAGACTGACACAACAGCTCCGTAATACGCACTGCAACACTAATGCACCACGCACCCTTTCACTCCCAACTCTCTGCGCATCCCACACCCTCTATCTCTCTTGCAGTCGTCGTCATTCCCCTACCCATTCGTTCCCCCCCATCCCCCACCTCCCCGCTCCTCGCCACCCCACTTTCCCTCCCCCGCCCGCCGCGCCTGTACATGTGAGGCTAAGTGGGGTTAAGCGGTGATTAAGGGGCATCCACCTGTGTGCACACAGTCACACTTACACACACACACAGAGACATGCGTACACTAGCATGCACGCACACACACAGCACAAGTACACAGACATGCACCACACACAATTGCGACCACTGAGGAGGCGCTAGTTAGTGCCTGAAACACTCAGCCTGATTATGACTTTCATAATAAATTCTATCACTCGGTCAAATCCTATGATTTACTGTCTCAATGTCTGCCAAAGATATAATAGAAGTATATGCAGATAGATAGATGTGGACATAGTTACACATGCACAGGTACACACACGCACCAAATACCCTTACATACACACACACACACTCTCTCACAAACACACACAGACGCACACCAGATACCCAGACACATCAACGCACACCAAATACCCTGACACACACACATACTCTCACACATTCTTTCATACAAACACATACCAGATACCCACACTCTCACACACACTCAGATTAGTATATTATACATGCACACATGTGTACAGGTCACTCCAGGCATAGAAACGTGACCTCAGAGGGAGTGTGGGCAGAATGAAATGAAACCAATCGATGGTTATGAAGTTAGAGACAGAGAAGTGGAGATGACTGGATCTGTTCCATAACCTAGGGGACATCTGAGAGGTCACATATACTAGCACAGTTACTCCTCCCTCAAACCAAGAGGACGTGATTCAAATTTGACAGAAGGTATACGAATACGAAGAGTATGGTTTTTTTTCTGCAGGTAATTGAAGGAACGAAGCTTTCGTCGCTCGGAAATGAGGATGAAAGAAGGCACCCAGGACTTCAGTCAGAGGTGATGGGAGTGTGACACACATTAAAGACAATCTCAATAATAATGATTCTTTGATTTATATCAGATCTGTCTATGTCAGTGCAACGTCTCAAAGCACTTCATGGGCTTTGCTGTAGAGTGTAGTAACTGTGTAGTTTGGAGGCAAAATACTTTGCACACAGAAATGTCCTACAAACAGCAACGGAGTGAACAACCAATTTTATTTCGGGGATTGTTGATCCACAAATACACAGTGACTATACTTCACGGTAAATCCAGACATGAATAGCATTATAGTATACGATTGCTGTGCGCAATTGGCTGCCGTGCTTCATCCACAAAAGGTACAGTTAATTCACTTTACAGTATATCCTGTGAAGTGCCTTGAGACATCTAGAACATGTAATAAGGCATTATGTCAAAGCAAGGATTACTGTTGCTATCAACTGACACAGAATAATAATCCTTACATTTGATACCGGGCTTTCTAGGTGGGAAGGAATCTCAAAGTGCTTCCTTGGATATACTGTACAGTAGCTGTGTGTTTTGTAGGTGAATGCCACGGCACAAAGCAATGACCTACAAACAGCCATGAAATGAAAGGACCAGTTTTCCTGTTTGTCAGATTCCCCGGTAGAAAGTCCCTTCAGGTTTTCAAATAGCCACGGAATCCTTAACGCTAGCCTGAACAACGGACAGGCCCTCGCTTTAACATCATTTGAAGGACAAGAATTCCCACGAGCAGCCAAGAGAAAAGATAGAACCGGTATTAGTTGATTAGATGTGGCCAATCTCATCTCTCTCCGCTCACAAATGAAAAAATTGAGAGAGCACTTTACTAATAAATTCATTGACCTGAACCACTCACTCATACACACACACTCTCTAATACACCCACATTCTCTAATACACACACACCCATTCGCTTATACACACACACTCAAAGACTTTAATACACACACTATCTTATAAACACACACACTCTCTAATACACATACACACTCTTTCTAATACACACACACACACTCTAATACACACACACTCACACTCCAATCCACACATAATAATATACACACACTAATACATACACACATACTGTACTCAGATATACACACACTCTATTACACCCTTACACACACACACTAATACACCCTCATACACACCCTCACATACTAATACATCCTCATGTTTGTGAGTTCCTTTCGTGAAGGCGAGATCTCACAGCCGTGCTGAGGTTCTACAAGACGTTAACCTGCTTTGGTTAAAAAACCATAAACCAAAAACCATAAAATCAGTGGAAAGGGAGTAGTTGGACAAATATTTAAAGGGAAGCTACATAAAAGGATATGAAGAGCAAAGGAATGGGGTTAGAGAGTAGAGAGCTCCAGTGGGGGAGCGAGCACCAGCACAGATACCATGGGCTGAATGGCCTCTGTCTATGCTGTAAAGGTTTAGGAATGTGTAGAAAATGATTGAGGCATCTCTGTAGCTGGTCTGGCCCGGCTACCTCACCTGAGCTGACATAACCTTGATTCCCTGTTAATTATTCATTTGTGTTTGAGTGTAAGTACATGGGATCTTGTGTGTGTGTGTGTGTGTGTAAGTATATGCATGAAGTGTATGCAATTGTGTGTGCGTGAGTGTGTGTCATCGCTCGGCTCAAACTAGCTGCTGCATTTTGTCCACAAACACACAGTCACCCACGTTACAGTGAATCCTGTGAAGTGCTTTGAGATGTTTATAGACGTTGTCGCTAATGCCAGGATGAGTAGAATTTTGTGCGGCTCTCTCTCCCCTCCCCTCTGTACATTTCCCCTTGCTCTCTCTCCCCTCTGTGCGGTTGCCCTTGCTCTTTCTCCCCTCCGTACAGTTCTCCTTACTCTCTCTCCCCTCCCCTCTCCCCCCAGTGACCCTCGCTGGGTAACGCCTGTGTGAATCACATCCTCGGATTCCGGTTGCAATCCCAGGACGCAGGTTAAGTGTTTGCACATTCCGCTCCGAACATAAAGAGCCTCTGAATAAAAACATTGACATTCCACCCCCTCCCCCCCACCCACCCCCCCACCACTCTCTCTCTCACACACATACACTCACTCACACACATACACTCACTCACGCACACACACAACCCTCCTTACACCACCCCCCATACACCCCTCCACACACACACCTTCATACACACACTTACGCAAACGCACACCTTCACACAAATGCACACACACCCTCAGTCGTGCACACACAAACCCTCACTTACATACACACACACCCTCACATATACACACACCCTCACACATACAACAAGAACAACAAGAAAATTACACTTGTATAGATTGCGCCTTTCATGTCAGGGGGATGTCCCAAGGCATTTGTATCACACATACACACACCCTCACACATACACATACCCTCACACATACACACACCCTCACACATACACTCTCAGACATACACACATACAAACTGAAGAACAATATGAGCAGAACAGGAAGGGCAGTGCCGTGTGAATATACAGGCTCAGTCACTGGGAGTTCCTCCCTGTCCTGGCCAATAATCCTCAGATAAATCGCCTGTTCATTACAGTGGCTGTTAGTGAGACATTGCTGTGTTTGTCGCCCCATTCGCCTACCATTCCCCATGAAGCTCTTTGAGATGTTTTGATGACTTGAGAAGGTGTTGTATCAAATGCAGGTACTGCATTAGAATTGCTGGCTGGGTAAGGCTCTGAGTCTGCGAGCAGGCAGACAGCCCCGTAACCTGGACCCCATCCCATAGTCCCTTTGCCTCACCCGCTTCCTTCAAGCCATATCTCAACACCCTCCTCTTTGACCACACCGTCGACTACCCTCCTCCCGCTATCCTCCCCTGCTCTTCACTCATCCTGATCCCAACCAATTGCCTCCTAAACCCTGCCAACTGCTTGGGTCCAAATCCCCAACTGGACAGCAGCTCAGGATGTCCTCGCGACATAAAGTTTCTGTGTCAAATGCCATTTAGTGTTGTTGTTGTGAGCGGGGGTAGTATGCGATAGGAATGTATCATGGAGTCAGTCACTCAGCACATTAGCACTTCACACTCACTGCATTTTACAGTACAATCCTGTGAAGCGTTTGAGACATCTCAAGGACATCTAATAAGACAAGAGCTCATAAGGCTCTACATCAAACACAAGAGTTATTATTAATATCATCACTGGGAGGGAGAGAGCGAGGGAGGGACCTGTAGAGTGTAGGAGGAAGGAAAGACAGAGGAATGGTATGATAGATCTTAGAAAAAAATGAGTTGGGGGGGAAAAGTGTATATCGGTCAGTAACTGAAAGGAAAATATGGGCGAGACAAAGTGGGGGGAAATGGAGAGAGGACAGAGGGCAGGGGAGGGGCATGGAAGTTGGGGAGAGAGGAGAGAGGGGCAGATGAGGGGGAGAGAGAGGAGAATGAGGGGCAGAGGAGTTGGCGGGGGAGGAAAGGAAAAAATTCAGACAGAGATAGACTTGAGAAAGAGATGAGAGGGAGCTGGCACACACACCAGTCAAAACAGAAAGGCAGCATTTGACATTTACAAGGAGCTAAGGACAGTCCACGAGCAAATCCCCAATCGAACAGCACTCGCCCTAAACACTAACAGCTGCTGACTCCGAAACTGCTCCAGCTATTCCCAGAACGCAGCCCACGAACTCATTTCCCACGAACTCTCAGCCGAGCGCTAGCGTGGGCCGGGCGGGCGGGCGGGCAGGCAGGCGGACAGCACCAACCTGAAGCATCTCGTCTCAGCCTCCACACAATCTCACCAGAGAGAAGACTGGGGGGAATGTAATACACTAGATAGTATATTCTGTGAAGCGCTTTGAGACGACTAGAAGACGTGAAACGCGCTGTATCAAATGCAAGGATTATTATTATTATTATTATTATTATTAGATAAGTTCAGAAATGTGATTCAGTTTGATCAGAGAAACAGAGACTACTGCCATTGATTGATCAGGGAACCAGCAACAAGCAGATATTATCTGAGGATAATAATAATAATCCTTGCATTTGATATAGCACTTTTCATGTCTTCTAGACGTCTCAAAGCGCTTCACAAAATATACTGTAAAGCGAAATGACTGTATATTTGTGGGCGAAACGCGGCAGCCAATTGCGCTCAGCAGCGTCCCCACAAACAGTCGTGGATTGAAATGAGCAATTTATTAGTGTGGGTTTTTGAACAGATTATTATTGGTAAGGATTCTCATCAAAGGCAGTAGGGGAGGTTAGAGATACGTTTTTACATACAACAACAACTTCGATTTATATAGCGCCCTCCACGCCGGACGGCTTCTCAGAGCGCTTCACAATAACGGATCCCGGGCCCGAGCCGGTAGGGGAAAAAGGTGACCAAAAGCGTGGTCGAAAGCTGAGACTTGAAACTAGGAGGAGAGGGGGCAAGGCAGAGGGAGTGAGGAAGGAAGTTTCAGAGCTTTGGTGCGAAGCGGCTGAAGGCATGTCCGCTGATAGTGGAATGGAGGATTCAGAAGACAAGGAGGAGACCAGAACCGGAGGAGCGAAGGCAACGGGTGCTGTGTTGGGGAGAGAGGAGGTCAGAGAGGTTGGTGGGGGTGGGGAGGGGGGTGCAGAGGAGTGGAGAGATTTGAAAACAAGAGTAAGGATCTGGAAATCGATCCTCTCCAGGACAGGGAGCTAGTGAAGTCTGGCAAGGACTGGGGTAATTGGGGAGCGAAGTTTTGTGTGGGAACATCTCACCATAAATGGCTGTTAGAGATAAGTCAACATCTTAAACAGAAATTGGATAAACACTTGAGGAACAATATAAAATGGAGGAGGTGAGAGAACCAGGAACGGGGTTGGAGTAGAGAGATCCAGTGAGGGAGTGAGCTCCATAGACAGACATGGCCAAAACGTAAGCAATCTGATTTCTATCCAGGGTCAATGATAGCGCCTCTCGCCTCTGGGTCAGAAAGTTGTGGGTTCAAGCCCCACATCAGGACTTTGAACTCAGTTCATGCTGACAGCGCAATAATACCATCTCCATTTGATGCAGAGACTTATCCCATCATTGATACGTCTCAAAGCGCTTCACAGGATATACTGTAAAGTGGATTGATTGTGTACTTTGTGAGCGGAACACGGAGGACAATTGCGCACAGCAGCGTCCCCAGGGTACAGACACACACAACTGCAGTATTGGAGAGGCCAGCCTTCAAATGAGACGTTAAACTAAAATCTTGCCAAAGATTGCACTGAATCTTTGACTCACACACACAGCACCACCCTCACACACACACCACCCCCCCCATCCACACACACACTCCCACCCACACAGACACCCCCACACCACATACAGCCCCACCCATACACACACCACCCCCCACCTACCCACACACAGACACACCCACACCGCACCCCCCCCCCACATACACAGCCCCACCCGTACACACACTCCCACCCACCCAAACGCCCCACAACACACACACCCCGCCCAAACACACACAACACCCCCCCCCCCCACCACACACACATACCATCCCCCCCCCTCCCCCCCACACACACACACACACACACATTTTCACACTCAACAACAACAACGTGCATTTATTTAGCACCCTCCACCCCGGGCTACTTCTCTGAGGACTTCACAATCGGGCTTCGCCCTCTCCCTCGCTCACCCTCACCCTCACCTCCTCACCCTCAAACAGACATTAGATCCTGAAACAATATTCCTGGGCAGCCGTGCCAGCCTATTCTTGGGATTAAACTTCCTTTCAAGGAAACCCAGTCACCATCTCACGCTATAAAACAAAAGAAACAAACAGCCCGGCTGATTGCATGCCAGCCCGCTTTCCTCATGTTTGTATTTATTTTGGATCAAATGTAATCATTCCAGTCCTTATGGCCAAGGTCCCTGTAGCTGAACAGCAACAACAACCAGAGACAGGGGTAGAGAAAGTAGGGTGGGGGGGTGGGGGGGAGAAAAGAGCGGGTGGGGGGAGAAAAGAGGGGAGGGAGGGGGAGAAACGGAAAGGTGGTGTGGGGCGGGGGGGGAGAGAGAGAGAGAGAGAGAAAGGAGGGGGTGATGAAAGTGGGAGCGAGAGAAATGAGGGGGAGAAAGAGAAAGGGAGGGAGAAGAGAGAAAGAATGGGGGAGAGAGAAAGAAAAGAAGGCGAGAGAGAAAGAGGGGTGGGGAAGAGAGAAAGGGAGCAGGGTGGGGAAGAGAGAAAGGGAGTGGAGGAGACTGTAACACTGCCCCCCACCCCCCCACTCCCCTCACTGTAACAATGACTGTGAATAACGCCTCTGTAATAAAATAATAATTCTTGCACTCGATATAGCGCCTGATCACGTCTTCTAGACATCTCAAGACGCTTTACAGAATATATAGCGACAACAACAACCAAATGACATTTGTAGAGCGTCTGTCACGTCAGTGGGGCGCCCCAAGGCGCTGGATACAGTGTAAAGTTTAGTGACCGTGTATATGTGGGCCAACAGTGCCTGTGATTCCAGCCTCTCGCTAGTATTGGGCTGTACATGTCTGTCCTATAGCGCATGTTCTACACTGCTTTACATGGGAGGCTTCCGCTGGCTAATAATTACCAGATGATCTACAGTCTCCCTGTCAGGGCTGCAATCGTCCAAATTCCTCTCACACTGTGGACTTAACCCTTCGTAGCCTCACAACTCATGGAAAATTGAACACAATACAAAACAAGCACTTAATAGCATGAACAAACACAGCGCACACAGGGGCTGCTATTCTCTATTATACACACAAACACACACACACGTGCATACACACACAGGCTGCTATTCTGTTTAATACACACACACACAGGCTGTTATTCTGTATGACACTCACACAGGGGACTATAAGGGGAGACCTGCAGATTGTATTTTTTTTTGCGCGCATGTAGATGTTAAAAAGTATGGGCCAAGGACAGAGCCCTGGGGGAACGCCACAGGTCACAGTGCAGGAACTGGAAGAGAAGCCTCTGGTGGCGACAAAGTGGAGATGGCAGGAGTCAAACCAGGCGAGGGCAGGTCCGTGAAGATCGAGCTGGGAGGAGAGGCGGTGTAGGCGGATGGAGAGGTCAAAAGGCAGCAGAGAGGTCGAGGGGGACAAGGAGGCAGAGAGAGCCCTGTTCACAGATGTTTAAGATGTCGTTAGAGACTCTGACCGGGGCCGTCTCCATGCTACGGGCAGCACGGAAGCCAGATTGAAGGGGTTCGAGGAGGGAATGGCGAGAGAGAAAGGAGTGAAGCTGGGAAGCAACAGCTCTTTCCAGGGCCTTGGAACGGAATGGGAGGTTGGAGATGAGGTGGTAGCTGGAGAGTAGGAATGGGTGCAGGTAAGGGTTTTTCAAGATGGGGGTGATGGCAGCAGTTTTTTTTAGAGAGGGTTGGGAACAGTAGGCGTGGATAGGGAGAGGTTGATGATGTTAGTTAGGAGGGGGGCTAGGAGATGAAGCTGGGAGATGAGGAGAGAGGTGGGGATGGGGTCGAGGGAGCAGGCAGTGGGTTTCATTTTTCGGATGAGATCCGAGAGGACGGAGGGAGACATGGGGTCAAAGGTGTGCAAATGGGGGGAGGTGGGAGGCGTGTGTATCCTGAGGGAGAGGTAATGGGAGGTAGTGGTGGACGGGGTAGAGGTACCAGCAGTCAGTAGGAACCCGGTTGTTCATCGATTGGCTGATCACTTTTCCAAGGTGAATAAAGCAAATAATAATTTGGTCATTCAATCCACGTCTGTTTGTGGGGACACTACTGCACGCAATTGGCTGCCGCGTTTTGCCCACAAAATACACAGTTGCTGCACGTTACAGTATATTCTGTGAAGCGCTCCTAAGGTGGCGTCTCAAATACAAGGACAAATAATAATAATAATTATTATTATAATAACACACAGGTTGCTATTCACCAGAACACGCACAGGAGCTGTGGGTTACTGTGAAGGAGAGGGTTGGGTGGGTGGTTCTTACCTCCAGGCTACAAATACATTCCCAAACATTAACTTCCCTCCACGCCCCCCCCACCCGCCCCCCCGCCCCCACCATGATGTTGCTCGGAGATGTACAAGCTGGAAGCTGGTGTGAGGCTGGCATGTGATGTGAGTGGTTGTTGATGTGACCTGGGGTGACCTGCTGTGTTTTCCCTCTGTCAATTTCTTACTTTCCCTGAATACCTTTCTTCTCTTAAAAGCTAATCTGGCTGGACCAGCTCACCAGCCCCACTCTGCGTCTGTCACATTAACCCTTCCTCAGCCCAGGCTCTTTCTAACTCAACCTTACTCTTTTCCCCCTTTCCCCCCAAACCCCACTTCCACGACCGTTTGTGGGACACTGTTGTGCGCAATTTGCCTGCCTCGTTTCTCCCACAAATATAGTTAATTTTCCTACTTTCCTTCTCCCCACCACGACCCCTCCCCCCCTGCTTTGGTCCCTACCTCTTTTCCCCCTTTTCTTCCCTCTTGTCTTCTCCGCCCCCCCCACCCCCCGCTCTGGTCCCAACAATATATATGTTGTATATATTCTGTGAAGCGCTTTGAGACATCGATAATCAGACATGTAGTGCCAAGGGATGCCAGGCACTGTACTGCCATGTCCATAGAGCAAACGGACAAATGTCAGGAACAAGCATGGGATACAGGACATGAATATCCTGAGCAGGAATCTGGAGCTAAAACCATAGGATTGTGGTGGGATAGAGTTGTCCTCAGGGAGGGAGGTGCTTCCGAGCTTATCTGAAGCCTCCAACCCAACTGGGTTGTGTAGAGAAGTAATTAGCCTGGCTCAGCTCCCAAACCCTGTGTCATCAGATGGGAAGTTCAAGGCCAGCTTGACATCCAGAAATAACATTCCCAAAACACCAGAACAAACACATTCCGGGAAAAACAGCTTTGTTTGGGGAGGCTGGATAGATAATTCAGAGCAAAGTGAGCAAGGGAGGGAGAGAGAGAGGGACAGACAGCGAGAGAGGTGAGAGAGGGGAGAGAGAGAGAGAAAGAAGAAAGGAAGAAGAAGAGTGCAAGAGATCAGTGAGGGGAAAGAAAGAGAGGTTGGGGGGGGTGGGGGGGTGGGGGGGGTAAGGAAAGTGAAGGAGCAAGAGAAAGAAGGAGTGAGAGAAAAGGAAAGGGTGGGTCAGAGAGAGAGATGGAGGGTGGGAGAGAGAGAGAGAGATGGGGCAACAGAAAGAGAAGGAGGGAGGGAGGTAGGTAGGTAGGTAGGTGGTGGTAAGTGAAAGAATAAGAGAGATTCTGGTCAGTGTCGCTGGGAACATTCTGCATCGAGTCCCCTCTACCTGTCACAGGACAGCCTATACCCAGGCTCCCATCACTGCCCTGAGACATTTGATGGCTTTATCGCTGAGTGCTAAGGAGGCCATTCAGCACACGCGAGGCTGCACACAGTGGAGTAATCAGGACACAATCACTCACTTCATTCAGTCTTGGGTTTCCCTGTGATTGGTCTCTCTGCCAACTGACGAGCCCCAAATCTATGTCGCTTGTGAAATATTCCTGCCTCTCAACAGCCTCCCAATCTCCCCCCGTCATCTAACTCCTGGACATGAGTAACATCTGCAAAATATTCTCTCACGGAGCTCCATCCGTCAGCCCAGTCAATTATACACCACACAGTCGTAAAATGCCACAACTTTTCACCACAATGTGACGTCGTTTTCCCCCCCAATCCCCACCCCCATCTCCCTGTTACTCTCTCGCTCTGACACGGCCCCACCGTGTCAGAGCGAGAATCACGTAAAATCACGTAATCAGTTAAATCACGTAAGCTTGGCCACTTACGTGATTTAACTGCGCAAAGCGTGTGTGTACAGTGGACACAGGAAGTGATTTCATTGGTGACCAGGTGACCTGGAAGTTGGCCATTTTTGTTCTGAAGCACAGGCAGCCCCCCCCCCCCTCCCCCCCACCCCGGAACATATACACAGGAAGTGCCATCACAATGGCCATTTTAGCCTCATCAGGCCCTATCCAACACTAGCTTATCCTGCAGTTGGAATGCTGTGCCTGTCATATCAAAATGTTTTAAAACATGTTACAGGTCTTGGGAGTGTGTATCTTATAGCCCAACGTTAGAGTCATTAGGAGCAGCAATGTCCCACAAACAGCCGTGAAAGTGAGTGACCAGTTAATCTGGGGTCTTGTTAATCAGTGAGTTTACTGTGAGAGACAGAGACAGAGAGAGAGAAAAAACTCCCATCTCTTTCCCGATAGCTCTGTGGGTCCAGGTGGGAGTTTAGGAAACAACTCATGATTGACTAACGGCAGTGACTGAGTAACCACGGCTGAAGAGGAAGGTGATGGTTGTTCTGAGGGACGTGGGTTGTTGGGGGGGGGGGGGGGTTGTGTGGAGTGAAGTGATGGTTGCTGAGAGGCAGTGGTTGCCGGAGAGATGAATGGTGGATGCTGAGGCGGGGGAGTTGCCAGGGTTGTGATGATTGCTGCCTGCCTTCCTCACTCCCCTCTCACTGTCTTCCTCACTCCCTCTCACTGTCTTCCTCACTCCCTCTCACTGTCTTCCTCACTCCCTCTCACTGTCTTCCTCACTCCCTCTCACTGTCTTCCTCACTCCCTCTCACTGTCTTCCTCACCCCCTCTCTCAGTTTCTTCCTCACTCCCCTCTCTCTGCGTCTTCGTCACGCTCTCTCTCTGTCCCTTCCTCATCCATCTCTCAGTCTCTGCCTCACCCCTTCTCTCTGCGCCTTCCTCACTCCCTCTCTCTGCGCCTTCCTCACTCCCTCTCTCAGTCAGTTCCTCATCCATCTCTCAGTCTCTGCCTCACCCATTCTCTCTGCGCCTTCCTCACTCTCCTCACTCCCTCTCTCAGTCTCTTCCTCACCCCCTCTCTCTGCACCTTCCTCACTCTCCTCACTCCCCTCCCTCTCAGTCTCTTCCTCACTCCCCTCTCTCAGTCTCTTCCTCACTCCCCTCTCTCAGTCTCATCCTCACTCACCTCTCTCTACCTATTCCTCACTCTCCTCGCTCTTCCTCACTCTCCTCCCTCAGTCTCACTCGCTCTATTACTTCAGGATCCTCACAGAAACAGTAACAGTTTGTTAATGAGGATTAATTGGAGATAAAGAGTGGGGGAAATGACTGAGAGGAAACAGTGAGTGAAAAAAAGTGGAGAAGAAGTTAAACAAAGAGAGAAAATGAGAAAATGTTAATCAGAATGAGAGCAAGAGAGACAGAATGAGAGGAGAGAGAGACATGAAACAGATAGAGGAACGAGACAAGAGCAAGAGTTTAGTAGACAGAGAGCAAGAGGAGGAGACAGATAGGAAAGAGACAGAGAATGAGAGATGGAGAAAAAGATTGCAATCTAGAGTGAAACACACACACACACACAGAGAGACTAGGAGAGAGGAACAGAGGGGCAGACCAGGTGAAAGTGAGAAACAGAGACCAGGAGAGAAAGTGAGAGAAAGAAACTGAAGAGAGAGTGAGAGAGAAGGATGTCTGGAACCAGGGAAAGGACTCTCGCAGCGAGCAGGAAAATCAACAAATAAACTGTGGGCAGAAGGTGACCAGCGAGCAGTCAGTGGCTACAGCACCTGCACTGAGAACACGCACACGCCACCTTTGTAACCTACCCGTCACGTCAGGAGTTGCCATATTTAGTGATCTCCCGCTGCCTCGCTAACAGACTGCAGCTGTACATTCCTGGTGTCTGCAGCCCATCAACACTGAGCCCCACATCCCAGCGCAGAGCAAACCAGGGCAGTATTAATTGGATGACAGATTAAGCAACGAACTCCACCTCCTTCCTTCAGGATGTCTGGCTGGATTCCCCGGGTTAACCCTTCGTGTTACCGACTGCCAGAATTCATCCTAACCGCACTTCAGCGAGTCAAACACCAACAACGACAAAATTACATTTACAGAGCGCCTTTCACATTGGGAGGTCGTCCCAAGGCGCTGAACAGTTAGGTTGGGACCCAAGCGGGTGTGGGAGTGGGGGTCGGGGTAGGGAGAAGGAGAGTAGGAAAGGGGGAAAGAGTTAGGAGGGGAGCAGAAGGCACGGTCGAAGAGGAAGATCTTGAGACGGGCCTTAAAGGAGGAAAGGGAGGAAGCAAGGCGAAGGGATTACGGGATGGAGTTCCAGAGTGTGGGGGCAGAGAGGCCGAAAGCCCGGCCACCGATGGTAGGACGGTTTGGACGGAGGGACATGGAACAGGCCGAGAGCCCGCTGAACAAAGGGGACAAGCGAATGTGCGCAAGCTCCCTGTGGAGGTTCACAGTCCAGGCAGATACTCCTCATTGGCTTGTTTAGCGACTGATCTGAGGTCACTGCAACTAACAGCGATTCCTTGTGAAGCGCTTTGAGGTGTGTTTGTTGGTATGGTTGGCACTGGATCAAAGGATAAATGGGTAAATTACTATCGCAGCAAAAGTGCCGTCTGTCTGCTATTCAATCACAAACCAGATCCCTCCCCAATTCGCTGTCATCATTCCCCTCCCTCCCATCCCAGCCACTGTCACTCCATCCCCAATCCAATCGCACCCACCCCCTCCCCCACCCAATCCATTGCCATCACCCCTCACCCTTACACCCCACCAATCATCATCATAGCCAACCATATGTATGATCCCATATTTCTCTTTGTGCTTCACAGGGAATTATTGTCAAGTGCAGTGACTGTGTATTTGTTGGTGAACGCAGCAGGCAATTTGCACACAGCAAAGCCCCACAAATAGCCAGGAGGTAAACATGTGATTAATCTAAGGGTTGTCAAAACAGAACACTGGGAGAGAAAAACTCCCTTTTCTTTTCAATTATCCCTTGGGATCTTTACCGTCTGCTCGAACAGATACCGATAACAACAACAAAAATGACACTTGTAGAATGTCTTTCACGTCAGGAGGACGTCCCAAAGTGCTGAAATTGAATTGACTGTATATTTGTGGGCGAAACACGGCAGCCAATTGCGCACAGCAGTGTCATGGATTGAAATGACTCGCTTATTATATTTTTTGAGGGATTTTTATCAGTCGAGTGGAGTAAGGAAACTTGCCCAAGGTTTTGCCCTGCCTGGAATTGAACCCACATCTCTTGCTTGTAAGGCGAGTGCTCTATCCACTGAGCTACAGGACGCCATGTACAGGACAACTTGGTCTAACGTTTCATCCAAAGATAGGCACCTCTTACAATGGAGCGCTCAGAGCCCCCCACATTCCCCCCCCCCCCCCCCCGCCCCCAGCACTGTGCTGGAGCCTTAGCCTGGACTGTGAGCTCAAAGTCCCCAACGTAGAATCAACACACAACCTCCCGACCCCAAAACCAGGGCGTGACCAGGGCAGCCAGCCTGAGACATCACAAACATTTCTGCAACAGCAGAGAAACAGCAACAAAAACACTGGGGGGAAAAAAACAACATTCTTTCTTCTGGAATCCCATCTCAGTCACAATCTTCATCAACATTCCTGTGCAGTTAAAGGGGCGGTTTTAAAGCTCCTCTGAGATCTAACTGCGTGTTACAGGCAGCCTCAGCCAGGCTAGAGGTTCGCTGTACCCTTCACTGCTCCCAACAGTCAGAGGGCTGGTAAAACAACTGCTAGAACATTCCTACCCCGTTACCCCCCCCCTTCCCCCCACTCCCCGCTCGCCTCCCCGCCCCACCCACATCTAACTGTCCCCTCACCCACCCAGCTCCCCATCTACTTGATCCCTCCACCCCACCACTAACTCACCCATTCCAACCCTCACTCACACCACACTCACCCACCCACCAACTGCTTTTTGGTTGCAGGACAACTGGGATTAATTGCAGGGAAACTTAATTCTAAAAGTTAACAACAACAACATTATATTTGTGTAGTACTAAGCATCATCTTACCTTTCTCTCACATTCCCTGTGGCATGTTAACCTACACACTGTCAACGAGAGAGAGAGAGAGAGACAGCATTAGACATTCACCACAGGAACAGGTTAATCAAACCAACAGTGCTCAATAGAGGAGCAACATGCTGTCTAACACCTGAACTTTCACACGTTCACACACATACACAGGGACATACACTCCGCACACACAGTCAGGACAGGCCAGGAATGTTACAGAGCTGCACAGTGAGTGAGCCTCACTCTGTGTATACACGCAGCTCCTCCACACATCATATAGTGAGCTTAGTTTTATTCACATCAACTGTGTTATCTAAATATATCCAATTTCACATTTCCTATATTATACTACCCTCCCCACAGACACACACACATGTAATAATAATAATAATTCTTGCATTTGATATCGCGTTTTCACATCTTCTAGATGTCTCGATGCAGTTCACAGAATATACTGTAATGTGAACTGACTGTACATTTGTGGGCAAAACACGGCAGCCAATTGAGCAAAGCAGTGTCCCCACAAACAGTCATGGATTGAAATGACCAATTTGTTTTGAGGGATTATTATCAGATGTGTGTGTGTGTGTGTGTGTGTGTGTGTGTGTGGAGTAAGGAAACTAACCCAAGGTTTCTCCCTGATCTGAACTGTTGGGAATCAAACCCAAGGTTTCTTACTTGCAGAGCGAGTGCTCCAACCACTGAGCCTCAGGTCTCCACAGACCCAGAGTATGACATCTGAACTTCTAAACTCCCCTGATTTGGCTTAGATAGCTGCTATCTTCCTGTGAGTTTTAGAAAAGTACAAACAGTGATGACTTTTGAAGGTTTGGTGGTTTTATGGGGGCGGCTATGAGGGGGCACTCCCTCCTTTCCTCTCTCCCTCCCTCCCTCCCTCCCTCACTTCCTCCCTCCCTCCCTACTCCCCCTTTCCCTCACTCCCTCCCTCACGCACTCCCTCCCTCACGCACTCCCTCCCTCACGCACTCCCTCCCTCACACCAGTGTGTTTCCTTCTGAAATGTCAGAAGATGTCCAGCAGACAGCAGCAGAGCTCCGCGAGGTTGTGAGGAGCAGAGAGTCAGTGCTGTGTTGGGTGAGGATTGTTTAACAAGATGATCTCGGACAGATAGCGGGGCTACAGTCAAACTCACATCCCTGGGCTGGCGAGGGGGGAATATCAACCCAGGTTCCCCTTCTCCTGATAGAGTAAGGACACGGATTGAGGACAGGATCAGGATGCGATACCAGATGGTCTATCACGTTGTCATTCTCTCTCTCGCTGTCACACACACACACTGTCCCACTCACACACAGTCAGTCAGTCAGTCACACACACACACACACACACACAATGGCACTCTGCCTCCCACACACAGTCATACAATGTCCCACACACACATCTCATATACACACACACACACATATACAGTTGCACTTTGTCCCACACAGTCACACTGTCCCACACACACATACACACACTGTGTCCCACACACTGTCCCACACACACAATCATACAAACGTCCCACACACACACACAGTCACACAATGTCCCGCACACACACACATACCATCCCGCACACACACACAGTCACACTGTCTTACTCACACACAGTCACACTGCCTCACACACACACACTGTCAGGCACTCTCACCATCACAGGCAGCCCCGTCTGTGCTCTCGTTCTCATGACAAACAGGGCACAGCTCGGCTTGTTTTGCAGCCTTGGCTTTGAAGGTCTGGCTGTTTGTGGCTTCGGCATCTTCTGGCTGTGGAGAAGACACAAGGTTAGTTAGCACATGCCCTGGACATGGTTACCCAAGCCTGACGGCGTCTCCAAGCGCTTACCAATAACGGATCCTGGGCCCGAGCCAGGGGGAGGGGGAAAAGGGTTACCAAAAGCACGGTCGAAAAGTCTTCAGGCGCGACCTGAAAATAGGAAGAGATGGGGCGAGGTGAAGGGAGCGATGGAGGGAGTTCCAGAGCCTCGGGGAGTAGTGGCTGAAGGCACGGCCGCCAATGATGGAACGGAGAATTCGGGGGACAAGGAGGAGGCCAGACCTGGTAGAGCGAAGGCAACGGGTGCTGTTGTGAGGTTACCACATCAGCCGCATGGGGTGGGTCAGCACACGGTTAGGACACGATCAGACAGACACCACATGATTAGCACATGATTAGTGCATGACCTCCAGTACTCTGAGATGTGTCCTGCATCAGCCTTGGGTACTCAGTCTGGTTGTTCTATTGTAGCTCAGTCTTTCTTTTTTGGGGAAAATATATATTTCTATATAAATATGTTTGCTGTGAGTACCTTTGTCCATCTTCCCAATCCCCTCCCGCTATTTTCGGAAGGCGGGTCCCGATGCCCACCGCACACGCACAGGTCTGAGTCTGTATTTGTGGGGACGCTGCTGTGCGCAATTGGCTGCTGTGTTTTGCTCGCCCACAAATTGACAGTCAATTCACTTTACAGTATATTCTGTGAAGCGCTTTGAGACAACAGTCTAGAAGCCCTGAAAAGGCGCTGCATCAAATGCAAGGATTATTATTATTTCCCTCGCTCTGTTTCGAGCCACAGCTGACAGTCTTTTGGCCTCACTCCGTCACAAATTTAGTGTGAATGTCCCACTGACGGTGTCCGGCCAGGAGCCCCCTCCCTCACTGAGCTACGTGACTCGGAGCCTTGGGCACATATTGTGCGTCTGTTTAGCTTAGCCTAGCCTTTCTTGGGCCTCTCTCTCTCTCTCTCTCTCGCGCTCTCTCTCTCTCTCTCGCGCTCTCTCTCTCTCTCACTCTCTCACACACGCTGCCCTGTCATCTCTGGCTCGGAAAACAAATAAATCAAGAGTATTAGCAGCGAGCTGATCTCAGCCAGCGCCCACCATCACTGCAGAAATACCATTTAGTGTTAATTCACATCAGAGCTCAGCTCACACACAGCCTTGCTGGGCTGGCTCATCAACCCATTCGTCTGTTGGCCGGGGTTTAATGTCTGCAGGGTGTCAATCTGGTTTGGTTGGTAAAACTCCCTTCAGTTTATTTAATCTTCCCCACGTCCTGCTTGACAATAGCACAGATAAGATCATTCGCTTCATAGCTGCTTGTGGGTCATTGCTGTGTGCGCAAGTCGGCTGCCGTGTTCACCTACACGATGCACAGTCACTCCACTTTACAGTGACTCCTAGAAGAATAATAATCCTTGCATTTGATATAGCACGTTTCACGTCTTCTAGTCGTCTCAAAGCGCTCCACAGAATACACTGTAAAGTGAATTGACTGTATATTTTGTGGGCAAAACGCGGCAGCCAATTGCGCACAGCAGCGTCCCCACAAACAGTCATGGATTGAAATGACCAAATGATTATTATATTTGGGGGATTATTATCAGGCGATATGAAGTTATATAAAACTATAGACTGCACATAAGTAAAAATATATATATTAAAAAACTATGAAGTGAGTTAAGCCATCTTGCCAACGTGGAAGGGACTGCATGTAATGTAAGGATTATTGTTATACACACAGTGAGGGAGGAAGCAGCGTTTCTGTTATTTTGTTGAATTGACCTCCCACAAGGTTGGTTCCCAGATGAGGCTTATAATTGAATCCCTGAATATGTGGCCAGCTCAGATCTCACTCAGCTTCTTTTTGTGGCGGGGGGGTGGGGGTGGAAGTAGGGGGTAGGAGGCAGAAACTCCACTACACACAAGTTAACTATTTACACACTTGGCAGTGAGCTGGGACAGGAAAGATCCTCACGATTACCATTACCTGGTCCCAGTTAGTGCTTCAGGTTTGAATCTGAAGAGAAATCTGACCCTTCCTCCCCCCCACACACACACACACGCCAGGCTGGCCCCAATCTTACTGAGGATTACATTACGTTTGTTCTGTACTGGATTCCCCCTTTACTAACGCTCCCTCCTCTAATCCCACGCCCCCGCCCTCGCCACACGCCCTCTAAGCTTGTTTCTTTTCAAATATTTTCTCCAATTCCCTTTTTAATTCCCATTGTTATTCTGGTCTCTGCCTCCCAGCCTGTTGGAGCAAAACATTTCACCATCTGATAACTCTCTTTGTGATGACATTTCTTCTAAAGCCCACCCAGTGATGGCCCTTGTTAGTGATTCACACACCAACAGAATAATCTCTCACTATTTATTCTCTCACAACCATTCAGAATTCTCTTGCCTATTTCTGTTCTAATGAAAACAGCCTCTGTGTGTTTGAGTCTCTCCTCCCAAGATTGATAACGCTCTAATTTGCGAACGTTAGCAGGAGAGATTCTATATAAACCAAGGCATACATCACATATTTACTCACACACACACACACGCTCAAAATACAACACACAATATACCATAATACATACAACATAGGTACACAATACAACACACGCACACTCAATACACATACACAGGAAAATACACACACACAGAATAGGTGTGAATAGGTATTCCAATGGCTTTAGGTGAGACACAGGGTGGAGTCGGGTGATGTTATGGAGGGGAAGGAAAGCAGTCAGTCGGGATCGAACACGAAGCAGAAAGGAAAGCTGAGGACTGAACTCGATCCCAGAGTTGAGCGCAGAACAATAACAACACAATACACTTGTATAGCACCCTTCACGTCGGGAGGACATCCCAAGGCACTGAAAATATACAAAGGAAAATGTACACACACACACACAGGTGTCAGGCTGGCTCAGTGATAGCGCCCTCGCCTGAGTCAGAGGGTTGTGGGTTCAAGCCTTACATTGGAACTTGGAGTCACACAGTCTAAGTTGGCTCTCCAACCCAATGCTGGGGGATGTGCTACATTGTCGGAGGTGCCATCCTTTGGCTCGGACATTAACCTGAGATACCACATGCCTGTTCAGGTAGATGTTAAATATCCTATTCGAAAAGAGAAGGGAGTTCCTCTGCTCTCCCCCTGAATAAAATGTGGCCAATCTCTCGATGGTTGTTTGCGGAGCAGTTGCTGGCTGCAACCAGCTGCTGTGTTTCACCAACAAAATACACAATCAATTCCATTTTACAGCACATCCCATGAAGCGCTTTGCGATGTCTCAATGATGTTACAGTGTATGTATTGTTTGTTGTTGTTGCATATCAAATGCAAGATGATTATTATTACTGTATCTGCATAATACACGCTCACACAATACACACAATAACACATGATTGAATGGCGGGGCAGGCTCATTGGGCTGAATGGCCTACTCCTGCTCCTACTTCTTATGTACAATGTGCACACATACATGCAAACACACAATGTACATGCAGTATACACACACAGAATATACACACACAACACATGCACACTATATGAACACGCATATATATATGCACAGTACAATATACACATACTACATGGGACACACACTACACGTATAATTTACCCACACGCACAGAGTACACACAATTACATATAGTCAATGTATAGTCAATACTTGCATTCGCACCATACACACTCACACACACTACACCTGCACGCACTACACCCACACGCACACAAACACACACAGTACACCCGCGCACACACATCATACAGACACACACACTACACCTGAACACACAATGCATCCCCCACCATATACACACTATACTCGCACACACAGACAATACACATGTGCACACACACAATACACCTACAGAATGCACACACACATACACACAATACATTCATCCCACCCACCCCCTCACCATCCACTAACATACACGCACAGTCAGTTGTGCAGGAAATACTCAGGAGGATGAAAACCCTTTTAAGCATTTGGACCGTCTCACTTCTCCAGCTCCTGAGATTCTCTCTGACACTGTCTGACAGGCCATTGTATACACCAAAATCAGGTATGGGTAGGACAGCAAGGCAGAGAGAGAGACATACACACACACACAGACAGAGATAGACACAAATAGAGTAACAGACAAAGAGAAAGTGAGAGGCAACAGGAGACAGACAACAAGAACAAGAGAGACAGACAGACACAGACACAGCAAGTGAGACAGACGGAGAGAAAGTGAAAGGTGAATACTGAGAAAAGGCAATAGCCAGCGAGACAGCTCGATAGTCAAGAGTGACAGAGACAGAGAAAGAGAATATGCCAGAGACAGAGAGAGAGAGAGGGAGAGACGGAAAGAGAAACTGTGAAAGCGAGAGAGTGATGGGAGTGGGAGAGGGTGAAGAACTCTTACCCACAGGACGCAGCTAACACAGATCCATCGGGCACCTCGGCCAGCACAGCCCTTTGGGAGACCCAATGTGAGAGACGGCATCTCAGTGCCGGGGAGTAGCGCTTGGGAGATGGGAAAGTGAGGATCAAAGCACGACTCCAAGCTAAGCTAAGCTAAGCACAGCACGGAGGAGACACACACATTCTCCCTATTTTATTTCCTCTGCCTCTTTCTCTCTCTCCCTCTCTCTCTCTCTCTTTCTCTTCGTTGGTCAGATCCTTCTCTCCAGCACGGGACAATTCACTAACATACTGCTAAACGCTTGTCAGACTAACCCCTTGGTTAGAAAGCCACTCCCACTCCTCACTCAGCCTCTGAACCACGTTACCCACTGAACCCAGCAAGTCCACTGGGATTCCCTTCGAGCCCCAGGTTTTGTTTTAACAGCAGCCTGACAGCCCCAGACTGCCGAGCCAGCCGGAGCCGTGAGGAGAGAGGGAAGAGAATAAAAATAAGATGTCTTTACACTTCGCAACCATATTCCATTTCACGCTGCAGTTTCCAGCTCAGCCCCAAACACTGGAGAGCACCACACTACACCATCAGGGGTAATAAAAGCAGAGACACAAATTACTCCCCCCCCCCCCACCCTCACACACACCTCCGCCCCATCCCCCCACAACCCTCACACTTCCCCCTCCCCCCACACAAGCAATGGGGGAAAAGCAGAGACTCAATTTGCCCAACCACAGGCACAAAGAGGTCTTTATGTCACTGGAGCAGAGGCAGCCAAGAGAAGCTGACAGCTACCCCCCAAACACTCTGCACTCACACTACCCCCCCCCCCTAACACACTCATTTGTTTGGTCAACGCGTGTAGAAACCCATCACCATAAGAGCATCCAAACCAGACTGGGAGTTCTGTGTAGACCATCTACATGTGGATATTTCTTTGTGTTTGGAATAGAACTCATTCCGAAAGGGACACCCACTGCTTACACAAACCCAGAGTGTGAGTTGGGTTAACTGCTGGGGTCTAACCAAGTAAATCTGCATAGCTTGGCCATTGAGAGAGAGAGCGTGCGGTGTGGCCACACTCTTGTCCAGCTAGGATCACCCAACCTAGAGCCTTGGCTTTCAGGGTAACCAGGAGGTGAGTGGGAGGCCACTCCAGGTCCTGCCGATGAGCCAGGCTGGCTTTGTGTTCTACAGTACTGAGGACCTCGCTTCTTCACAAATGCTGTGAGATCTTTAACATCTCATCTAAATGCTGCCATCGCTGACCTCGCAACTCTGCCCCAACACTGAGCAACAGCAGAGCCACACAGGGACTTGGACACACACCTTCCTGACCCTGAACTGAGAAAGACAGGAGGCTAAGCCAGGATGAGAGTGAAAAAGTGGTTGAGAATAAGCCAGTCTGAGAGTGTGTGTGGGGGGAGTGGAGAGTAGTCAGTGTCAGTCAGAGCTGTGCGGGGTGGGGGGAGGGGGGCACTGTCACAGTGAGGGTGAAGGTTTAGTGTCACAGTGAGCAGTGGGGGTGGGGGCAGTGTAGTATCACAGTAAGCTGTGTGGGATGTCAGTATATAATACTATATGTAATGTGTGTCTGTGTGACAGTAAGTAGTGTGAGATGTGTGTCAGTGTGTCAGAGGCAGGCAGGACTGTGGCTGTAATCTTTAAAAGCTGCCAAAATACAAGGCAGACGATTAGCTGGAGAAGTGAGACTCACTCACTAATAGCCTTCCCGAGACTCTGTGTGAGACATGTGCTGGTTTTAATTAAGGATTCAGTGGAGGTGACATAAATTCCTCAATGGGTCAATTTAGCGTGTCTGGTAATGTGCTGGGAATTAGCCCTGCTTTAGGCCAGCGAGCGAACGAGCTGAGAGACTGAATGTGTTCAATCTCCTGTCAGACTGCAATTTCATCCTCTGCATACTCAACACTGCTCCATCAGCCTAACACAACCCCTCACCCCACGCCCCCATGCTGTTGTCTGTCTCTTCCATTACAACAACAACATTATTAACACTAATACACTGCACATCCCTCCGACACATGAGGAATTCTGTCTGGTTTGGAGATTGATAAGCACAGTGATGGGCTTCAATGTTTGTTAGACACCCACTTGACCAAAAGACAGTCAGCCAGTCATCACCGAGCTCTCTTCACGGCTCACTTATGTTGGCTTCCATTCTCTGTGCTCGTCATTACCAAAGGCTAGTGTAGACCCACCTCACAGAAAAGACAAGGCGCTTGTTATTCTGTAAGACACATTGTTCCATTGTTCCTATCACAGATTCCCCCCTAGCCCTGCCCTCCTTCCCCCCCCACCCCCCACCTCGCCCTGCCCCCAACAACTCAAGGAGCCTGTTCCATACAAAGTAGTCGCTTTAACCATCATGTTGAAGCTTCCTCTTGTATTGGGAGTTCAATCAAGTGGAAATAGGTAATCGTGCAAATTCCTGCTCCAAGGTGCTCCACATCATCTCACTCAAGCACAGGTGTTGTGAGGGACCAGCTGACCAGTGATCCCAATACTAGACACAGCCTACATGCAGAGGGGACGAAATCTTTAAGATTCTATAGGTGCAACAACAGGGAAAACGTCCTTGAGTGGGGAATACGCCATGAGCGGGGGCACAGTCTGAGGATTGTTACTAACAGAATCAGGGGAGAGAGACTTCTCTAAGGCTTGTCAGGGTTTGGAATTCATTACCACGAGTGGATTAATGGGGCCACGGGCTACACCAACAGAGTTGTTTGAAAGGGAACCGGATAGACCCCTGAGCAGGGAAAGTACTAAGGGATTTGGAAAAAAGAATTGGGATCACTGAGATCAGTGACTGCACAGAGCGGGGAGAGAGAGAGAGAGACTGAGATCAGTGACTGCGCAGAGCGGGGAGGGGGGAGAGAGAGACTGAGATCAGTGACAGCACAGATTGTGGTGAGAGCTGGAATTGTCCTGCTCCACACAGCTTGGCTTTTTGCCCTGGGATAGAAAACAAACCTTGAAGACTTTCACGTCATTTTTTTTTAATTTAAGGGGGAAGAACCAAAGAAGAGTTTTGAGTTTCCTCCAAAAAAAAATATGTGGAGCCATTCTCGTGAAAGACAGAATCATGATAAATGAAAGTCCAGCCAGGGTTTTGTCAGGCCCTGGCTCGTTCTCTTTCCCTCTCCCGTCAGCTCTCAAGGTTGACTAAAAACTCTGCTCTGACAGGAAGTAATTCTCAAATTTAGGGTGAGTTTACGGATTGAAAAAAAGCCCACACATGTTTCTCATATATTTCTGGGCCTGTCTGCGTGGATTGGCTGTCGCTCCCGACCCTGTACTGAGCTAAATGGAAAACACATGGTAATCCCAGCAACACTGAGCATCTGGAGTGACACAGCATGTGCTGGGAGAGGGCCAGACTGCAACCCATTTCCCTTCTGTACATCCCAAGTACCTCACAGAGCTTCTCCTAACCAGTTGTAGAAACTTCGAGAATTCCACTGGTCAGACAGTCAGCACGTCAGTTGGTTGGCACTTGCTCTCTTTTTTTCTCTTCCCTCCCCCCTTTCATTCCCCCCCACCACACACAGACACACACATACACACACGCTTGCACTGATCCCAAACAGCATAATAATTCTCATAAGGGTAAAGGCCGAAGAGAGAATTTTATGCATACATTTCAAAGCCGGAATGACTTTTGCTCGCTCGCAAAACAAACCTAGCTTATCTGGGCCTATCCAGAGCAGCACTAAAGTTCCCAAAGTTACTATTGGGAAACAGATTAGAGTTTCCCCTGGTGCCCTGGCTAACAATCCTCCCCATCAATAGGTTTCTCGCATCAAAGCTATTGGGTTTGACCATAAATATACTACACTTAATCAGTACACTTAGCAATGATTCCTTCACAAGCACCCCACAACATCCACGCACGGACATACGCACCCCACAACATCCATGCACGGCCTTTCACATCAAGAGGACGTCCCAAGGTGCTGGTCACACAGGGCCTGGTACTGAGTGAGGCACAAACCACTGAGGACCAGACGGGAGCGAATAATTTTCTTATATGTGGCGGATCAGTCTGGCTGAGTTGGTCATCTATGAATCCGCAACCTTCTGGCTCAAAGTCAGGGCTTTGAACTCACAGTCTAGACTGACACTCCAAAGCAACGCTGGGGATGTGAAGCTGGGGTTGGAGGTACCATCTTTCAAATGAGACACTAACCTGAGGTCCCATCTGCCTGTTCAGGTGAGCCTTAAACATCTCAGGGGACTGACTCACTTGAAAAGAGAAAGAAGTTTCTCCAGATGTCCTGGCCAACAAATCCCCCAAACATCCTCCCCATCAATAGGCCACTCACTCTGCAGCTGTGTGTGGAACATTGCTGTAGACAAATCATCTCCCACATTCCCCTACAAATACACAGTCACTGCACTTCACAGTAAAATCCTGTAACAAGCTTTGAGATGTCTCGCTGACGTGTGTAATGGTGATATGATAAGGCGCTCCACCAAATGCAGTGATCAGTGATTAGGATTACACACACAAGCCCAAGGCAATTTCCTGGATATGGTGTGGATTTTACAGGTGGCAGATGATTGCTTGGAGGCTGATTTGCTCTTACCTGTTAATGGAGGGACAGTCCAGCTGGCACTG
Organism: Hydrolagus colliei; assembly: GCA_035084275.1. Taxonomy (NCBI): domain Eukaryota; kingdom Metazoa; phylum Chordata; class Chondrichthyes; order Chimaeriformes; family Chimaeridae; genus Hydrolagus; species Hydrolagus colliei. The sequence goes on along the minus strand of CM068747.1, from coordinate 9,849,788 downwards.
AGCAGGACATGGATGTTTCCCTAGCGGAGCAGTTGGTTGGCAGAGGTGACACCACGTAAAGTCCCTCGGCAGCAACGTCCGGTCACAGCAACCGCTGTCTGCCCCTCACCCCTCCACACCCACCACCCCCCCCCCAAACACACTCCCCCTCCACCAAACACACCCCCCCCCCCACCAACACACTCACCCCCACCCCAAACATTCACTCCCCAAACAAATATAATCCCACCCAAACAACAATAACAACTTGTGTGTATATAGTGCTCCTCACACAGGGGAGGGTCTCGAGCATTTAACACTCACCCACCCTCAAATTACACACACTCTCACACACACACACATATACACACACATTTACACACACAAACAATGGATGGTAAACATAACAAAGGGGACTTTCTGGTACTTTCAATACAGATAATAAGTATTGGCCAAAGTTACTGTGCAGTAGATCAGACACTGGCAACCAGCCCAGCAACAACCAGCCTGAGGAAAGCAAACCATCCTTCAAGTCAGGTCAACTCTAAGTTAATTGGTGCTGATGGAAGGTGGGTGGGGGGCTTTGATATATGAAGAGAAGGCAGCCACTGAGCCTGGCCAAGACTTGCCCTGCACTGTCAGAGAAATAGAGAGAGAGAGAGAGAGATGCAGAGAGGAAGAAATACTGTGTGAGAGAAAGAGATGTAATGTTATTTATTCAACCAAATGCAATGTTAATTCACTCAAATCTTTAAATGCAAACTTTACAATTCAACTTCTTTCAAATCAACCCCTTTCACACACTCTTTCAAAATCCTCCTCTTCCCAGAATCCTTTTATTATTTACACCATCCTTAATCAATTGCCACTTAGGTCATTAAAGCTAATGTGTAACAAGAGAGACACAGAGAGCAATAGAGAAGGAAAGACTGGAGAGAGAATAAGGTACAAGATGGAATCTATTCCCACCTCCAGGCTGTGTTACAGGCGAGAACCTAATCCTGGGTTTCAGGGAGTTATATATACTTATGGGTCAAAATCTAATTCAAGGTATTGGCTGGGGTGGGGAAGAATATAATAAACTGATCTGTGAGATACAGACTGGCATCTAATCACAAGGTTTATCTAGGGGTTTATTTTTATATATACAGTATATATAACTGTAGAATAGGGGAATGAGTTACAGTCAGATGATGTGTCAGACTGGCTCAGTTGGTAGCACTCTTTCTCTCCTGTGTAAGAAGGTTATGGAATCAAGCCCAAGTCAGGACTTTGTACTCATAGTCCAAGTGAGATATTCCAATGCAGTGTTGGGGGAGCATTGCGTTGGCAAAGATGCCATCCTTGGCACGAGTGGTTAAATTTAGATCCCATGTTCGGGTGGACGTTAAATATTGCCAAAAAGGAAACAAGATATTTCCCGATGTCCCAGCCATCAAACCTTCAGATAAAATTGATCATTCATTTAGCATGACCGTTAGCATGCTCAAATTAGCTTGTTCGTTCGCCTCCAAACACACAGTCACTACACTGTTCAGTGAACCCTGTGAAGTGCTTTGATGCCTCGATGGCACGATAAGTTGCTATATCAAATTCAAGTACTATTTTTATTAATATTATTATTACAGGCTGGAATCTAATCTAGGGCTTCAGAGGATTATAATATAGAATAACGGATCCTGAGAGAGTTACGGGCTTGAATCTAATCCAGGGATTGGGGAGTTTATATTTAGTATTATGGGTCCTGGGAGAGAGTTAGAAACACTGGAGAGTAATTAAATACCACATTTTATTGTGCTGCTCAATTTGTGAAAAACAAACAAGATGGATGATGAATGGATTTGACTTTTGGCAGAAGCCAAAATTTCTTCAGAGGGAAAGGGCAGGACCAGTTAGTGTAACGTGGAGTTAAAAGCTTGACAGGCAACACCAACATTCATAATAACAGCCGCAGAGGGGGAAAAAAAAGCAACTGATTGAGAATGCTGATTGACACCAAGATAGACAGAGAGAAGATGGGAAAGAGTAAATCAGCCAATTGAAAGGCAGTGTTGGTTGCTGCCCACATCCCGTTCTAGACACTCACTGTGTTGTATGTCTGTTTCCCCCCCCCTCCTCTATGTTTCTTTCTGCCATTGCTTCTTCTCTATCCTGCTGCATTTTGCCCACAAAGTAATAATAATCCTTCCAAAAACCACAATAATAAAAATTGGTCTTTTCTATCCACGGCTGTTTGTGGGGACGCTGCTGTGCGCAATTGGCTGGCGCGTTTTGTCCACAAACATACACTCACTTTACAGTACATTCTGTGAAGCACTTTGAGACATCGATAAGATGTGAAAAGCACTATATCAAATGCAAGCATTATTATTAAAGTGCACCGTCAACAGTGTGTTTGTCTTGTGAAGCACTTTCAGATGTCTCAATGATGTGTTACGGTGCTCTATCAAATGAAAGGATTATGATTTATTATGTTTTCTCTCTCTCTCCCATATATCTCTCTCATCCACTCCATGTTTGTCACTCCTCTCACATCACTCCTCTCTCTCTCCCACACACCCGTGACTCACTCTCCCCATGTATCTCACTCGCTTCATGGCTTTCTCTCTCCTCCCATGTCTTCTTTCTCTCTCCATCGCTACTCTCTCCCCACATCTTCTTTCTCTTCTCTCCACATCTCTCTCTCTCCCAATCCTGTGTCCCTCCATCTCTCCCTTCCTGTGTCTCTTTGACTCTCCACTTATCTTTCTCCCCAAAGCGAGTGTCTCTCACGTCCTGCCCCAGTATTTTGCCCCGTGTGTGTCTCACTCTCCCAGTCTCTCTCTCTCCTCCCATCAACTCCCTTCTCCCCCCACCCATGTGTCCTATGTCCTCCTGTGTGTGTCTCTCACTCCCACATTTCTCTCTCTCTCTCTCTCCTCATGTCTCTCTCCTCTCCCCCCAATGAATCTCCCCCCCAGCATTTAGTGGAGGTAGCCTTTACATTGACTCAACTTTCCAAGCCATTGACCATCAATAGCATTGAATTTGTGGTTGGAGTTTACTTTTTTCTTCTCGGATCTCCTTGGTTGTGAATTCCCCTCATTATTTTACACACATGATCAGATAGATCATCACTGAACCCCCTCAGCTTTGGAACAGAAAACCATGGTGTACCCAGCGATATGGGCAGCTGTCAGTGACTGTGTTTGTAGGCAAACATAGGAAATAATTTTGTGCACAGCAAGGTGCCACTCACAGCAATTGATCTGGGAAATGGCATTCATGACTCAGGGGGCAGATCTTTACTTTTCTGCAATGGTGTCCCTGGGACTCTACCCTTCGCGATGGACGTTATATAACTGGCAGTTGTTTTCTTTTTATCATTCAACTGAAATGTCTCTTTAATAGGGAACGGCGATATATCGGTATATCGCTAAAACCCGATATGATTTTCATATCGATATGCCGATATAGACATTTTAAAATGTCGATATATCGAAAAACGGTATATCGAGGTAAAAAATCGGGATGCGAGCAAAATCAACTACAAGACCCAGAATGCTCATCTCTATACACAATGCACAGACCGAGGTGCAAAGCCGCCATCTTGTATTCATAGTCCTCGAATACAATATACAGGTATGCAAGGGGTGGGGGGAGAGAGACGGGTGGGGCGGGGGGGGGGGGGGGGTGAGGGGGAGAGAGACTGCTGGGGGGAGGGGGAGATAGACGACTGGGGGGGGGAGAGGGGGAGAGAGACGGCTGGGGGGGGGAGAGGGGGAGAGAGACGGCTGGGGGGGGAGGAGAGGGGGAGAGACGGCTGGGGGGGAGAGGGGAGAGAGATGGCTGGGAGGAGGGGGAGATAGATGGCTGGGGGGAGCGAGAGGGGAGAGAGACGGCTGGGGGGGGAGAGGGGGAGAGAGACGGCTGGGGGGGGAGAGGGGGAGAGAGACAGCTGTGGGGGAGAGGGGGAGAGAGACGGCTGGGGGGGGAGAGGGGGAGAGAGATGGCTGGGGGGGAGAGAGGGAGAGAGACGGCTGGGGTGGAGAGGGGGAGAGAGACGGCTGGGGGGGGGAGAGGGGGAGAGAGACGGCTGGGGGGGGGAGGGAGAGAGAGACGGCGGGGGGGGAAGGAGAGGGGGCGAGAGACAGCGGGGGGGGGGGGAGGAGAGGGGGAGAGAGACGGCTGGGGGGGGAGGGAGAAAGAGACGGCTGGGGCGGTGGTGGGGGAGAGAGACGACGGGGGGTGCGAGAGAGGGACGGCGGAGGGGGGGGGGGGGTGCGGGGGGGGAGAGAGACGGGGTGGATGTGATAATAGACAGATAGATAGAGATGGGGGGGGATGTGAGAGAGGAGAGAGGGAGAGAGACATAGAGAGACACAGATAGAAAAACACAGAGATGGAGTGAGAGACAGAGAGAGAAAGATATTTACCTCCTGAGAAGATAGGCAGTACGAAAAAACTAAAAATATCGGTATTTCGGTATATCTCGATATGAGCCAACCGATATATCCATATCCGGAAAATTCCCATATCGCCGTTCCCTACTCTTTAAACAACAACAACATCAACAAAATGACACTTGTACAGCGCCTTTCACGTCAGGAGGATGTTTCAAAGTGCTGGACAGTCATCGTTTCAGACGCGAGCTGGGGTCGGGGACGGTGGAGGGAACCGGAGGGGATTTGGGGTGACCCCAGGGAACCGTCAAAGAGGAGTGACTTGAGGCAGGACTTGAAGGAGGTCAGGGAGGGTTGGTGGCAGGGGTGGTGGGGGGAACTGTGGGATGGAGTTCCAGATACTGGGGGCAGATTGGCTGAGTTAAGAGTTTTACACTCCAAATTTAGTTTTTGCTTTCATTGCACTTCACTGCGGTGTGATTAAGAGGAAGTTTATGACAATTTAACAGAAATTGTTCCTCTTGGAACAGGAATCAGATCTGGAGATCCGGGCTGGCCAGCTCACTGCCGCCCTCTGTTGGCCAGCAACTGAAACTGCACCCCAACCACAGTCGTCGGGTCCCAGTACCAAATATTTTTCAGGGATTAATAGCCCAGGAAAAGCGATGTGCCAATCGGCGAACAACCTTCCTACTTACTCCTAAATAGAGGCCAAGTGGAGTAAGGAAACTTGCCTACGTTTTCGCCCTGCCCAGGAATCGAACCCAGGTCCTTTTGCTTGCAAGGTGAGTGCTCCAATCAATATGCTCCAGGACTCCCTATGCAGAGTTTACACTGTTTAAACCACCAGAGCATCTAGAAATCATTTGTCTCCAAACATTATTCCAGTTGTAAAACATAATGTTATGCAGATTTATGTATATATTCACACAAAAGTGTTTCCATCACAATGGAGCTCCTGTGGCTTAGTGGTTAGAGCCCTTGTCTTGTAAACTGGGTAGACCTATGCTCGAATCCAGGCAGGTCAGGGTGAAACCTTGGGCAAGTTTCCTTACTCCACACGCCTAATAATAATCCATCCAAAAAAAACCCCACAATAATAAAAATTGGTCATTTCAATCCACGACTATTGGTGGGGACACAGCTGTGCGCAATTGGCTGCCGCGTTTCGCCCACAAATATACAGTCAATTCACTTTACAGTATATTCTGTGAAGCGCTTTGGGACATCGATAAGATGTGAAAAGCACTATGCAAGGATTATTATTATTATTATTACAATGTTGCAAGCAACTCCACATAAGTCAGACAAGACTTTAAACCGAGTTCCCATCTATCCGTGTGCGGGAAGATAATATATATCTTGTAACAAAAATCAGAAATGGCTGGGAACACTCAGCAGGTCAGGCAGCATCTATGGAGAAAGGAAAAGTCAGTCAACGTTTCGGGTCCATGACGCTTCGTCAGAACTAGGGCATGTTGGGAGGGAGAGGCTTTTAAGGATTAACAGAGAGGGGGGCATGGGGGAGGCAGGGCAAGGGAGACAAAGGAGAAAATGGGGTAGAGGGCAGGAGATGATGGGCTAAAGAGGTGTTAATGTGAAACAAAAAAGGGAATTGCAACAAAACTGGAGAGATATCTTGTGTTGCTATTGGAGAAGGGAGTTAAAGTTTCTCTCTCACAGTGTTCTGGCCAACAATCTCCCAGGTTAACAACAACAAAATTGCACTTATATAGCGCCTTTCACATCGGGAGGATGTCCCAAAGTGCTGAACAGGCTGGTCGGGACCCGAGCGGGGTGGGGGGGTGGAGGGTCGAAGTAGAGAGAAGGGGAAGGAGAATGGGAGAGGGGGAAGAGTTAGTGGGGCAGTCGAAGAGGAAGGTCTTGAGAGCTGCCTGCAAGGTTAATCACTTGTTCACCTCGTGGCTTTGCGTGTAGGAATTTGCTGTGTGGGTGTGTGTAAAAAAAATTAGCTGCTATTTGGAAACACAGGGTCACTACATTTTACAACAATTCACAGTCCGACATTCACCTCTCTAATCCAGGGCACTGACGCCAACTGTGCTCAACTGCTCATCGTGACAGTGCCCTCCACACCAACCCATGAGGCAATCGGGTGGCAATTAGAGGGATGGTGAGCAGAGCTGCAGCACTCAAAGGGTTACCAAGAGTTAGTTTGCTTGTGCCATTGAGAACCCACTCCCAGAAGCCTGGGTGAGAAGGTCACAGGCACAATGGGAGCTAAGGAGGGTAATTGATTGAAAGCACTTAGCATAAGTAGCTTGAGCACAAGACACAGGCACTTTAATCAAACACTGGGCCATCATTGACTAGCCACCATTGGTCTCTTGGGTAAATAACAGCGGCACACACAAAATTTACTGACTTTACAAATCATACTCCCAGCTCCTGGACAACAAGAAACCCCAGGAAAAAAAATCACATGGTATTTATTAGGTCGGAGTACTGAGGGATACAGGGTAAGGGCGGGTGAATGGACTTGATGTACAGATCAGCCCTAATCTTACAGAATGGTGGAATAGGCTCGAGGGTCTGAATGGTCTTCTCCTGTTGCTATGTTTCTACAATCACAGTGAGGGCAGATTAACACACGCTGAGGAATAAACCTTAGGAATGGAATCTAATCCCATGATTTATATACTTGTATAACAGATCACAGGAGTGAGTTACAAGATGGAATCTAATCTGTGGTTTATATTACAAAATAACGGATTCCAGGAATACACCTTTATTGTTTAATCTGTGTGAATACAATTGGAGAAATCAACACTGAAGGGAGTTCCCAGCCCAAAATCCTCCACGTAAAACTGGTCATTCACCTCATGGCTGTTTTGTGTAAATTGGCAGCCACAATCACCCATAAAAACACACAATGATAATAACAATTGCACCCTTCACTCAGGCGGGAACTCGGAGCATAAACAATCACTTTATAGTGTACACACTTTACACTGTGAAGCACTTTGAGATGTTCTCTTCACACATTTGTGGAGGTCCTGTCGCTCAGTGGTTATTGTGAAGTGCTCTGAGACACCTTCTGGTGTGGAGTGAGGGTGCTATATAAATCTACGTTGTTGATATTGTTGACTTGTGGCAGGTTACCGGGGACAAACCTCTTGATCCAGAATACGTCATTACATACAGGCTACTCAGCTGCTTATCTGAAAGGCACAGCAGTGGCATGGAAGTTTCATCGGTAGAAGTCTATCCCACCTCCTCAAACAGTTTCTTCATTTGTTTCTGTGTGCTAAAGATAAAGCACAAAGTACACCGTGTCAAGTGTCATGTGTTCTAGTGAAACCTTGAATCATAATTCACACAACTGCAGACAAAAAATATCATGCAGAAGAAACTAGTTAAACAACAACAACAAAATCGCACTTATAAAGCGCCTTTCACGTCAGGAGGACGTCCCAAAGCGCTGAACAGTCAGGTCGGGACCCAAGCGGGGGGGGGGGGGGGGGGGGGGGGGGAGGGTCAGGGTAGAGGGCAGGAGAGGGGGAAGAGTTAGTGGGGGAGCCGAAGGCATGATCGAAGAGTAAGGTCTTGAGACCAGCCTTGAAGGAGGAAAGGGAGGAAGCGAGGTGGAGGGGCTGCGGGATGGAGTTCCACAGTGTGGGAGCAGAGAGGCTGAAAGCCCAGCCACCGATGGTTGGGCGGTTAGGGAGGAGGACGCGGAGCAGGCCTGAGTCTGCTGAACGGAGGGTGCGGGCACAGGCTGATAGGGAGACAGCAGGTCAGAGTGACAGGCAGGGGCAAGGTCATGAGTGGCTAAAATCAAGGTAGTTACTGGGAAATGTTGAATGGAGTTCCACAAGTGCCAGTACTTTAATTATTTTTGTTTTATTTCCAGAGCTTAATATGCTCATTGAAACAGTAATATATTTCCTGAAGAATCAAATTTCTGTATCTTGCTCTGTACACACAGTGTTGATTTTAGAATGATTTAATTTTATTGTTTTGCCTCCGCAATCTCCTCCCGCCCATACTCTCTATATTGTGAACTCAAGCCCTTCCTCACCCACTTCTTCATCAATTACCTTCCAATATCCCTCCTCCCTGTATCCCCTACAGCTTTCAAAGCCCTTAATAATAATAATAATCCTTGCATTTGATATAGCGCTTTCCACATCTTATCAACGTCCCAAAGCGCTTCACAGAATATACTGTAAAGTGAATTGACCGTATATATTTGTGGGCGAATCGCGGCAGCCAGTCGTGGATTGAAATGATCAATTTTATTATTGTGGTTTTTTTGGAGGGATTATTATTAGGTGTGTGGAGTAAGGAAACTTGCCCAAGGTTTCGCCCTGACCTGCCTGGATTCGAACACAGGTCTCCCCAGCTTGGTCTCCCCAGCTTGCAAGACAAGTGCTCTAACCACTGAGCCACAGGAGCTCCACTTCAAAGGCTATCTCTCCTACCATAGCTTCAGTCACCTAACCCTGGTTCTGTAATCCACAATATCCCTGTAAAGTGCTCTTGGGTTGTTATCCTACATGAAAGGTTCTACTTAAGTGTTAACTGATTTACACAACTGTCTGCTGAACAGTCATGTGGAGATGTAAACAGTGGTGTCACAGAGAGATCTGTTGCTTTCTTCATCTCGAATCTGGAATGCATTGCCTGAAAAGGTGGTGGAGGCAGATTCCATAACAGCTTTTAAAAGGGAACTAGATCTTTACTTAGGAAGAGCAGGTCTGTTAAGTTATGGGGAGAAAACTGGGCAGTGGGATTGAGTTGCTCTGTTCAAAGAGCCGGCACAGACTAGATGGGCCGAATGGCCTCCTTTTGTGCCGTATAATTCTATGATTCTATGATTCATTTCCAAAAAATGATTTGGACAAGGGTAGAAGGGGATGCGATATTAATTTTTAGGTGACACAAAAGTAGGGAACATGGTTAACTAAGAAGCGATGTAAGCAACTATAGCGGGACAGACAAGCAGATTGTGTGGATGATCGGTGGGAGATGAAATTGAATGCAGAAGAGTGTGTGGCAACACATTTTGGGAAAAAGAACAAAACAAACATACAAGTTCTTGTCAGTGTCCTGGCGTCAACCAACACTCCTATCATTAACAAGACTCTAAAAATCATCCTGATGTATGTACTTAAATTGAGCTTTAGAGCTCTAAACATGGACCCAGATCTATGTTCTGCTATCTTAATACATCAGAAAATATTGTTGTAAGTTCCGTTTCTCAATTGAGGCAAACAACATTTGCAATATTATGTTAAGAACTAAAGAAAATTACATTTTCCATTTTAAATGGAATCAGTCATTTTGCCGAATTCTGGAACTCGGAAACGCTCCATAAACAAGTAAATCTACACACGGGCAGAATTTCTTCATATAGCTGTTCAATACTGAATGTTTCTTCTATTTTCATTCTTCCTTAAGTACAATTCTGCTTAATGTCCTCTTTAGTTTTGAGTATCTTATCTGATTTAGCATTGCAGTTGGATCTGGTAATATCAGATAAGAATGGGATGGTCATGTTTATGAATCAAGCAGTTACCAGTGCGCATAAAGTTGTATTTAATGTGTGGAATGAATCTGTCTGAGCAGCAGCAAACAGCCACCAAACAGTAGGTACTTACGTCTTTATTTTGATATTGATATTTCGTATATGAAATTTCATCTGGATTTTCTTTGCATATCGGAACATATTTTACTGTCTCTTTATTTCCATGCCTCTTGTCTCTCTTTCTATAAAAAATAGTAAGTGTGTAAGTGTTTTCGTTCAGTAAACAGTTGTGTAAAATAATCAGAACCAACGTACACCACAAGCCTCGTATCAAAACACTCATTCATTCTCATTTCCCTATTTATTTCAGAAAATGGAGGCTCGAAATTTAAGATTGACCACTGAAAACTGGGATGAATTCGACTTATATCTTGATGCATATTACCTTAATCCTGAAGCAAAGCCCTGTGAATATACAGTTAACCCAGAGTCAGTCAATATTGCGAGCCAAATACTCTAACCACTGAGCTACAGGACTCCACAACGTAACAATAACAAAAAGACATCTGTATAACAAATCGAATATAACATCAGCCCTTTTTCCCTTATTTCTCAATTTCCTTCTTTGTTCCTTTCAGACAATGGAGACCCAAGCCTTCTACTTCAACGACAAAGATTGGGGTGATTTTGAGAATTATACTGATTACTCATACACTCTTGATCCTGACGCGGTTCCATGTGAACATGCAGTTAACACAGAGTCAGTCAATATTGCGATGGCTGTTGCCTATAGCCTGGTATGCCTGCTCGCTATGGCAGGTAACGCACTTGTGATGATTGTCATACTGCGCAACAGATGCACAATGTCCTCCACGGACATCTATCTGCTTCACCTGGCGGTCGCAGACATTCTCTTTGCCATCACCTTGCCATTTTCAGCAGCGGACGTCATAAACGGTTGGGTGTTTGGTGATGCCATGTGCAAGATTGTCAGTGTGTTGAAAGAAGTTAACTTTTACAGTGGGATTCTGTTGCTGGCTTGTATTAGCGTCGACAGATTCCTGGCCATTGTCCACTCTGCGCGAGCAAATAAGCAGAAGAGTCCATTGCTGATCATGTCTGTCTGTGGTGGAGTTTGGGTGTTTGCTATTCTTCTGTCTTTACCAATGCTCTTTAACGGTGAATACGAACCACCCGGTTCTGAACGAATTCTCTGTTATGAAATGCTTGATGGTAAATTATCAGAGTCGTGGCGAGTCGCCACCAGGTTTCTGCGGCACATAGCAGTTTTCCTGCTGCCACTCTCCATCATGCTCTTCTGCTACAGTGTGACCATCAACAGATTGTTGAAAACAAAAGGGTTTCAGAAACAAAAGGCCACGAAGGTTATCATTGCGGTAGTTCTGGCCTTTCTCATCTGTTGGCTGCCGTACAACATCACCATTTTCATCGATACGTTAATAAGGAGCAAGATAATCGACGAGACGTGTGAGATGCGCAATCCCCTGGACAGAGCTTTGTTTGCGACTGAAAGCCTGGGATTCCTGCACAGCTGCATTAATCCTATTATATATGCTTTCATCGGGGTGAAATTCAGGAGGAACCTGGTCAAAATTTGGGTTACAAAAGGAATCATTAAGCAGAGTACGATGAAAAAATCCATCAGATCCGTGTCTGGCTCCTCTGAATCTGAATTTGCTTCAACTATAATCTAGACATGTTGTGAAGGATATCCTCAGATAGATGAATAAAATCCAGGTCTGAGACTTTAAAGCTGTTTCCCTACTTGAATGCTTTAGTGTAAGTTATAAGAGATGTTTGGATGAAGAAGGCCTTTTAACCCATTTTGATCTCATCCTTCCAGAAGATCCAACTATTACAGCATCAAGCTGTAAATGACTCCAGTGTCCTGACCTCAACCACCCCTCCTGGCAACCTTTTCTAGTTGTTACTTTTCCTCTTGTTAAATAAATGCTTTCAGGTGTCTATCCAGCAGCAGATTAGCAGGGTATAACCTGATGTTTGCCAATGTATTTTGTTGTTTTAGTGCCTCTGGATGCAATGTTCCAAGCTCACTCTCTATTTCCATTAAAAATGTTATATCCTGCTTCCTATATGTCTCCAAGATGTCTCTTTTTACAACTAAAGTGCCCTATATACTATATATAATGCATAATGACTATATATATTATATCTATAATATATACTGTATATATATATTCAGCAGTTAGTGGCCAAAAACAATATTTTATACCTAAAGAGATAGAAGCTTAACAATTAAAGTCTCTTGCCATTTGGATTCAAAAGCCCAAATCCATCACATTTAAATAGAAAGGGATTAAATTCTGTTTGGAACTTGAGGGGGATGGTGGGGTGCCGGGGTGCCGGGGTGGCAGGGTGGCGGGGTGCCGGGGAGATAAAACATATTCCAGAAGTGGAGGGCGGGGTGTGGGGATGTGCATGGGGATGGTTCATCCCTGGATGTTTCATTAGGTGCAAGACATAATGACTATACATTCTGTCCTTACTATAAATATCACCAATGATAATCATCGCAGCACATACCGCAAACTGTTTCCCCTTCCACGGGATAGGGACTCCATTCAGCCTTAAGTGTGGAACCTTTGAAAAAGCTCAATAACAAAGGGAGACAGTGTCCCACATTGCCGTGGCAGAGTAAATAGAATCATTTCGGAATTTTACAGCACAAAAGGAGGCCATTCAGCCCATCAAGTCTGTGCCGGCGATTTGAAAAATACGGTAATTGAGTTCTATGGGTTATTACCTAAAAAAAAGAGAAAAATATTATAATTTCTTTAAGGCTTATCAAAAATTGTAATATTTTGCCTTTTGGTCACCCTAGATATAGTTCAGATACCGAGCTGATGAAAACAATTCATGTACAGTATTCTCAGATTTTTTGCCTGACTGCTATTTGATTAGAATTCAAACGTTTTTTGCTGTCTGTCTGTGACATTTTGATTCCATTTGGACTTTTTTTGTTACGAATTGTTCTTTTTACTGTTTGCTTATTGCTGGCTGTCATAATTAAAATCTCCAGAAACATATAATGAGGCCCTTATTAATTTGTCTCTTGATGGGGAAAATGATTTTCTATTGAGAAGGGCAAATAGACTTTAATTTTCTGAACTGGCCGCATTGGGTCATTTAAAATTCTCAAAGTGTGAAAGAAATGACCGAAATGCTGAATGCAGTGATTTCTAAAATAAGGAAGTTGCTGAGAGAAGTACAAATCCTTCCGCCTACCCCTCGAGGGGTCAGGGTAGGGGTAAGGAGAGCTGTATATTTGTGGGCAAATAGACACTTTGGTGGTTTTTATCTGTCTTCACTTTTTCAGCGCTTGGGGACATGCTCCTGACATGAAAGGCGCTCCACAAATGTAATTTTGTTGTTGAAATTCAAGGACAACAGTTACCAATACAACTTGTGGCATATAAGATGAGTGTCTGAACAGTTTCATAACCTCGCCCTACCCTACATCCGTGACCTCCTATCCCCTTACTAACCCGCCCGCCCGCTCCGCTCAGCAGGCTTCGGCCTACGCTGATCTGTTGCTAAGCATCTTTGTGGTGTCCTGTAGCTCAGTGGTTAGAGCACTCGCCTTACAAGCTTGAGACCGGTGTTCAAATCCAGGCAAGTCAGGGCGAAACCTTTCGCAAGTTTCCTTACTCTACACACCTAATAATAATCCCTGAAAAAAAATTATAAATTGATAATTTCAATCCACGACTATTTGTTGGATACTGCTGTGCGCAATGGCTGTTGTGTTTCGCCCACAAATATATAGTCAATTAACTTTACAGTATATTCTGTGAAGCGCTTTGAGACGTCTAGAAGACGTGAAAAGTGTCAACTGCAAGGATTATTATTATTATTATTATATTATTATTATCTTGGAGGTGCTCTCATACTTTTAGAACAATGGTGGCCAACCTACCCGGTCTCCCAACAAGATACATTTCCTTGATTTGTGGCACAAATCAAGAAATATTCAATCAAGAAAATACTAGAAACAAAATATTGATTCAAAACAGACTGAGCTGGACCAGTGGGAATGTTCAGTAGATCACTTCCAGCCCACAGGCCACAGCAGGTCACAAACTATCCTGAGATACATCCTTCCATCATAATAAAGGCAGATGGATGTTGAATCGTTCATGAGGACACTCTGAGCTGTGCAACATAAGGCTGTTCATCTGTGTTTCGAATTCCAATGCAGATCAACTTTAATTTTCTGAACTGGCCGCATTGGGTCATTTAAAATTCTCAAAGTGTGAAAGAAATGACCGAAATGCTGAATGCAGTGATTTCTAAAATAAGGAAGTTGCTGAGAGAAGTACAAATCCTTCCGCCTACCCCTCGAGGGGTCAGGGTAGGGGTAAGGAGAGCTGTATATTTGTGGGCAAAAAGCAGCAGCCAAACTGCGCACAACAGTGTCCCACAAACAATCGCGAAAGTGGGGCCAGGGTAGAAAGGGGGCAAAGAGGGTAAGGGGAGGGGTTGGGGTAGGGAGAAGGAGAGCAGGAAAACCAAATTCATGTGAATTCACTAGGGAACGGCGATTAATCGTTTTTTCGATTAAACCCGATATGATTTTCAGATCGGTATGCTGATATGGTGATTCTAAAAAAACTGTTATATCGAGAGATTCGATTTTAAAAATATATATCGATATATTTTTAATATCGTTCCTGGCAATATATCAATATTGTTGGTATTATCAGTGTAATGCGATCTTTTCCAGCTTACCTTGTCGCCGGCATTGCAACCTCCTAGATCTAGAGCATGGAATGCGCGTACATTCGGTGCGCGCGCACAATTAACGGGCGCGCACATCCGATGCGCGCACACACTTTACTGTGTATACTCGATGTGAGTCGTGGCGTCTTAACAAAGTCGCATCGCTGAAAATTGTAGTTTGAAAATTTACCTTTCTCATCATGGGGAAAAGAAGCCCCGTCTGGGACTACTTTGAAAACAATGCAGTCAGTAATGGTGTGTATAGATGTACAGTTTGCAAGGCCTTGGTTAAGACATCTGATTCGAGCACGAGCAACCTGCGACATCACATTAAGCAGCACCACCCCGCCCAGCACGCTGCCCTCAGAGCGAAATCATTGTCGACAACAGCAGGAGGTCGAACCAGCGCTTCGGAGAAAGCGACAGGTAGTGGGGCCAGTGCAGCTCAAACAATTCCTGCTTTATTTAAGAGGAGAACATTGTACCAGAGAGGGGACAAAAAGTGGCAAAGTATCACGAACGCTGTCACTTTTTGCATAGCAAAGGAGAGCTTGCCAATGGCGAAGGACATTAATTCAGACTTCAGACTACATAAAAATAAGTGGCATTTTGTGGCTGTAAGTGTTATTTTTGTGTGTGAGAGAGTTAGAAGCCAGATTATCACTGCTTCTATGTGTGTGTCTAGTCAGACACACACAGCAGTGATAATCTGTCTTCTAACACAGCAGTGATAATCTGGCTTCTAACTCTTAACAGTCAGACTGTCTGTCTCTCTCTTTTCTATTGTAATAGATCTCATTTACACGTGGACATTACATGCTACTTTCAAGCAAGAAATGGAGGAGAATAAATCTCTAGATTTTGTTTTTGGTGTGTGTGTTCCATTTTGTGTTTAGAGATGGAGGGGGAGAAGGAGAGGGGGAAAGTTGGGAGAGAAAGAGAGAGGAAGAGAGGAGAGGGAGGGAGAGAATGAGAGGGGGAAAGGAGGGAGAGAAGGAGCGAGGGGAAAGGAGGGAGAGAAGGAGAAAGGCGAGGAAGGGAGGGAGAGAAGGAGAGGGGGAAAGTTGGGAGAGAAGGAGACAGGAAGAGAGAAGAGGGAGGGAGAGAAGGAGAGGGGGAAAGGAGGGAGAGAAGGAGCGAGGGGAAAGGAGGGAGAGAAGGAGAGAGGGGAGGGAGGGAGAGGGGGAAAGTTGGGAGAGAAGGAGAGAGGAAGAGAGGAGAGGGAGGGAGAGAAGGAGAGGGGGAGGTAGGGAGCAAACAACATCGTATAATTCAACAGACCTTGACACCAACATTACAAACTTTCTGGACCTAGAGCACGCATTTCGAAATGTGCGTGCACCGCGCACTGCGCGCGCATCGTCAGTGCGGACGCACCGTCAATGCGCGCGCACCGCGACTGAGCGCGCACCATAAATGCGCGCGCGCCATCAATGCACGCGCACTTCGAATGCACGCGCATGCGCAGTATAAAAACTCGATAGATCGGTTTAAGCAGGTATGAGCAAACCGATATATCCATATCCGGAAAAATCCCATGTCGCCGTTCCCTAGAATTCACCTAATTCATATGACTGGGTTTTATATTTATAATCTGTAACTTACTGTTTCCAGAGAACTGCATTACAGCATAATTTCCCCTGAGTTCGGTGACCTTCAATTGAGGGTCATGTGAGATTAAAGACAAACAAAATGCTTTCGATATTAATCTGCACAAAAATCTTGCATTGCGATATAATGCCTTAAACGTCAGGCGGACGTCCCAAAGCGCTTCACAGAATTTTCTATAAAGTTTAGCTGCTGTGATTTTGTAGGTAGGTGCAACTGCAAATTTTATATTATTAATAATAATAATCCTTGCATTTTGATATATAGCTTTTCAAATCTACTAGACGTCTCAAAGCGCTTGACAGAATAAAATATAAAGTGGATTGATTGTATATTTGTGGACGAAACGCGGCACCCAATTGTGCACAGCATGTCCCACAAACAGTCGTTGATTGAAGTGACGACTTTATTATTGTTTTACTATTAGGCGCGCATGTGTGTGTGGTGCGTGGTGTGTGTGAGGTGTAAGGAAACCACAAACAGCCGAGAAGTGAATGGACAATTATTTTGACTGTTCTTCATAAAGTCGCCAGGAGAAAGCGTTCTCGTTTTGAGTCGTGCCGTGGGCTCTTTAACAGTAACTTGTATTTGTACAGGCACTATACACAGGTGTCTCTGTATAGTGCCTGGGTGGTTTAAGATCTCCTACAGCATTAAAACATTTGAACATGTTTCATAGGGAATTCCTGTCAACTTGTCAAGTGTGCATTTTTCAGGCAAATAGAATCATAGAATCATAGAATCATAGAATTTTACGGCACAAAAGGAGGCCATTCGGCCCATCTAGTCTGTGCCGGCTCTTTGAAAAGAGCGATTCAATCCCACTGCCCTGCCCGCTCCCCATAGCCTAATAGACCCGTTCTCCCTAAATAAAGATCTAGTTCCCTTTTAAAAGTTGTTATCGAATCAGCCTCCACCACCTTTTCCGGCAATGCATTCCAGATTCGAACAACTCGCTGAGTCAAAAAATTTCTCCTCAGCTCCCCTCTACTGCGCCTTGAAACTATTTTAAATCTGTGACCACGAGTCACAGATTCACCCACGAGTGGAAATAGTTTTTCTCTATTTGCCCTGTCGAAACCCCTCATGATCTTATAAACCTCTATTAGGTCTCCCCTCAATCTTCTCTGCTCCAGAGAGAATAACCCTAGCCTATCTAGCCTCTCCTCATAGCTGAAGTCCCTCAATCCTGGCACCATCCTAGTAAATCTTCGTTGTACCCTTTCCAATGCCTTCACATCCTTTCTGTAGTGTGGTGACCAGAATTGAACACAGTATTCCAGCTGAGGCCTCACCAAAGTCCTATAGAGGTTAGTCAGCACTTCCTGACTTTTGTACTCTATACCCCTATTTATAAAGCCTAGTATCCCATATGCCTTCTTAACAGCCTTGTCTACCTGTCCTGCCACCTTCAATGAGTCACTAACACAAATCCCCAGGTCTCTCTGTTCCTTTACACCACTTAAAATTGTACTATCTAGCCTATATTGCCTCCCTTCATTTCTTCTCCCAAAATGCATCACCTCACACTTCTCTGCATTAAACTTCATCTGCCATGTGTCTGCCCACTTTACCAATTTGTCTATATCCTCTTGCAGATGGCTACTATCCTCCTCACTGTTTACTATTCTCCCTAACTTAGTGTCATCTGCAAACTTGGAAACTGTACTCCGTACACCCAAGTCCAGATCATTGATGTAGATTACAAACAGCAATGGTCCCAAAACCGATCCCTGTGGCACACCACTGCTCACTTCCCTCCAATCTGAAAAACAGCCGCTCATATGGTGACAAACTAACACACAAGGCCCTACACACACCAACCTATCTGGAGGATTGTTGGCCAGGCAGGACACAGTGCAAGTATTAATGGCTAACTCAATAAGGTGGATGGGACCTGGATTTAACCCGTGACCCTGCAAGCTGAACTCCCCACTATTCAGTCTCCCCTGGAGTTCCAGCCTGAAATACACAATCAAGTCTCAAAGCTGCGAATGCTGCTGACTAAGGTGAGTTGATAGAGTAGGTTTATTTACTCATTCTAAATTCAGTGTTGATTATTTTGGACCAGCTAGATGGATTGAAACGCCCTCTCCGATCCTGTCCATTCCTCTCTTCCTAAATAAGAATGTGCAGGCCATATGCAGACAGTGGCGAGTTGACAGGGTTGGAGGCACAAGATAGATGAAGTGTTGATGCAATGTAAAGCTCTTGTAATATCCAACAGAGTTCCTGTCTTATGAAATTACCTTTGTTGTCTTGTGACATCCATCTTCCTACGGGCCACATACATTTCACTGTCACAATCCTTGTTGTCTTTCAGTCATTGCTCCTCAGTACATCCTCTTTTCTGTCTCCTAAACTCCCCATTCCCAGTCCTACACCCTTTCCTTAGTCCACCCTGAGTTGGCAGTGTGTTGGAATAACAATTCATTGGATTGTCACCTTTTAATGTTACCTTTCCAGAAGCCTCAACAGTACAGATGTCTTTCCTACCTCACTCTTCCTTTACTATTGTAATCCACTGACTTCCGCAACCAAAGTGTGATGTTGCCTAACGTCTGTATCACTTGAGTTCTCTTCTCACCTACTTTTTCCAGCTGTGATGGGCTACTGTGTTCTAGGGTTTGGGCTTTACTCTAATGAAACAAACCCACAGCTCTGCAGTTATGCAGATGTAATACAGTACAACATTGTTTTATTGTAGAGAAAAATGTGACAGCAAAGAGATGAACATTTTTTTAGAATAATACTGTACAACCTTAGCTCCACGAACACAGAGGTGTTTTTAAGACTTCAAACTACACGGTGCAATTTTCTTAGGGGGGCCCGTCACTGTCGGTAAGTTTAATAAGTGCGCCAAGACAGAGCAGGAAGGACTGTGATAGAAGATTAATGCAGCTCTGTATAAAATCCTCAACAATATATTGATTCTCAGAATGCAATGAATGGATCCCATGCTTCAACCATGGTTGTTGTTCTGAAGCAGCAAAGCAAAATGTTGCTAACAGTATTCGGAGTCAGTCCAATACATAACTGAGTCCACAACTTACAGCAGCTCAAGCTTAGCATTAGTTGAGTGTCAAGCCACGACCAACAGACTCTTCTTATGCACTGTGTGTCTAAAACCGCAGCCCCGCACACAATATCCATTTCTTCATTCCATATTTAGAAGTATAAATTCAACACGTTTTTCAGTATGTTGCAACTGCCATCAGTAATTATCAAGTGACTGATGGGCTCCGTCAAAAGCTGCCTAGATTGTAGTTGAAGTGAGGCCAGTTTCAGAAGAGGTTGAGACAGACCTCCCATATTTAACCGTTGGAACTTGCTTAATAATTCCTTTAGTGGCCAAGATTTTGAGCAGGTTCCTCCTGAATTTCAGGCCAATGAAAGCGTATAAAAAGGGATTAATACAGCTGTGGAGGAATCCCAGGCTTTCAGTCGCAAACAAAGCTCTGTCCAGGGGATTGCGCATCTCACACGTCTCGTTGATTATCTTGCTCCTTATTAATGTATCGATGAAAATGGTGATGTTGTACGGCAGCCAACAGATGAGAAAGGCCAGAACTACCGCAATGATAACCTTCATGGCCTTTTGTTTCTGAAACCCTTTTGTTTTCAACAGTCTGTTGATGGTCACACTGTAGCAGAAAAGCATGATGGAGAGTGGCAGCAGGAAACCTGCTATGTGCCGCAGAAACCTGGTGGCGACTCGCCACGTCTGTGATGATTCACCGTCAAGCATTTCATAACAGAGAATTCGTTCAGAACCGGGTAGTTCAAATTCACCCTTAACCAGAATTGGTAAAGACAGAAGAATAGCAAACACCCAAACTCCACCACAGACAGCCTTGATCAGCAATGGACTCTTCTGCTTATTTGCTCGCGCAGAGTGGACAATGGCCAGGAATCGGTCGATGCTAATACAAGCCAGCAACAGAATCCCACTGTAAAAGTTAACTTCTTTCAACACACTGACAATCTTGCACATGGCATCACCAAACACCCAACCGTTTATGACGTCCGCTGCTGAAAATGGCAAGGTGATGGCAAAGAGAATGTCTGCGACCGCCAGGTGAAGCAGATAGATGTCCGTGGAGGACATTGTGCGTCTGTTGTGCAGTATGACAATCATCACAAGTGCGTTACCTGCCATAGCGAGCAGGCATACCAGGCTATAGACAACAGCCATCACAATATTGACTGCCTCTGTGTTAACTGCATGTTCACATGGAACCGCGTCAGGATCAAGAGTGTATGAGTAATCAGTATAATTCTCAAAATCACCCCAATCTTCGTCGTTGAAGTAGAAGGCTTGGGTCTCCATTGTCTGAAAGGAACAAAGAAGGAAATTGAGAAATAAGGGAAAAAAGGATGATGTTATATTCAGTTTGTTACACAAATGTCATTTTGTTGTTGTTATGTTGTGGAGTCCTGTAGCTCAGTGGTTAAAGAGTATTTGCCTCTCAAGTAAGAGAACCTGGGTTAGATTCCAGGCGAGGGAATTGTGCTCATTAAAGGAATTATTAAGCGATGTCCTTACTCCACACATATCTATTACCCAGCAGTAAGTAGGAGCCCCAGTTGTTAGTCGATTGGTGGATCGCTTTTCTGGGAGGTAATAATCCATTAAAAAACAATGTTTTAATGATAATTTGGTCACTCAATCCGTGACAGTTTATAGGTCACTGCTGTGCGAAATTGGCTGCTATGTTTCACCCACAAAATGCACAGTGAATCCACTTTCAGTATATTCTGTGAAGAGCTTTGAGGCGTTAAGAAGAGGCGATAAAATATGCTGTATCAAATGCAAGGATTATTATTCAAAATGCCAAAAACTGCAGCTACTTGAAGTCTAAAACAAATACTGAAGTCACTGGGAGCGCTCAGCAGAGATTTCCATAGAATGTTCTTATCGATGCTGCCTGATCTGCTGAGTTTTCCCAACCAACAACTTCTGTTTTTGTTCAAGGATTATTATTATTAATTTGCTCCGATCCCCTGCCCAATGTGAAGATCACTATATAAATGCAAGTTTTTATTGTTGCTAAAGTTCACACAAAAATCAGTGCTTTATTTACAGGAACAACAACTTGCATTAAAATAGTGGGCTTCATGCCTGTAGATCTAATAATATCCCTGGTGGCTCCATCAGGAATTACTCGTTTGGAGGTTTTATATAATGCAGGATCTTCTCAATGCCTCATTGTTTCAAGTTTGATAAAGTCACTCCAGGCATAGAATTAAATTAATGAAGGAAGGCTGAGCTTCTCTGGTTCCCTGGAGAACCAGCAAAGCCAGAGAGCTCCACAACAATTCAAGGCATGGTTGATGCTTCACCAAAGTGTTTGTGTCATCAGTGAGATGCGGAGGATTAGGCGAGTCCTCAAATTTGCCAACTAATGACTGCGCTAATGGGTTAGGAAGAAACCCTGAAGTTTGCCTGTACACCAAATGGCACTCATGATTTATAAAGCACCCAGAGCAGTTGTGAAAAAAGAATGGAGTTTCTCCCAATGTCCTTGACAACAACCCAACACATAAAATAGAAAGCTTTCAGATGTTACAACACTGTAGATGCTAAATAAAGGATTTTTAAAAAATATTTTTCATTGTATGCCTGGATAGAGACCTCCACCAATTGGAGTCCCAATATATATTCAGGGAATAGATCTCCGAGTCCTTCACTATCAGTGGATTAAACTCCAATATCAAAGAGGTTTTCAGTCTAATGCCTGATAGGAAGACCGGCCTTGTTTAGATCAGGACGGTCCAACCTTCTGGCTGCTGAGGGCAAGAGGCCTTATTTGAGAAATGTCCTCAACAATAAGCAATATTTCTGTGTTTACCTTTCAGAAACATCATAGTAAAAATAACATAACATTTAGGGGTTGTGGGGGGAGAAGGAAGATTGGGCCAGATGAAGTGTAGGAAGTTGGGTGGAGTGGGGGTGGTGGAGGGGTGAAGGCAGTTGAACAAACATCACAGAGTCTGCAGATTATCCATCAATGACTGCTATGGTTTTATTGAGAAAGATGCTGCATTAGATACAGTTATTAAGAGTTGCTCAGATGTCTTACAGTTCATAAGCTTCACCATTAACTCAATGACTTGTTTGAGATGAACCTTCCAATTGGTATTTCTCATCAGTGGTTCGTTTCAATATTTTATACAATTGGTATTTTTTTCCCAGTTTCAAAATTCAGATAAATCGGGTTTGTCTCCAAATACACAGTCACTACACATGCCAGCAATAATACCTTGCGCTGTACCTTGGCAGGTATCATTAAGAAATTATTGGAAGCAAATGGATTGGAAAAGGGATGAATATAACAATTTATAGAAGGAGCACAAAGTTATTCCAAGGAATGGAGGATAGAATGCCTGACATCTAGAGCTGTTAAAGCACTATCTGAAGGAGAGGTTCTGAGAAAAACAGTAATTAGGTCGAGAGGTAATGCGCATCAAATCCATCGAACCTCTGTAAACAGAACAACAGAACAACCAGATGAATACAGAGATTTGGATAGATTGGGTTGGTTGGCTAACAGGCGGCAACTAATATTTAATGCGTTAAATGCAGAGTCGTGAGGCTCAGAAGAAGAATAACATTGTGAACATTTCAAAGCAAATGCTAAATTTATGCCAACAGGGTTACGAATCATCCAATATGACTGAGTACTTCCAGTATACAGATTATACCTTATATGTTACTCAGCCAAACACTGTTTATTTATAATACATATATATTTATAATATATTAATATTGCTTAATGACGGAACAAGGCCTAATCCAAAGCCTTTACTCTGTTGGTTGTGGACTACGATGCTATTAGCCCTTGCCACTGAAACTTTGGACGCCAGAATTGGTTCTCTCAATGCTACTTTGCAGAGTGACTTAATTAAATTGATATCCAATAAAATGGCAACTGAAAGACGACATCTAATGTTCCATGAATAAAGAGTGGGACGTGTGGAGGATTAGCTGAAACCCACACTCCCTTTGTTTTCTTTTATCCGTAAAATGTTTCTTCCATTAATTCTTCAAGGTTTTGTATCTGATGGGCTCCATCACAAGCTGCCTATATAGTTGTCGTTCCAGTATCAGAGCAGGTTGAGACAGACCTTGCATAATTAACTGTTGGAGCTTGCTTAACAATTCCTTTAGTGGCCAAGATTTTGAGCAGGTTCCTCCTGAATTTCAGGCCAATGAAAGCGTATAAAAAGGGATTAATGCAGCTGTGGAGGGATCCCAGGCTTTCAGTCGCAAACAAAGCTCTGTCCAGGGGATTGCGCATCTCACACGTCTCGTTGATTATCTTGCTCCTTACTAACGTATCGATGAAAATGGTGATGTTGTACGGCAGCCAACAGATGAGAAAGGCCAGAACCACCGCAATGATAACCTTCATGGCCTTTTGTTTCTGAAACCCTTTTGTTTTCAACAGTCTGTTGATGGTCACACTGTAGCAGAAGAGCATGATGGAGAGTGGCAGCAGGAAACCTGCTATGTGCCGCAGAAACCTGGTGGCGACTCGCCACGTCTGTGATGATACACCGTCAAGTGTTTCATAGCAGAGAATTCGTTCAGAATTGGGTAGTTCGAATTCACCCTTAACCAGAATTGGTAAAGACAGAAGAATAGCAAACACCCAAACTCCACCACAGACAGCCTTGATCAGCAATGGACTCTTATTTGCTCGCGCAGAGTGGACAATGGCCAGGAATCGGTCGACGCTAATACAAGCCAGCAACAGAATCCCACTGTAAAAGTTAACTTCTTTCAACACACTGACAATCTTGCACATGGCATCACCAAACACCCAACCGTTTATGACGTCCGCTGCTGAAAATGGCAAGGTGATGGCAAAGAGAATGTCTGCGACTGCCAGGTGAAGCAGATAGATGTCCGTGGAGGACATTGTGCGTCTGTTGTGCAGTATGACAATCATCACAAGTGCGTTACCTGCCATAGCGAGCAGGCATACCAGGCTATAGACAACAGCCATCACAATATTGACTGCCTCTGGGTTAACTGTCTGTTTACATGGAGCCACGCCAGCATCAAGAGTGTATGAACTATCAGTATAATTCCCATAATCACCCCACTCTACGTCGTTGAAGTAGAAGGCTTGGGTCTCCATTGTCTGAAAGGAACAAAGAAGGAAATTCAGAAATAAGGGAAAAAAGGATGATGTTATATTCAGTTTGTTACACAAATGTCATTTTGTTGTTGTTATGTTGTGAAGTCCTGTAGCTCAGTGGTTAAAGAGTATTTGCCTCTCAAGTAAGAGAACCTGGGTTAGATTCCAGGCGAGGGAATTGTGCTCATTAAAGGAATTATTAAGCGATGTCCTTACTCCACACATATCTATTACCCAGCAGTAAGTAGGAGCCCCAGTTGTTAGTCGATTGGTGGATCGCTTTTCTGGGAGGTAATAATCCATTAAAAAACAACGTTTTAATGATAATTTGGTCACTCAATCCGTGACAGTTTATAGGTCACTGCTGTGCGAAATTGGCTGCTATGTTTCACCCACAAAATGCACAGTGAATCCACTTTCAGTATATTCTGTGAAGAGCTTTGAGGCGTTTAGAAGAGGCGATAAAATATGCTGTATCAAATGCAAGGATTATTATTCAAAATGCCAAAAACTGCAGCTACTTGAAGTCTAAAACAAATACTGAAGTCACTGGGAGCGCTCAGCAGAGATTTCCATGGAATGTTCTTCTAGACGCTGCCTGATCTGCTGACTTTTCCCAACCAACAACTTCTGTTTTTGTTCAAGGATTATTGTTATTAATTTGCTCCAATCCCCTGCCCAATGTGAAGATCACTATATAAATGCAAGTTTTTATTGTTGCTAAAGTTCACACAAAAATCAGTGCTTTATTTACAGGAACAACAACTTGCATTAAAATAGTGGGCTTCATGCCTGTAGATCTAATAATATCCCTGGTGGCTCCATCAGGAATTACTCGTTTGGAGGTTTTATATAATGCAGGATCTTCTCAATGCCTCATTGTTTGAAGTTTGATAAAGTCACTCCAGCCTTAGAATTAAATTAATGAAGGAAGGCTGAGCTTCTCTGGTTCCCTGGAGAACCAGCAAAGCCAGAGAGCTCCACAACAATTCAAGGCATGGTTGATGCTTGACCAAAGTGTTTGTGTCATCAGTGAGATGCGGAGGATTAGGCGAGTCCTCAACTTTGCCAACTAATGACTGAGCTAATGGGTTAGGAAGAAACCCTGAAGTTTGCCTGTACACCAAATGGCACTCATGATTTATAAAGCCTTATATTGAGCGCCATTGTTATGTTATTTCCTTAAGTTCAGAAGCTCTAGGAGCCACTTTTCTTTCCTCCAAAAGCCACAGGATTAAAGAATAGTTTACGTGTTCTGAAAAAAGGTCGTAAACCTGAAAAGTTAACTCACTTTCCATAGATGCTGCCTGATCTTCAGTGTGTTCCCAGTAAATCCTGATTTTATTAAAGAATATCTTAACTGATTGCATTAGATACAGTTATTGATCTGAGTGGCAATCAAAGTTGCTATGGACAGATGTTAAGCAGAGGTCACACCTGCCTCTGCACGTGGATGTTAAAGAACCCAGAGCAGTTGTGAAAAAAGAATGGAGTTTCTCCCAATGTCCTTGACAACAACCCAACACATAAAATAGAAAGCTTTCAGATGTTACAACACTGTAGATGCTAAATAAAGGATTTAAAAAAAATATTTTTCATTGTATGCCTGGATAGAGACCTCCACCAATTGGAGTCCCAATATATATTCAGGGAATAGATCTCCGAGTCCTTCACTATCAGTGGATTAAACTCCAATATCAAAGAGGTTTTCAGTCTAATGCCTGATAGGAAGACCGGCCTTGTTTAGATCAGGACGGTCCAACCTTCCGGCTGCTGAGGGCAAGAGGCCTTATTTGAGAAATGTCCTCAACAATAAGCAATATTTCTGTGTTTACCTTTCAGAAACATCATAGTAAAAATAACATAACATTTAGGGGTTGTGGGGGGAGAAGGAAGATTGGGCCAGATGAAGTGTAGGAAGTTGGGTGGAGTGGGGGTGGTGGAGGGGTGAAGGCAGTTGAACAAACATCACAGAGTCTGCAGATTATCCATCAATGACTGCTATGGTTTTATTGAGAAAGATGCTGCATTAGATACAGTTATTAAGAGTTGCTCAGATGTCATACAGTTCATAAGCTTCACCATTAACTCAATGACTTGTTTGAGATGAACCTTCCAATTGGTATTTCTCATCAGTGGTTCGTTTCAATATTTTATACAATTGGTATTTTTTTCCCAGTTTCAAAATTCAGATAAATCGGGTTTGTCTCCAAATACACAGTCACTACACATGCCAGCAATAATACCTTGCGCTGTACCTTGGCAGGTATCATTAAGAAATTATTGGAAGCAAATGGATTGGAAAAGGGATGAATATAACAATTTATAGAAGGAGCACAAAGTTATTCCAAGGAATGGAGGATAGAATGCCTGACATCTAGAGCTGTTAAAGCACTATCTGAAGGAGAGGTTCTGAGAAAAACAGTAATTAGGTCGAGAGGTAATGCGCATCAAATCCATCGAACCTCTGTAAACAGAACAACAGAACAACCAGATGAATACAGAGATTTGGATAGATTGGGTTGGTTGGCTAACAGGCGGCAACTAATATTTACTGCGTTAAATGCAGAGTCGTGAGGCTCAGAAGAAGAATAACATTGTGAACATTTCAAAGCAAATGCTAAATTTATGCCAACAGGGTTACGAATCATCCAATATGACTGAGTACTTCCAGTATACAGATTATACCTTATATGTTGCTCAGCCAAACACTGTTTATTTATAATACATATATATTTATAATACATTAATATTGCTTAATGACGGAACAAGGCCTAATCCAAAGCCTTTACTCTGTTGGTTGTGGACT
Source organism: Hydrolagus colliei (assembly GCA_035084275.1). Lineage (NCBI taxonomy): Eukaryota > Metazoa > Chordata > Chondrichthyes > Chimaeriformes > Chimaeridae > Hydrolagus > Hydrolagus colliei. Next base: position 9,822,611 of record CM068747.1, on the reverse strand, counting down.
ACGATGCTATTAGCCCTTGCCACTGAAACTTTGGATGCCAGATTTGGTTCCCTCAATGCTACTTTGCTGAGTGACTTAATTAAATTGATATCCAGTAAAATGGCAACTGAAAGACGACACCTAATGTTCCATGAATAAAGAGTGGGACGTGTGGAGGATTAGCTGAAACCCACACTCCCTTTGTTTTCTTTTATCCGTAAAATGTTTCTTCCATTAATTCTTCAAGGTTTTGTATCTGATGGGCTCCATCACAAGCTGCCTATATAGTTGTCGTTCCAGTATCAGAGCAGGTTGAGACAGACCTTGCATAATTAACTGTTGGAGCTTGCTTAATAATTCCTTTAGTGGCCAAGATTTTGAGCAGGTTCCTCCTGAATTTCAGGCCAATGAAAGCGTATAAAAAGGGATTAATGCAGCTGTGGAGGGATCCCAGGCTTTCAGTCGCAAACAAAGCTCTGTCCAGGGGATTGCGCATCTCACACTTCTCGTTGATTATCTTGCTCCTTACTAACGTATCGATGAAAATGGTGATGTTGTACGGCAGCCAACAGATGAGAAAGGCCAGAACCACCGCAATGATAACCTTCATGGCCTTTTGTTTCTGAAACCCTTTTGTTTTCAACAGTCTGTTGTAGGGAACGGCGATTAATCAGTTTTTCGATTAAACCCGATATGATTTTCAGATCGGTATGCCGATATGGTGATTCTAAAAAAACTGTTATATCGAGAGATTCGGTTTTAAAAATATACATCGATATATTTTTAATATCGTACCTGGCAATATATCAATATTGTTGGTATTATCAGTGTAATGCGATCTTTTCCAGCTTACCTTGTCGCCGGCATTGCAACCTCCTAGATCTAGAGCATGGAATGCGCGTACATTCGGTGCGCGCGCACAATTAACGGGCGCGCACACATCCGATGCGCGCGCACACTTTACTGTGTATACTCGACGTGAGTCGTGGCGTCTTAACAAAGTCGCATCGCTGAAAATTGTAGTTTGAAAATTTACCTTTCTAATCATGGGGAAAAGAAGCCCCGTATGGGACTACTTTCAAAACAATGCAGTCAGTAATGGTGTGTATAGATGTACAGTTTGCAAGGTCTTGGTTAAGACATCTGATTCGAGCACGAGCAGCCTGCGACAACACATTAAGCAGCACCACCCCGCCCAGCACGCTGCCCTCAGAGCGAAATCATTGTCGACAACAGCAGGAAGTCGAACCAGCGCTTCGGAGAAAGCGACAGGTAGTGGGGCCAGTGCAGCTCAAACAATTCCTGCTTTATTTAAGAGGAGAACATTGTACCAGAGAGGGGACAAAAAGTGGCAAAGTATCACGAACGCTGTCACTTTTTGCATAGCAAAGGAGAGCTTGCCAATGGCGAAGGACATTAATTCAGACTTCAGACTACATAAAAATAAGTGGCATTTTGTGGCTGTAAGTGTTATTTTTGTGTGTGAGAGAGTTAGAAGCCAGATTATCACTGCTTCTATGTGTGTGTCTAGTCAGACACACACAGCAGTGATAATCTGGCTTCTAACTAACAGTCAGACTGTCTGTCTCTCTCTTTTCTATTGTAATAGATCTCATTTACACGTGGACATTACATGCTACTTTCAAGCAAGAAATGGAGGAGAATAAATCTCTAGATTTTGTTTTGGTGTGTGTGTGTTCTATTTTGTATTTAGAGAAGGAGGGAGAGAAGGAGAGGGGGAAAGTTGGGAGAGAAGGAGAGAGGAAGAGAGGAGAGGGAGGGAGAGAATGAGAGGGGGAAAGGAGGGAGAGAAGGAAGGAGGGGAAAGGAGGGAGAGAAGGAGAGAGGCGAGGGAGGGAGGGAGAGAAGGAGAGGGGGAAAGTTGGGAGAGAAGGAGAGAGGAAGAGAGAAGAGGGAGGGAGAGAAGAGGGAGGGAGAGAAGGAGAGGGTGAAAGGAGCGAGGGGAAAGGAGGGAGAGAATGAGAGAGGAAGAGAGGAGAGGGAGAGAAGGAGAGGGTGAAAGGAGGGAGAGAAGGAGAGGGTGAAAGGAGGGAAAGAAGGAGCGAGGGGAAAGGAGTGAGAGAATGAGAGAGGGGAGGGAGGGAGGGAGGGAGGGAGAGGGGGAAAGTTGGGAGAGAAGGAGAGAGGAAGAGAGGAGAGGGAGGGAGAGAAGGAGAGGGGGAAAGGAGGGAGAGAAGGAGCGAGGGAAAAGGAGGGAGAGAAGGAGAGAGGGGAGGGAGAGAAGGAGAGGGGGAAAGGAGGGAGAGAAGGAGCGAGGGGAAAGGAGGGAGAGAAGGAGAGAGGGGAGGGAGGGAGAGGGGGAAAGTTGGGAGAGAAGGAGAGAGGAAGAGAGGAGAGGGAGGGAGAGAAGGAGAGGGGGAAAGGAGGGAGAGAAGGAGCGAGGGAAAAGGAGGGAGAGAAGGAGAGGGGGAAAGGAGGGAGAGGAGACAGGGAGGAGGGAGAGGAGAGAGGGAGAGTGGAGGGGGAGGGAGAGAAGGAGAGGGGGGGAGGGAGAGAAGGAGAGGGGGGGAGGGAGAGAAGGAGAGGGGGGGAGGGAGAGAAGGAGAGGGGGGGAGGGAGAGAAGGAGAGGGGGGGAGGGAGAGAAGGAGAGGGGGGGAGGGAGAGAAGGAGAGGGGGGGAGGGAGAGAAGGGGAGGGAGAGAAGGAGAGGGGGGGAGGGAGGGAGGGAGAGAAGGAGTGAGGGAAAGGAGGGAGAGAAGGAGAGAGGAAAGGAGGGAGAGAAAGAGAGGGGGAGGTAGGGAGCAAACAACATCGTATAATTCAACAGACCTTGACACCAACATTACAAACTTTCTGGACCTAGAGCACGCATTTCGAAATGTGCGTGCACCGCGACTGCGCGCGCATCGTCAGTGCGGACGCACAGTCAATGCGCGCGCACCGCGACTGAGCGCGCACCATAAATGCGCGCGCGCCATCAATGCACGCGCACTTCGAATGCACGCGCATACGCAGTATAAAAACTCGATAGATCGGTTTAAGCAGGTATGAGCAAACCGATATATCCATATCCGGAAAAATCCCATATCGCCGTTCCCTAGTCTGTTGATGGTCACACTGTAGCAGAAAAGCATGATGGAGAGTGGCAGCAGGAAACCTGCTATGTGCCGCAGAAACCTGGTGGCGACTCGCCACGTCTGTGATGATACACCGTCAAGTGTTTCATAGCAGAGAATTCGTTCAGAATTGGGTAGTTCAAATTCACCCTTAACCAGAATTGGTAAAGACAGAAGAATAGCAAACACCCAAACTCCACCACAGACAGCCTTGATCAGCAATGGACTCTTATTTGCTCGCGCAGAGTGGACAATGGCCAGGAATCGGTCGACGCTAATACAAGCCAGCAACAGAATCCCACTGTAAAAGTTAACTTCTTTCAACACCCTGACAATCTTGCAAATGGCATCACCAAACACCCAACCGTTTATGACGTCCGCTGCTGAAAATGGCAAGGTGATGGCAAAGAGAATGTCTGCGACTGCCAGGTGAAGCAGATAGATGTCCGTGGAGGACATTGTGCGTCTGTTGTGCAGTATGACAATCATCACAAGTGCGTTACCTGCCATAGCGAGCAGGCATACCAGGCTATAGACAACAGCCATCGCAATATTGACTGACTCTGGGTTAACTGTACGTTCACAGGGTGTTGCTTCAGGATTAACGTAATATTCATCGGAAAAATTGTCGAATTCATCCCAATTTTCAGCGGTCAATCTTATGTTTTGAGTCACCATTGTCTGAAAGAAATATGGAAATGAGAATGAAGGAGTGTTTTGATACGAGGCTTGTGGTGTGTGTTGGAGTAGAGTTGTGAGAAGCATCAAGTGATGTTTTCAGGGCTAATATGATCATAGTGGTTTTGGAAGATCTTCATTGCACCGAATATAGAGAATTCAGCAGCTGGCTCCACACAGCAGAGAAGCAATTGATTCACCTGACTTGAGGTGTAGCTTCCAATCTCAGAGTTTCTCCCAAGCCTCTCACTCATTCGATTTACCTAACCATCCCACATCCTCCCCAGTGCTCGGCTGGCTGGCCACTGAACACTAATCACAGGCATGGTTGGGTTGGTTTCTGTGTCTTTGTATTCTGTGTCTTCAATAATTCTTGGAAGTGGTGGTGTCTTCAGGGCTGAGGGCCCCTCCCTCACAGTTAGACTGGCGCTAGCTGCACCATTATGCATTATCATTTGTTTCTCCTGATGAGAGGTAGAATCTTTCCATTTGCACTGTCACCTTCAAGGACTTGTGATCCTGAGTTCCCAAGTCCTTTGCTGTCTGCCTCTGGCTATCATCGTCTTGTTTTCTTTCTGACAGACTGAATAATCTCACATTTCGCTTCATTAAACTTCATTTTCCACTGAATTGTCCATTGTGCTAATCTATTTAAATCCTGCTGCTGTCTCTCGCCTTTCTCCTCACCATTCACTATACCTCCAAGCTTGGTATCAGCCGCAAACTTTGACATTGAACCCCCTGTATAAATTTATACAAAACACACATAATTATCCCTGTGACCCTAATCACTAATTACCTTCACTAATTAATTTCTTCCAACTGGAAATCTCTCATAATTTCCAGCCCCTGTTGTTTGTTGGGAGACTACCTCCCTACATTTACCATTCACTTCAGTAAATGCAGAGTTAAAAGAAAAACTATTTTTATTTTTTGTGCTTGCACATTGTCATTCTTTCCATTTCCCCACTGTATTTTCCTTCGTCTCCAAACACACGTCACTCCCTTGACCTCTCAGCACCAAACAGTAAGAGTGCTTTAGTGTCTGGATGCAAAATGTTACCGGAGAAGTCACCAGAGTTTAGCTCAGCAAATGTGGCATAATATATTAATCATCATCTACTGAGTTAAATCTGGTCTGGGTGTTTTCCCTTGTGCAGTAGTACAACTGTTACTAATTTAGTCATCAAAGCGCCTTCTCCTCATTCAGAAAATAAGCCAACGGCCAACTGACCCAGGAATATGCTAATTTACCAAACATATAAAATACAATGTTCAGTTATCACCCTGAAGCGTGAGACCCATGTTCAAATTCAGGCAGATCAGGGCGAAATCTTGGACAAGTTTCCTTAACTCCACACACATGCCTATCAATCAATCAATCAATCAAAACTTAAAGTTATATAGTGCCTTTCACGTCGAGAGGACATCCCAATGCGCCTAATAATAATCCCTCAAAAAAAGGGATTGTTCATCCTCTGTTTGTGGGACAATGGCTGCCGCATTTTGCCCACAAATATACAGTCAATTCACTTTACAGTACATTCTGTGAAGCACTTTGAGACGTCTAGAAAATGTGAAAAAGCGCCATATCAAATGCAAGCATTATTATTATTATGACTTGTTTCCTAGCATGTAGCATGTCCCTACATTCAAGCGCCTGGTTTTAAAGATTTGAAAGCAGAACATTGGGGGAAACTCTATTCTGATTTTAAATAACATCTAGCGGTTTAACATCTCATCCCAAGGACGACATATTTCACACATGTTACCAAGCTTACGATGGTAAAGCACAGACCAGCCTATTCATCTTTTAACCGCTCTTATTACAGCCACAAAAATAACTTGCACTTACACAGCACCTTCAATGCATGTAACACAAACACTTGGAGAGGAAAGATCCCAAAACAACAGTTAAATTAACCTTGCCATTGTTAGAGCAGCGGTTCGCTGTCATCTGCAACTGTTTATCTGCTTCAAAGTCCCACAAACAGCCAAGGAGTGAATTATCTCGCAGATTCTAGGCAGAAACACCAGGAAAAAAATCCCTTCTTTGCAAATAAATATGTTGCAATTTCTTTGAACGCCCATCAAACATGCAGACCAGGTTTCAGTCGAACAACAAATTATGTTTATGGAACACCTTTCACATCAGGTGGATGTTGGACAGTCGAGACTTTGTACCCGATTTGGGTCTTGGATTTAATTGGGGTCGGGGTATTGGAGGGAGAAGATCAAATGTACTTCAGAGAGGAAGGAATTTAACACCTGGCACCCAGAGAAACCTCTGCACCAAGTAGCGCTTCCCTATTTGCCTAGTATTCCAGTGGAGTTTCAGCTGAAACAGCTCAGAGTCCTCAGTGTCAGGTTGGAAGCCATGACCCGGGAGAGCGTAAGTGACTGAGCTCAAGCTACCACCAAGAGGAACAAAATTTCCATTCTTTTTTTTAAAAAAACCACTAAATCACAATTGGTCGCAACAATTGGATATTCACAGTAAACCTCTTTTACATGTAATGAATAAAGCCAATGATAAAATAGTTCTTAATGAACCTGATCAAGTGCTGAAAGAAAATAATATGTATACCTTTCTGCAAGAAATACGTCTCCACCGATCTGTAAGTTGACAAACGTGTTGTCTTGACTAGATGGGGCGGGTGACAGACACAGGCAGGAGGAGGGTTAGCTCAGCAGCTAACACAATGATCAGTGGTAAACGCACCACAGTGCACCTCAGCCAAGTGAAGGAAATTTTGAGCTTCTCCTCAAATAGTCTAGATGGTGTTCTGCAACGTCAACGTTAATTTCGCAACTCAGTCAATTATTTGCAATAGAAACACTGTGAGGCTCTAACAGAAGTGACTCAAGTCCTGTGGACAAAGATACTCAGAGATTCGTTGGTGCAATATTGCAGACTATGGGTGGGAAATGACGTGCTGAGCACTGATGTCACAATCACTGACTGGTTTTCTAGAATATTAGATTTCAAACAAAAGGTGTTTATCACGTTCTTCCTCTTTCTATACTACTTTTGTGCGGATGCTGCTGTGTGCAATTGGCTGCCAGATTTTTGCCCACAAATATGCAGTTAATTCACTTCAGCGCCTTGAGACATCCTCCTGAAGTGAGACGCTATAAAAGTGTAATTTTGTTGTTTGTTGTTTACTGTTTACTCTGTGAAGAGCTTTGAGACATCTAGAAGATATGAAAAGCACGATATCAAATGCAAGATTATTATTATCCTGTGAAGCGCTTTGAGACGTCTCAAAGACAAGATAAGGCTCTATATCAAATGCAAAGATTATTGTAAACAACAACAAAAAATTACATTTGTAAAGACCTTTCACTTCAGGAGGATGTCCCAAGGCGCTGGACAGTAAGGGATTTGGACCGGAGCTGGTGGTGTGGGGATTGGGATCAGGATGGGTGGAGGCCAGGGAGGGTAGGGTAGGAGGGAGGCCGGTCAAAGGGAAGGATCTTGAGTAGTGCCTTGAAGGAGGTAAGGGAGGGAGCAAGGTGAAGGGTTGGTCGGATGAAGTTGGAAAGGGTGAGGGCAGAGAGGCTAAGGGTTCAACCGTCGAAGGTAGGGTGGGGCAGTCCAGAATTAAAGACAAGTATTGTTTGACAAATCTACTCAACTTCTTTGAAGAAACAACCAAGAGAATAGAATGGAGTCTTCAAGTATTGGTTCTTGCCATACTATGCCAAGTACTTTCAGTGATTGAATGAGCAGAGTGCATCCCTCGAGAAAGAGACTGCCTTCCAGGCAAACGGGAATGTCCCTACTCACAGTAATTTGGTTTGAAGGCTCTTAAAAACGGTGGTGTGCTTCTGTGTTTAGAAGCGTTCTGCATGAAGGTCACTGTACAAATGTGGAACCCTGCAGCTCAGCGCTTAGAGCACTTGCCAAACAAACATGAGACCTGTATTTTGAATCCAGGCAGTTCAGGATGAAACCTTAGGCAAATTTCTTTACTCCACATGCCTAATAATAATCCGTCCAAAAAAGCCCTATGATAAAAATTGGTCATTTCAATTCACGACTATTTGTTTGACGCTGCTGTGCACAAATTGGCTGCCCCATTTCGCCCACAAATAAAAATAATAATCTTTGCATTTGTTATAGTGCTTCTAGACGTCTCAAAGCAGTTCACAGAATATACTGTAATATATCAAATATACAGAATTCACTTTACAATATATTCTGTAAAACGCTTTGAGACGTCTAGAAGACATGAAAAGCGCTATATCAAAATGCAAGGATTATTATGATTATATAAATGCACATTGTTGAATGTGTCAGACAGAAGCTGACCAAAACAAATTGATCTTCCCAATTCCTCCCTCCATAGGTTTGTAGATAATCTAGAACTCTGCGGCTTGTATCCTCTACTGCTCCTGTCGTGGAATAACTCACATGGTTTCCACACTCCAAGCTTCATGATCCCATCTCCCCCTCCCTTGCCCGACTTCATTGACTCCCCATCACCCAAAGGATCCGATTCAAGATCCTGGTCATCACATTCAAAGCCTTCACAACCCCACCCTACCTCTGCAACCTCCTAATCCCCTACCAACATGCCCGCCCCCATCTGCTCAGCAGGCTCTGGCCTGCTCCATGTCCCCAGACCCACACGCCCCACCATTGACAGACAAGCCTTCAGCCACTCTGCCCCCAATCTCTGGAACTCCATCCCACAGTCCCTCCGCCTCACCCCATCTCTGGCCTCTTTCAAGTCCCGCCTCAAGACCCTCCACTTTGACTCTCCCATCAGTAACCCCAAATTCCCCCCCTTTCCCTCCACCCTCCCCGTTCCCAACCCCAGCCCAGGTCTGAAACATTGACTGTCCAGCGCCTTGGGACATCCTCCTGATGTGAAAGGCGCTATACAAGTGTAACTTGTTGTTGTTGATCAGATTTGATGATTGACATTGCTGAGAAAATAACAAAGTCATCTCATTGATCGGAAACATTTTGGCTGTTAGATTAAGCAATTATATTTAATCAGTTTTAATAAATTGCTAAATTGAATCTAGGAAGTTCACTGCCAATATCGTCAAGAAAGGTTCCTTTACACATACTTCCTTTATCTGATAACAGAGCACACAGGCTATAGCACTGGTGGGTTGTCAACACTAGTAGCTAGCTTGCTAGCCCTCTTCAATGAATACCGCATGTTAGAAATGATTTAGACCTGGGGAAACTGTAGCTGGCTGAAATAAATGTCCATCCCAAAACGTTTCACAGCTTCAGCCTGAAGTCCATTGTTAAATGTAAAAATGATCGAATTTTTGAAAATTCTCAATTTCAGCCCCAATTTGGAAGTTGGTTTCCCATACTTCCTGATAAGGATCCGGCTCCCAGATTCAACAACAACAACAACTTGGATTTATATAGCACCCTCCACGCCGGAAGGCATCTCAGAGTGCTACATTGAATAAATAGCAATTCAGATCAGGTTCAGGAGTTCTTCTTGTGAAACTGTTCACATTTGTTCGGTCAATTCCTGATGTCTTGCAGGGAGTTTGAAGCGAGGAACACTAATGAATTGATGATCGGAAAAAGTGGTTCTAATGAATAAATACAAGTATTATGCAATTACTGTATATAGAATTACACAAACCACCAGAGCACAGAATCAGGCCATTCAGCCAACATTTGACCAACACTCAGCCTGCTTATCTCACATGAGTAGACAAAAGAACACATGTTTTTTTGGTTTCCTATTTGGTAATAGTTCTGATTACAGGCAAAAGGATAAGTTTGCTTGTTTGTGCAATGTATCTGCCTGGATCAGTGGTAGCATTCTCGCTTCTGACGCAAAACATTGTGGGTTTAAGCACCACATTGCGACTTGAACTCACATTGTCTCCAATGAAGCGCTGAGAGTGTGTTTCACTGTCAGAGATGTTGTCCTTTGAATGAGATTTTAAAACTGAGGTCCCATCTACATGTTCAGGTGGACGTTAAAGATCCTGCAGCACTATTTAAAAGTGGAGTTTCTCCCTCTGTCCTGATTGACAATCCCCCAAATAAAATTAACAATTTTGCATTTTACAATTTGCATTTATACAGCGCCCTTCTGCTTTAGAGAGTTTAGAGTTGTTTTTATGCTGTCTGTGGGACATTACTGTGTCCCAATTGGCTGCCAGTATATCCTGTGAAGCGCTTTGGGACATACCTTTGTCAAAGCTGCAATACCTAAATGTAAGGATTATTATTATTAAATCTGATTTTCCTCTTCTACTCTTGACTCCATCAATTTTCTGCTTGCCTGTCCAGGCAATTTCTTACAACTAAACCTGGACAGGACTGAAGCCGTCCTTCTCTGTCTCCTCACTTCTGTCTCTGAGCAACTCAACCTCCCCACCTTCTATCTCAAACTCACCACCCAGTGCACAACCTTGATGTCCTGGTTGCTCCTCAGCTCTCATTACTCTCTCACATCCGATGTCTACCCAAAACTGCTTTATTCACCCATAACCAAATCACCTGCCACCACCCCTTTCTCACACCAAATGTCACTGAAATGCTTCTCCACACCATAGTCACCTCCCACGTGGACTTCTCAAAAACACTGTTTGTTGCTCTCTTTGCGTCCATAAACTCCAACTCATCCAAAACTCCTCCAACTATCACCCAGGCTTATCTGGCTCCCAGAGGATCAAGGTCCTCATGCTCACCTACAAATAATCTTCACAGAGCAACACCTCTCTCTCCAATCTCCTACTCCACTTCACTGCTCAACCATTCCACTTGGCTAACTCGGGCTTGAGACATGTCTCCTAGCCACAACATAATCAATGGATGAGCTTTCAGGTCCAATGCCATTAACTTCTGAAACTATACTTCTCTTCTCTCATCCCCTCTTTGAGTGTCTTCAAGTCCTGCCTCAAAAATCTACCACTTGGCCCACACCTATGGCGACTTCTCCTGTCACTCCAAAGTGCTCTGAAACATCCCACGTGAAGAGCGCTATATTATTACAGGTTTTTGTAAGGATTCCTTCAATCATAGGAAGCAAGGCTGCACTATCACAAGATTTCTTCCGGTAAAGATTGTGAAGGTAGAGTCACAGCAGAACTGAGCACTGAAAATACAAATTGGTCACACAATCCTAAAACATTTACAACATAGACTATCATATATGTAAATACCGGTGCTTATTCTCCCACTAGAGCTGTCTAAACCCAATAGTCTGCAGTCAATTCATTTTACAGTATATTCTGTGAAGTGCTAAGAGACGTCTAGATTATTATTATTAATATTCCTTGCATTTGATATACTTCCTTATCAAGTCTTTGCAACATCTCAAAGCTCTTCACAGGATACACTGTAAAGTGAATTGACTATAATTTAGTGTGAAAAACATTCCCCTGTTCTTTCCCCCATGATGTCTGTGATAGTATTCTTTCAGAGCCTTGGGACATCGTCCCGACATGAAAGGCATTCTACACATGTCATTTTGTTGTTGTTCCCCATTGTGTCTGTGTTGATGCTGTTAACCTCATTAGCTCCTCTTTCCGCACATTGTCTGAGCTAATGCTCATTCCTCAATGGAGCCTCTCTATTCCCATCTTATTCTTAGATCTTTCACCCTGTTCTTTTAGCTTGTTCTTCATTAAAATGCATTGGCAGATGTCCGTATAAATGTGTCATTTAGGTGCTCTTTCTATCCAAACCACACGAGGGCAATGTTAACAATGCAACAGCAACAGAATACATCCAGTCCTTCACACGGGTGACATCTCAGAACATTTAACAGTGCGGAGTTTCACGCCAAGCTGGAGAGGAAGGGTAGATGACCATAGGAATGGCTGAAGAGGAAGGTCTGAAGAGGTGCCAGGGGAGGCACCCTACTATTATCTAATTCAGGAGAGTATCAGATACTGCTTGAGTTCAATCAGATAAAGCCCCAAAGCTTGGCCATTGAGAGCACTGTCTGGCAAGCTTCCTGCTGCTTGTCCAACTAGGACCACCCCACCCATTAGAGCTTTGGCTGAGGGTTAAGAGGAGTTGAGTGGGAGGGTTCCCTGCCCCTAATATACTCAATACCAGCTATTTATTCTGGGTCCACATGTGAGGGCCTTTGGCAAATAGACATGCCCACCATAAAAGTGACATCAGGGTGCCGAGCAACACATTACTGCAGACCAGGGCCCTCCTGCCCTCAGCCGCTTTCCTTGTTAACCAACAATTCCACCTGTCTCGGTCCTGGACTTCAAGAGTGGGCCAAGGGGAACAATACAGTTTACTATTTTACTGCATCTTTCACTTTGGGAGGTTTTCTCAAAGCATTGTTGCTGCGATGCCAGAAACTTGGAGCGATGAAGGAGAAGTGTTTGGACCCAGCTCTTGCTCATCATAAGTTTAAGTTGTATTGGGCCCTGGCGCCTAGAATGGTCCTCACAATGTGTGGAATTACCCCAGTATGGAATAACACCTTGAGTATAATAATAGCCGAGAGAAGGCAGGAGATCACTGCTGAGCCATGGGCGGACATGATGAAATAGCCTCAGGGAGAAAAGGCTTAGGACTGGTCACAGTGTTTGACTTTCTCAGGCTCTTCAACCTTCGAAGGTAAACAGGGGAGAGTTAGTTGTCAGTAAAAACCGGATGTGTTTGCAGGATCTTGGAATTCACCAATAGAGTGAGGCACGGCCCAAACCTCAAATCTGTTTCCTAAACAGATGGTGGGAGCCGCCAACCTGAGTCACATCTCCCTGTATGATCTATAGATCGGCCCCCCACTAAAGCTCTCTACTCTAACCCCATTGCCTGCTCTCTCTCTCACCTCATGGTGTCTGTGCTGGTGCTTGCTCTTCCACTGGAGCTCTCTACTCTAACCCCATTCCCCACTCTTTCCTCGTACCCGTTAATATAATTATTTGGATTTGGTGTGTCTGATGACAAGCACACCCAATGAGCCTGGAGGCCAGACTCACAAACAGGGTTAAGCCACGGCTGTAAACAATGAGTACTGTATTAATATTCAACTTGTCTTCAAAGGCCTTGTTTTGCATCCAGCTGCTTGCTATGCTTTGCACACGAGATATGAAACATCACCATTGAGTTTATGCTGGAGGTTTATGCAAAGCTGGCATTTAGCTCATTTGTGTAACATGTAGCACATTATATAACCATAGCAGCTGAGGATATCAAGCCCTGCGCCATCACAGGCTATAGAGAGACACAACAACTAATAAATAATGATAATATTAATAATCCTTGCATTTGGCATAGCACTTTTCACATCTTCAAGATGTCTCAAAGCGCTTCACAGAATATTCTGTAAAGTAAATCAGCTGTGTATTTGTGGACGAAACGCAGCAGCCAATTTTGACGGATTATTATCCCATGAAAAGCGATCTGCCATTCGACTAACAACCAGGTTCCTAGTTACTGCTAGGTAAACAGGGGCGTGTGGAGTAAGAAAACTTGCCAAACGTTTCGCCCTGAAGGGAATCAAACCCAGGTCTCTTGCGCAGCGAGTGCTCTAACCACTGAGCAACAGGACTCCATATGATGAATGTTCCATAACTTTCAGACTCAGGTGAGAATACTGCTGGCTGAACCAGGCTGTCAACTCAGAATACTGTCAGTAGCAAAAAGGAACATCTTTAAAGGGCTTCCCAACGTTAGTTACTGATACTTGCTTTATCACAGTTAACTCTCGCAGTTTATCTAGGCCAGCAGTGTCCCATATCCAGTGATTGAGGTGGCTAGACAAACCAAATCTGTCTGCTTTGTAATCAAACACAAAGCATTTTCACTGATTCGAGTATCGTAACTGGAGGCCATCCAATTCATAACAATAAAAAATAAAGGGGGCATTCAGGAGAAATTTGTTGGAATATTCTGCAAGGTTTTGAAACAATAAATAATGAGTAATTATTTTCATTAGTTGGTGAATCTGTGACCAGGCGAGTTAAAGAGGAGGTTAGAAGAATGTGTAGAGGGAGCTTTACTGTGTGTCTCTTTAAGGATTGGACATAGCAGTGTTCCACAAACAGTCGTGGATTGAGTGACCTAAGTCTTGTTGTTTTTTGAGGGATTACTCAATCAATATGTCTCTAACCTAGTATGTGTAACAAGCAAGAAAAAAACACATATAAAGTATTTTCCCAAAAGTGAAAACCACATATTGTGCAAAAGGAGAGATGGAAGAGGTTGGGCAAGTCACCATTCATTGGCTGAATTTGTGGGAGGGAATGATGAACCTGATTATGATTAGACATGCGGAAACCCATCATCTGGTTTGAGTGTCAAAACCTGACAAAGTTCCATGTTTTCCACCCACACATGGAAACTTCCTTGAGGTTGGAGTGGAATCCCTGGAGAAATGCATCCTGTTTAAGATGGGGTGGCGTGAGCTCCCATGTGCAGTGAAGGCTCTGCCAGAGACTGGTTTGATGCTCTTTAGGATTGGGCTGGAAAGCAATGCCCTGAATACAGACATGTGTCACCACAGCCAAGTATGTGAGTGGTCTGTTTTGGGGGAAAGAACTCCTGTGGTGACCTGGATCAGAATGGAAAATATCCCTCCATTCCCCCCACCCCTAACCCCTACGCTCCCATCCCCTATCCCCCATCCCGCACTCTGCTTTCCAACATTTATTGGATCGTTTAGAAGATGACCGAGATGTTAGTTAACCTGATGTCCAGCCTCCCTTTCCAGGTGGCTAGATGCCGAGGCACTTCTGTCACAAAGCACAGAGTTTATCCTGACGTTCCTGCAAACTATCCTCCCACCCCCTCATCCCCTCCTAGATAAATTAATCATTCACGTCCTAGCTGTTGGTGGGACCTCGCTGTGTGCAAATTTACTACTGGATTTGCCTACAAAAGCAGTCATCACGCTTACGATAACTCCCGTGAAGAACTTTGAGACTTTGGACAGCACAGGCGCTGGATTAAATGGAAGGTACTGTTGTTTTTATTTGACTTTCTGCCCACAGGGCTTGTCGTCTTTGACGTTTCGCCCCAAAAATACACAGCCAATTCTTTACAATCCAGCCTGTATCTGAACAATGTGATCAAGGCGCTGTATCAAATGCAAGGATTATTATTATATTCTCCTTTGCTCTGCCAAGCCTGGCTAGATGTGACCCAGGCCTCCACCTCACCCTGTGGAAGTTGGATCTCAGGCCTTTCTGCTGAGGAGACCTACAGAGGGGTTGGGATAGTCTGTGATTACACAAGCTGTGCTTGTGTTGAAATGGCTGCTGTGTTTCCCTATCAAAAAAAACACTTTCGATGGCAGTTTCCTAAGAGGAAATGTGAAATTATGGTCCTTGAGATCGGAAGATAGTTTATCATTATTAGGGTGTAAACCTCGCATGGTTTCCCCGCTGCTTGTTCAGCAAGGGCCACTCCACTCATTAGGGCTTTGGCTGCAAGGTTAATGGGAGCCAAGTGGAAAGAATCACAACAACAAATGATATTTACACAGCGCCTTTCACATCAGGACATCCCAAGGCTCTGGACAGTCAAGGATTTGGACTGAGCTGGGGGTTGGGATCAGGAGGGGTAGGCAGCAGGAACAGAGGTAGAAAGGTGATCAAACGCGTGGTCGAAGAGGGTCTTGAGATGTCTCTTGAAGGAAACAGGTGACGGTGCGAGGCAAAGAGACTATGTGATGGAGTTCCAAAGGGTAGGGGCAGAGAGTCCGAAGGTCCAACCATCGATGGTGGGGTGAGCTGGGCGGGGATCAGGCAGCAACCGTGAATGTAGGACGGCTGTGTGCTGGATGCTATCTGTAAGAGCACAAGACAGAGAGTGAGTGTGTAACCAGAGCCCTCACTGAACACTGCCTGTAACCCACTACACCAGCCTGCATCACATCACTTCATGATGTTCCTATCCTGAACAATTAGCCCACCCGTCAGTTCTCACCACAAAATATCACCCTTTCAACCTGTACGCGCCTCTCCTCTAATCACCCAATGCAAATATACACCCACTGTCCTGTCAACTCACCACCTAAAAACACGGGAGTCCCGGGAATGTGTCCCAGCCTTATGCAAACAGCAGCCACTGATTAGTTCACCTGCTCACATGTTGTGGAGTCCACAGGCTCTGCTCACAGATTGTGGAGCTCCTGTAGCTCAGTGGTTAGAGCATTCACCTTACAAGCGTGTGAGACCTGCGTTCGAATCCAGGCAGGTCAGGGTGAAACCATGGGCAAGTTTTGTTACTCCACACACACGCAGAACAAGTTAGATTTTTATAACGCCCTCCACGCCGGACAGCGTCTCAGAGAGTGTAAACACAAACACCATATAATAATCCTTAAAAAAAATTTGGTCATTTCAATCCACGACTGTTTCTGGGGACACTGCTGTGCACAATTGGTTGCCACGTTTCGCCCCCAAATATAAACTCAATTCTGCTTTACAGTATATTCTGTGAAGCGCTTTGAGGCGTCTAAGAAGACGTGAAAAGCGCTATATCAAATGCAAGGATTATTATTATTATTTAGATCAGCGCTGAGCTGTGGGTCAGGACGTGGGCTTGACGCCCCTCGCGGGGTCAATAGGAGGCTTTAAGGGTAACTCCCAGCGCCTCGCCCCGTCCTCCCAAAATGAAAAGCTCTACACAAATGTAATTTTGTTGCATCAACGCCTTGGGACATGCTCGGCACACGGAAGGCTCTGTACAAATGTCATCTGTTACTGAATTTGTTGTTTTAACAGAAGAGGCACAGAGAGAAACGGTGAGAGCTGGCCTGATAACCCTATATGGGTTAAACCACCAGTGACAGTCTCAGTGTCCCTTCCAACAACTGTCAGCTAAACCGATCGTTTCCCTCGGGGCTGATTTTGCTGCCTACAAATTGATTGATGAATCTTCCTATGGTTGCCCAGTCACTACAGTTACTCACAATTTCCAGTGAATGGAGAGGTTTTGACATTCTTGGCACAGTATCAAATGGGAGGATGAATATTACTATTAATGTGGTTTCGCAGAAATTAATAGCTTTGGGGGGAAAATCTCTGAAAATAACTTTCTTCAGCAATTGTGAAACTGCCCTGTCAACAACCCAGACTATGACAGACTGCGGGAAAGCTGCCACTGTAAGCAAGTTCTTCAGGACAGTGCGGAGATTTGATTCCTGAGCTATGACTCGTGCGGCACTCTCTCTCTTCACTGTGGGCTGAAGTGATGGCCTTTGATTGATTTCAGCCATTTCAGGCCATAGGAGTCTCTCTCCCCCCCCCCCCCCACCCCACCCTCATCCCATCACAATCATAACTCCAGACACCCCTTGCCTCTCTGGTGTTTTGTTTGTTCTATCACCACTAAACACCTCTTCTCCCCAGTTTCGTTTAAACCCACCCCCTTCTGTTTCTCCCCCTGAAGTCGTTAACACATATTTGAAGTGCTCTGAGTCGCCGTCCAGCGTGGAGGGCGATATATAAATCGTTGTTCTTGTTGTTGTATTCAACCCATCAGTTAACACACTCTTTTTTTCCTTTTCCTTTGTCTTCGTCTCCTTTGTCTGCCTCTCCCCCTTTAATGTCCTGAAGAAACCTCTCCCTCCAAACAAGCCCCAGTTCTGACGAAGGGTTGTAGACCCGAAACGTTGACTCTTTTTCCTTTCTCCATGGATGCTGCCTGACCTGCTGAGTTTCACCAGCAACTTTTGTCTTTGTTTTTGATTTACTGTGACTGGGTGGATGTGAGTGCTTGTCTCTTGACCCCTGCTATTTCTGTGACCTGCTGACTCCACCACCTCCCTTACATTGCCAGACTCCACCACTACCTCAGCCCCCACTCTGCCGAAACACTTATTCATGCATTCATCACATCTAGGCTCGATTACGAGAACTCTCTCCTCGTCAGCCTTCCCAGCTCCTCCCTTCACAAACTGCAGATTATCCAGAACTCTGCAGCCCCTGTACTCTCCTGCACTAGGTTCTGCGATCACATCACTCCCACCCTCGCCGTCTCCACTGGCTCACCATCCCCCAGAGGATCGAATTCAAGATCCTCATCCTCACCTTCAAGGCCATTCATGGTCTTGCCCCTGCCTATCCCTCTGACCTGCTGACTCCCTATCAGCCTGCCCGTCCCCTCCATTCAGTAGGCTCTGGCCTGCTCCGCATCCAAACTATGGAACTCCATCCCGTAATCCCTTCGCCTCACCTCCTCCCTTTCCTCCTTCAAGGCCAGTCTCAAGACCTTCCTCTTCGACCACGCCTTCTGCTCCTCTCCTCATTCTTCCCCTTCTCCTAATCTCATTCCCCTTCCCCCTACTCCAACCACCCCCCTGCTTGGATCCTGGCCTGATTGTTCAGTGCCTTGGGACGTCCTCCCGATGTGAAAGACGCTTTAAAAAAATTATTTTGTTGTTGTTGTTGACTCACTACAAACCTCCCCGTCCCCTTCGTTCAGCGAACTCCAGTGTGCTCCATGTCTCCCACCCGACCCGCCCTTCCATCGGCAGACGGGCTTTCAGTCTCTCTGCCCACTCACTCTGGAACTCTATCCCACAGTCTCTTCGCCTCGCTCCCTCCCTTGCCTCCTTCAAGGCCAATCTCAAGACCCTCCTCTTCAATCGTGCCTTCAGTCATCCTCCTACCCTCTCTGCCCTTCCTCATCCCAACACTGCACCCCACCCAGGTCCTGACCGGACTGTCCAACGCCTTGGGACATCCTCCCAACCTGAAAGGAATCTCTACGAATATTCGCTCTACGAATATCATTTTGTTGTTGTCAATGATACAAACAGCACCCTGACCGTGGCTAAGAGAAGCTCTGGTCTATTTATCCTCTCAATGGCTGGGGTCTCCTCTCACAAGTTGGGGGTCCCTCAGTTTGTTATCCCCCATGTCTGAGAAGCTGAGATTACACTTGGTCTCAGCCTGTCAGACCATCCAATTAAACATGATTCTTTCATGGACAAGGCATGAAATGAGTGGAGTCCTGTAGCTCAGTGATTAGAGCACTCACCTTACAAGCGTGAGACCAGTGTTCAAATCTAGGCAGATCAGGTCAGGGCGAAGATATTCCTTACTCCACACACATGCACACGCCGAATAATAACCCATCCAAACAAAATCTCTAATACTTTAGGAAGGATGTTAAGGCATTCGAAAGGGTGCAGAGGAGATTTACTTGGAATGGTACCAGGAATGAGGGACTTCAGCTGTGAGGAAAGGCTAGAGAGGCTAGGTTTATTCTCATTGGCGTATCAGTGACTCGTGGACACAGATTTAAAATAGTTTCAAAAAGAAACGAGGGGGTGGTGAGGAGAAATGTTTTCACTCAGCGAGTTGTTCGAATCTGGAATGCGTTGCCTGGAAAGCCGGTGGAGGCCGATTCGATAACAACTTTTAAAAGAGAGGAAGACATTTATTTGGGGAGGCCGGGTTTGCGAGGTTACAGGGAGAGAGCCGGGGAGTGGGATTGAATTGCTCTTTTCAAAGAGCCGGTACAGACGCAATGGGCCGAATGGCCTCATTTTGTGCCGTAAGATTCTACGATAATAAATTGGGTCATTTCAACCCACAGCTGTTGCAACTGGCTGCCGCGTTTCACCCACAAATATACAAATCTCTCTCTGTAAGGTGAATTGACTCTCCCCCCACCCCCCCCCCCCCACTACTTTCTCTGTGTCTCTCCCCCACCCCATGTCTCTCCCCCCCACTCCTCTCTCGCTGTGTCCCTCCCCCTCTCTCTGTCTGTGTCTCTCCCCCAACCCCCCACCCCGACTCTCCCCTACTCTCTCTGTGTGTCTCCCCCACCTCTCTCTCTGTGTGTCTCCCCCCACCCCCGTCACCCCCCCCTCTCTCTGTGACCCTCCCCCCCTCTCTCTGGGTCCCTCCCCCCCCCCTCTCTCTGGGTCCCTCCCCCCCCACTCTCTCTGTGTCCCTCTCTCCCCACTCTCTGTGACCCTCCCCCCCCCCCCCCCCCCCGCACACTCTCTGTGTCCCCCCCCCCCACTCTCTCTCTCTGTGTCTCTCCCCCCACCCCCTCACACTCTCTCTGTGTCCCTCCCTCCCTCCCTCCCTCTCTCTCTCTGTGTCCCTCCCTCCCTCCCTCTCTCTCTCTGTGTCCCTCCCTCCCTCCCTCCCTCTCTCTCTGTGTCCCTCCCTCCCTCCCTCTCTCTCTCTGTGTCCCTCCCTCCCTCCCTCTCTCTCTCTGTGTCCCTCCCTCCCTCCCTCCCTCTCTCTCTGTGTCCCTCCCTCCCTCTCTCTCTGTGTCCCTCCCTCCCTCTCTCTCTGTGTCCCTCCCTCCCTCTCTCTCTGTGTCCCTCCCTCCCTCTCTCTCTCTCTGTGTCCCTCCCTCCCTCCCTCTCTGTCTGGGTCGGAAATGATGTTACGCTGAACCCGGAACAAGGAAGTGTTTCCCCGGCCACAGCCCCCCCCACCCCACCCACCCAGACAGACAGACACACCGAGACACACAGCCCCCCCCACCCCACCCACCCAGACAGACAGACACACCGAGACACACAGCCCCCCCCACCCCACCCACCCAGACAGACAGACAGACACACCGAGACACACAGCCCCCCCCACCCCGGGCCCGGAGCCGCCGCCATGATTCTACTGGAGATAAACAACCGGATCGTTGAGGAGACACTGAACCTGAAACTAGAGAACGCCGCGGCGGGGTACAGACTGCCCCCCCCTCCCCCTCTCCCCCTCTCCCCCCCCTCCCCCTCACCCCCTCTCCCCCACCCCCTCTCCCTCACACCCTCTCCCCCCCACCCCCTCTCCCTCACACCCTTCCTCCCTCACCAACTCCCAGCCCCTCACCCTCACCCCCTCTCCCTCACACCAACCCCTCCTTCACCCCTCACACTCCCTCACACCAACCCCTCCCTCACCCCCTCTCCCTCACACTCTCCAACCAACCCTCACCCTCCCCTCATCCTCACATTGCCCCCTCCCCCCCCCCCCCCACCACCACCACCCCCTGGGATACAGGCCTGAAACTGGAGAACGCTGCAATAGGCCACAGACTGCCCCCCCCCCCCCCCCCCTCACAGCCCCCCCCCTCACCCCCCAACCCTACACAGGCCCCCCCCCTCACCCCCCCCCTCACAGCCCCCACCCTCACCCCCCCACCCTCACAGCCCCCACCCTCACCCCCCCCCTCACAGCCCCCACCCTCCCTCACCCCCCTCACAGCCCCCCCCTCACCCCCCCCCCCCTCACCCCCCCCCCTCACAGCCCCCACCCTCACCCCCCCCCTCACAGCCCCCACCCTCCCTCACCCCCCCACCCTCACCCCCCCCCTCACAGCCCCCACCCTCCCTCACCCCCCTCACAGCCCCACCCCCCCTCACCCCCCCACCCTCACCCCCCCCCCCACCACCACCAGTCTCACCCTCCCCCCCTCCCCCACCCTCCCTCACCCCCCCAGCACCACCACCAGTCTCACCCTCCCCCCCTCCCCCACCCTCCCTCACCCCCAGTCCCTGACACCCTCCTTCACCCCCTCCCTAACACCCTCATACCAACCCTAACCCACCCCGGGATACAGGCCTGAAACACTCCCCCCACCCACATCCCCCCCCCCCACCCACATCCCCCCCCCACCCACATCCTCACCCCCTCCCTAACCCCTCACCACCCCCCTCCCCCTCGCACCAACCCCCACAGGGAGCGGTCCCCCTCCCTCAGTCTCTCTGAGTCAGGCTGCAGGCCCAGGTCCTCTCCCCACTGCCCTTCTGGGAATCAATGTGGAGGCTCCCACTTATCCCATCCCCCCCCCCACACACATACATACACACACACAACTGTCTACCACAGTGGTGTGGGGTGTGGGAGTTGGGGTATTGGTGTCCTCCAGCCAACTCCACCACTACCCCCCAGCCTCTCCCTGTGTCCCCCCCACCCCCCCCCACACGCCTGATCCCCAGCTTGGTCCGAGACCCTGACTGTCCTGCCCAATGCCTCGGGAATATGAAGTGGAGGGGTTAATGACCAAGAGAGTCAGACAGACAGACAGACATATTGGAAGTCCACATTGTTCCCATTTTCACTCACTCAGCCATTGCCCGTCCCCTCCCCCATCTCTCCCCCGTCATCATCTCCTCCCCCCTCTCCCCGTCCCTTCACCCCCCCATCCCTTCACCCACCCCATCCCCTCAACCCCCTTTCCTCTCACCCCCCGTCCCCTCACCTCCTCTCCCCCTGTTTCCTCACCCTCTCTCACCATCCCCTCACCCCGCTCCCTGTCCCTCACTCCCCCACCCCACCCACTCCCTCATCCTCGCAGCCCATCAGTCCAGGCATTAGCTGAATGAATGGCCAGAGAAAGTCAGTGTGAATGCAAGTGTCATTA
>CM068747.1:9660810-9800376 GCA_035084275.1 Hydrolagus colliei | reverse complement strand
CCCCGCCGTCCCTCTCTCACTCCCCCGTCGTCTCTCTCCCCCACCATCCCCCAGCCGTCTCTTTATCCCTCCCCCCCCCACCCGCCGCCGTCTCTCTCCCCCCCCCCCCCCCCCCCACCGCCGTCTCTCTCTCCATCCCCCCCCAGCCGTCTCTCTCCCCCTCCCCCCAGCCGTCTTCCGTTCCCCCCCGCCAGCCGTCTCTCTCCCCCTCCCCCCAGCCGTCTTCCTCCCCCCCCCCAGCCATCTTCCTCCACACCCCCCCCCCCCCCCCCCCCCGCCGTCTCTCTCTCCCTCCCCCCCCCCAGCCGTCTCTCTCCCCCTCCCCCCCCAGCCGTCTTCCTTCCCCCCCCCCCCCCCGCCGTCTCTCTCTCCCTCTCCCCCCCAGCCATCCCTCTCCCCCCTAGCCGTCTCTCCCCCCCCCCCCCCCAGCCGTCTCTCTCCCCCTCTCCCCCCCCCCCCCCAGCCATCTCTCCTCCCCCCCCCTCCCAGCCGTCTCTCTCCCCCTCTCCCCCCCCAGCCATCTCTCTCCCCCTCTCCCCCCCAGTCATCTCTCTCCCCCCTCTCCCCCCCAGCCATCTCTCCCCCTCTCGCCCCCAGCCGTCTCTCTCCCCCTCGCCCCAGCCGTCTCTCTCCCCCTCTCTCTCCCCCCCCCCCCCCCCCAGCCGTCTCTCTCCCCATCACTCCCCCCACCCACAGCCGTCTCTCTCCCCCACCCCTTGCATACCTGTATATTGTATTCGAGGACTATGAATACAAGATGGCGGCTTTGCACCTCGGTCTGTGCATTGTGTATAGAGATGAGCATTCTGGGTCTTGTAGTTGATTTTGCTCACATCCCGATTTTTTTACCTCGATATATCGTTTTTCGATATATCGATATTTTTAAAATGTCTATGTCTGCATATCGATATGAAAATCATATTGGGTTTTAGCGATATACCGATATATCGCCGTTCCCTACGCTATACAAGTGTCATTTGGGTTGTTGTTGTCTGTCCACACTCCCAGTGAACCCCCTGCCTCCAGATGGATGTGTGTGTCCTGTTCTACCTACCCTTCCCCCCGCAACATATACTGTACTGAGCTGCGATCTGTGCCCTGTGCTGGTGAATGTTAAAGTTCCTGCAAGGCTGTTTGGGAAAGAGAGGGGAGTTTCTTTCTCCCTCCCTCACAATAATTACATTCACCTCTTGTCTTGCTGAACACAAAATACCTGCCAAATTTCCCTGCAGTTACCACAGCTGCAAGTTGTGTGTGCCTGTGTATAGGGAGCTGGGAGCTATGAGTGCGTAGAGTTAGCTGGTAGAGGGCAGCTTTATGCCACACGCTGACAGTGACTATAATAGTTTATTTATAGTGTGAAACCCCCTCCTTTGAGTGGCTGTGGGAGGCAGGTTGCCAAACCACAGTGAGTGCAGATCAGATCAGAGGTTTTGATCTCTGTTTGGTTGTGAGAAAGATTTCACTGAACTTCCGTCTGAGCCCCTGGGAGACAGTGAGGCTGGTATCGTGGTAAATCCTCGCCAGAGCACCAACCTCACACAGCAAGGCTGTCCCTCTATACTGTGCGTGCATCTGTCCACACTCTCAGGTCAGGGTTAGAGACAAAAACTCCCTCTACACCTGCGTCTGTCCACACTCCCAGATCAAGCAGTGTTTGCATTTGATGGAACAATTGTTAATGTCCCTCTCTCTGCCTCTCTCTGTGCAGTTACTGAAGCGTGTGTATGGCGTTTACCTCACATCTCCTGAATCAGGTAATGTTGGTCGCTGAGCCGTTGTGTGTGAGCCTGTCAGTGCTCTGGCCTCCCTCACAGCTGTTTCCAGCCCAGTGTCTGTGTGTCTCCCCTCAGGTTATAATGTGTCGTTGCTGATTGACCTGGACAATATCCCGGCTAACAGGGATGAGCTGGTGCACCAGGCCGGCATGCTCAAGAGGAACTGCTTTGCCTCCGTCTTCGAGAAGTATTTCAGCTTCCAGGCCGACGGCAAGGAGGGCGAGAGCAGGGCTGTCATCCATTACAGGGAGGACGAGACATTGTGAGTGACACTGTCCGTCCTGGTCAACCACACACTCTCTTATGCTCTCTCTCTCTATACTGTGCATTTGTCCATCCGTCCACACTCTAGGGTCAGGGTTACAGACACAGTAAGGTTCCCTCTACGCTGTGCGTCCGTCCGTCCATACTCCCAGTTCAGGGTTAGAGACAGAGTAAAGCTCCCTCTACACTTTGCGTCTGTCTGTCTACACTCCCAGATCAGAGACAGCATTGGCTTAAAAATAATGCTTGTATTTCATCTGTCACACCAGACTCTCACACACACTCCTATCACTTTCTTTCACTGTCTCTCCTTCTCTCTCACTCACACAGTGAGCAGCCTCAGTAATGGCTCCCCTTGTTGTAGGTATGTGGAGGCCAAGAAGGACCGAGTGACTGTGGTTTTCAGCACAGTCTTCAAAGACGATGATGATGTGGTGATTGGGAAAGTCTTTATGCAGGTACAGCCCAGGGCGGAGATACAGCCTGAGGTGGGTGGGGGGGAGGGGAGTGGATACAGGACATGTCGGTTCTCAGTGCTCAACAACAACAAAATGACATTTATAGAGCACCTGTCACGTCAGGAGGACGTCCCAACTGACTGAACAGTCAGGACGGGACCCGAGCACGGGAGAGGGGCGGGGTAGGGGGGAGGGAGAGAGCTGGGAGGGCAGCAGAAGGCACAGTCAAAGAGGAGGATCTTGAGACTGGCCTTGATGGAGGCGAGGGAGGGAGCGAGGCGAAAGGACTGTGGGATGGGGTTCCAGAGTGTGGGGGCAGTATGTTATCTCTCCCCTGCTCACTCACTCTCCCGCTCCCCCCCCCCCCCCCCCCCCCCCCCCGTGTAGGAGTTTAAGGAGGGCCGTCGAGCCAGCCACACAGCCCCTCAGGTCCTGTTTAACCATCGGGAGCCCCCACTGGAGCTGAAGGACACGGACGCTGCTGTCGGCGACAACATCGGTTACATCACCTTCGGTGAGTGTGGGGGGCCAACGAGGGGAGACTCAAGGCTCTGTGTGTTTGTGTGAGAGAGAGAGACTGTATGTGTGTGTGTGTGTGAGAAAGAGAGACTGTGTATTGGAGACTATTTGCATCTGTGTAAGAATGACTGTGTGTGACAGAGTGTATGTGTTTGTGTCTGTCTGAGAATGACTGTGTGTAAGTGAGAGACAGTGTGAGTGAGTTAGTTTGTGCATATGTTTGTGAGAACGATTCTGTGTGTGTGTGTGACCCCAGGTCGGTATGTGACTTGTGTTGTGTCTGATAGTGTTGTTCCCGAGACACACCAACCCCAGCACTCGTGACAACACTATCAACCTGATCCACACCTTCAGGGACTATCTGCATTACCACATCAAGTGCTCCAAGGTACCAGCAGGGAGGGGGACTGCTCTCTCTCTCTCTCTCTCTCTCACACTCCTTTCCTGTTTCTCACACACAGACACACTGTTTCTCACACGTCCTCTAACACACTCTACCTCTGCACTCTCTGTCTCTTTCTTTCTCACACTCCCTCACTCTCTCACACACACTCTCTCACTGCCTCCTTCTCACACTCTCTCTCTCCCTCGCTCTCTCTCCCTCACTCCCTCTCTCCCTCGCTCTCTCCCAGGCGTACATCCACACGAGGATGAGGGCTAAAACCTCAGATTTCCTGAAGGTGCTGAACCGCGCTCGCCCGGACGCCGAGAAAAAGGAAATGAAAACCATGTCGTAAGTGTCCGCGCCTCTCACCGCGGCCGGTACCGGGCAGTAAACCAGGGCGGTAAACCTCGCCGCGGCCGGTAAACCAGGGGGGTAAACCGGCGGCTAAACCTTGGGCAACAGGGGCAGAGTTGGCACCTGTTAATTGTGAAGACAGTTTGCAAATGAAACCTGGGTGGATCTCGCTGGTTGTGATTGACGGACCCCCAGACAGGGGCTGGGGCAGCTCCCTGGGGACTTCCCACACACACACACTTCCCCTTGGGTGACACTCCACTGACTTTGGTTTGATCTGCTGGGAACCGCAGCTCAAACCAAAAGCTTGAATGTCTCGTGTCCCGGCTCCATGGTCTGCACCAGGGTCACTGTCACCGCTAGCTGTCTGTCTGTCTCTCTGTCTGTCTCAGTCTGCCTTATCTGTGCCTGCTTCTCTTTTCCTTTGCTTGTCTCTGCCTGCTTGTCTCTGCCTGTGGCTGCCTGCCTCTGCCTGACCCATCTCTTTCTGCCTGTGCCTGCCCCATTTCCTTGCCTGCTTATTTGTTCCCTGCAGGTTGCTGTGTAACAGGCTATTCTCTGGCTATGTGCAGCAGAGTGCGTTTGGAGATAGTCCGATAGCGTCATTACCAACACGCTGGACAGACAGTGCAGGACAGCCGAGAGGGAGGGCCACTGATAGACACTCGCGTGAGTGACAGCCAGAGAGAGAGAGAGAGGTTTTAGTGCTGGTGCAACAACAAAAACCACAACAACTTGTATTGATCTAGTGCCTCACACAGACAAGGCAGTGTCTCAGAGCGGGATATCAGCAAAGATGTAAAGCAGGTTTCCGAGCGCCAGCGAGTGGGTCTGCGGGGGCTACAGGTACCAGGGGGTCCCACACAACGGCTGTCTGTCAGCGTGCCAAGCTGTGTGTGGTGGGGTGGGGTGGGGGGAGACAGGGGAGACGAGGGATGATGACACAAAGGCCGAATTGCAGAGCTGGGACCCCAGGTAGTTCTCAGGTCTGGGCTCAGTGACAAAACTCCTGAAGCGACTCATTAGTCTGACCTCATTTGTCTCCACCTGTCATCCACTGGTAACCCCCCCACCCATCCACATACACAGACACACACACTGCCCCCCCCCCCCCCCCCCCCACCCACACACTTACTGTGTCCCCCCCCCACACACACACACTGCCCCCCTTCCGACATACTGTCTCCCCTCACCCTCCACACATACTGTCTCCCCCCCCCCCAACACACACGCTCACACTGCCCCCTCACACACACTGTCCTGTTCCCCACACACACATAGTCCCTGATGTACAGTAGTACAGTAATCGTGTTAGCTTGTGACTGCCGATGGCTGCAAGATTGAGTTCACAGTCGCCTGTGTCTGAATCTCACTCCATCCTCTCTCTTTCTCTTCTCAGGGGCAAGACGTTTTCAGTCCGATAATCGGATGTCAGGCGGTTACTAGCAGGAGCTGTGACTGCACTCGCAGGGCTCGGAGCCGTGTGTGGGCAGGGCTGCCGGTCCTCCACACCCTCTCCCCCCCCCCCCCCCCCCCCCCCCATTCCACCTCAGAGAATCTGAGCTGAGGCTCCACCCAGGCCCCAACACAATGAAAAGCTTTTGTCTCTTCCCCCAGCTCCCTGCTCCTTTCCTATCGCTGGCTTCACCCAGAGCTGTGAGCCTGGGCGGAGCGCAACAAACCTAACGCCAATAAATCGCTCTCAATTAATATAACCACATGTTCTCCAGGCCTCCTTCATTCGCCAGTGTTACATACCAAGGACAAGTCCTATAAACATGGGCTGTGTTCCTCTGAGTTTAGACGGTTCATGGGTTTAATTTAACCTGTATTTCAGGTGTTTAAAATAATAAAGAGATTAGCGAAGGGAGATAAAGACTAACTATTCCCTCGGGTGGGGGCGAGGGGAGTCCAGAACAAAGGGGCAACATCTTAACATTAGGCGTGAAACCGGGGCAGATTTTCTACACATCCAAAGGCGAGTTGGAATCTGTTAACTCTCCCTCCCTGGAAAAGACTGGATTGTGCCTGGATCCATTCCCATTGTCCAGACTGAGGTGGGGAGATGTTCGTGGGGTCAGGGGATACGGGGCAAAGGGCAGGAAATTGTGGGGTTGAGGGACAGATCACAAACAGCTCCAACTCACAAACAGTCAATATTAACCAACTTTTATTTAAATGTTTTGAACTTTGAATGTGAGGCAGTTACAGTGTGAGTGAGTGAGTGAGTGAGTGAGTGAGTGAGTGAGTGAGTGAGTGAGTGAGTGAGTGAGTGAGTGAGTGAGTGAGTGAGTGAGTGAGTGAGTGAGTGAGTGAGTGAGTGAGCGAGCGAGCGTTACAGTGTGAGTGAGCGAGCGTTACAGTGTGAGTGAGCGAGCGTTACAGTGTGAGTGAGCGAGGGTTACAGTATGAGTGAGTGAGGGTTACAGTGTGAGTGAGTGTGAGACCAGGTTACAGTGTGAGTGGGCAGTGAGCGTGACTGGAGTAGGTGCTGGCAGTACCAAGAGGATAGGATAGGACACAACACGCCACGCGCACACGCCTCAGTGTATGAACTCGCTTGACTCTATTGTGGAGACGGGGCCGTCGGCTGATCTGCGGGAGATGATCACAATCCTTTTGTTGGCCTGTTTCTGGCCTTCTGTAACCACACCACAGAGCGTGTCAGCACACAATACTCTCAGCCACAGCAACAAATATTCCTCTCCAGTTAACACTGCAGCTCCCAGCCGGACAGACGGCACTCTTTCCCCCCCCCCACCCCACACCCCCAAATGGACGGTAACATTCCCAGCTGGTCAGAGGCTATAGGTCTATGTCAGGGAGTTGGAGCCCAGCCTAGGCTGGAGTAAGTTGACACATTGTCAATGTCATCCTCCAATGTGGCGTTAAACCATCTGGAACTGGTTAAACATCAATCACAGGAAACAGTGAAAAGGGAGAGGTTCTCCCGGAGTTCTGACCCGTGATGGATTTAATAAGAGTAACAACAGTTGTATTGGATACAGCGCCCTATCGCGTTGTCACTGTTTTGTGTGTGAAACATATGTCTGATCACGGTGACGGGTTTCCCTGTGTGTGAGACAGACACCCGGCTGGGCTAAATAAACCTGAACCTATGGCATTAACTCACCCGAATCTGTAGCAGTGACTGGGGCAGTGGTTCGATCTTCTCTGTAAAACATAAGACATAAGACGTCTGAGAGCATATGGTTCCCACCTCATGCCCCCAGCGAGCATTCCCCCCACAGACATTTCATTCCACTCCCCCCACCCCCCCACCCACCCACCCCTGAGAGCTCAGATTCCCATTCATTCCCAGTCTTGCTCCCCGATCTCACGTTCTCTCATCAGCCCCACAGGATCTTTGAAACCGATTGATTGATCTTTCAGATGCAACAAGCTGACCCAAAAGTCAGTTTAACATTCCACCTGAAGGACACTGTTTGGCAATGGGGTGCCCTACCCCCCAGCGCTGCAGAGGTGCTCTTACAGGTGCTGTATGTCCTCCTTCTCCAGCAGCTCCTGGTAGGTCCTGATCTCCTGGTCCAGCTTGCACTTGATATCCAGAAGGCTCTGATACTCCTCCGCCTGCTGCTCAATGTGGCTGTACAGTGTCCGCAGTTCTTGTTCCAGCCTCGCGATGGTCCTGTTCAGCTCCTCCACCTCTGTGGTCCAGCGATCCTCTGTCTCACCCAGGGCCTGCTCCAGAGAGCGGTTCTGTCAAAGAGAAGCACAGGCCAGGTCACACCAACGCTCTCACCCCCCAAACCCCAACACTAACCGACCTCACTCCGCCCCCAACCCCCACCCTAACCCACCTCACCCCCCCAACCCTAACACATCTCATCCCTAACCCACCTCACTCCCAATTCTAACCCACCTCACCTCCAAACCTAACCCAACCTCCAACTCTAACCCATCTCCCAACCCAACCACAGCCCTAACCCAACCCCCAACCAATTCACTTTACCCCCCAACCCCAGCCCAAAACTAATCCCAACCCACCTGACCCCTGCCATGACTCAACCTCACCGCAACTCAACTCTAACCCAATCCTAACACTCAACCCAATCACAAGACCCTAACCCAACCTCACCCCCAACCCAGGTTACAGGCCAGCTATCTCTCACTGTCAATGTGCTCGGTCTATTATTCGTGCTGCACTGCGCTCCCTCTCTCCCTCTCCCTTTCTCTCGGGCCCTCACCTGGATGAGGAGACCATTGAGCTCTGCCTCCAGTGGCTGGACTTGACGCCTCAGGTTGCTGGCGTCACTCTTGGCCAACTGAATAATATCATTGCTCCGATCCACAGACTGAGAGAGATCCTGGAACTGAGAGTAACACAGAGCAGGGAGCTGCATTGCAACGACAACTTTGATTTATATAGCGCCCTCCACGCCAGACGGCCCAGGCCCAGGCTGCTCAGGCTTCCCACCTGGGCAGCACACAGGGTCATTACCTCATTGCAGACACACACACATGCACACGCATACACACACACACACACACCATACACCACACACACACATACACATGCCCTAAGCCCCACAGTACCTTTATCTTGTACATCTGCTCCATGTCCTCGCGGTTCTGGTCCGCTATCTTCTCGTATTTCTCACGAATCTTTAACATGATGTCACCCAGATCCACGTTCTTACTGTCATTCACGTGCACGGACACACTCGAGTTAGCAACCTGGGTCTTCAGATTCTCCACCTCCTACAGTAGAGATAGCGAGACTCACAGTGAGAGTGACCGAGGGGTGGGGGTGGGGGAACAGGAGCTTTACTCTGTATGTAACCTGTGGGGGTGTAGTGGGTCAGAGTGCAGTGATGTGCAGGCACAGGGAGGGGTCAGTAGTGGGGGGCAAAGGTGGGCAGAGGCCAAGAATGTGGAGGAGTGTTTGGGGGAGAAAGCGGAGTCAGGGTTCGGTGGGGTCAGGAGCAAGTGGTGTTTGGGGGCAGAGGTGGGGCAGGAGGGAAGGGTCAGGGGGCAGTCGGGGTGGGATCAGGGGTCACCTCCTGGTGATTCTTCCGCAGGAACATCAGCTCCTCCTTCAGGGCCTCGATCTGTGACTCCGTCTGTCTGCAGCCCAGGTTAGTGTCATCCAGAATCTTCCGCAGCCCAGTAATGTCCTGCTGTACAGATTGGCGCATAGACAACTCGGCTTCCCACCTGGGCAGCACACAGGGTCATTACCTCAACAACTCTCCCGCACTCACCCCTTCCCTCCCTCCCTCCCTCCCTCCCTCACTCCTTCCTTCCCTCCCTCACTCATTCCTGGGAAGCACACAGCGTCATTCCTCCCTCCCTCACACCCTCCCTCACTACCCAGAATATAGAGTCACTCCCTCATTAGCCAAGATCTTCAATTCCACCCTCACTACCTCCCACCTGGACAGGGAACAGCATCACTCACCCCCTCAATTACTCACACCCCCCTTAACGCCATCCCTCCCTCCCTCCCTCACACCTTCTCTCCCTCCCTCCCTCCCTCCCTCCCCGTTCACACTTATTCTCCCTCCCCGTTCACACTTATTCTCCCTCCCCGTTCACACTTATTCTCCCTCCCCGTTCACACTTATTCTCCCTCCCTCCCTCCCTCCTCGTTCACACTTACTCTCCCTCCCTCCCCGTTCACACTTACTTGACCTTGAAGTCATCAGCAGCAAGTCGGCCATTATCCACTTGCAGAGCCCGACTGACATTCTCCACCATCATGTCCATTACCTGCCCACACACACACAGAGTTAGCCCCCACCCCCTCCACACACACAGGGTTAGCCCCCACCCCCTCCACACACACAGAGTTAGCCCCCACCCCCTCCACACACACAGGGTTAGCCCCCACCCCCTCCACACACACAGGGTTAGCCCCCACCCACCCACCCCACACACACAGCACATAGCCAGACAAGAGGCAGTGAGAGAGGGAGATGGAGTGAGTGTGACAGTTGGGAGATGGATTGAGTGAGTGTGACAGGGAGGCAGGGAGATGGAGTGAGTGAGTGTGACAGGGAGATGGAGTGAGTGAATATAATGGGGAGACGGAGATGGAGTGAGTGTGACAGGGAGAGAAGTAGAGGGAGATGGAGTATGTGAGTGAGTGAGACAGTGATGTCCTCTGACCTGCTGTCTCAGTTGGCCCACTGGCTTCTCATACGCCCCCCAGTCAGTGAGGTGGTGAGTGGGGACCAGGGCTCCCTGGATGCGCTTGTCCAGGTGAGCGTTCCTGGTCTCCAGGTCCTTCAGCTTGCCCAGGTAACCTGCCAGGCGCTCGTTCAGTCCCTTCAGCTCATGCTGCTGGTTTCCGGAGCTGAGGGAGCCCAGGCTGCCGGGGTTAAAGGCTCCCTTCAGTGGGGTCCCGACCACCGACAGCCGGCGGCCCCCCAGCTGGAAGCCTTGCCCACTGCCCAGGCTCAGGGAGCTGTTATAGCGGGACCGGGGGGGTCAGGCTCCCGGAACTCAGCCTCCGGGGGTTGCCGCTGGGCGGGGCTGTCGGCTTGTAGGACATCAGGGCTCAGGTGAGGGAGGGTCTCAGTGCAACAGGTGAGGGAGGGTCTCAGTTCCGCGGACGATTGTCTCTCTCTCTCTCACACACAGCTGAGGGTCAGCAGATGAGTGTCTCCAGGTGAATCTCTTACAGGTGAGGGCCCCACAGGTGTCTCTCAGTACCACAGATGAGCGTAACACAGGTGGGTGTCTCACAGGTGAGTGAGTGGCTGTCGGCAGGTGAGTGTGAGTGGCTGTCGGCAGGTGAGTGTGAGTGGCTGTCGGCAGGTGAGTGTGAGTGGCTGTCGGCAGGTGAGTGTGAGTGGCTGTCGGCAGGTGAGTGTGAGTGGCTGTCGGCAGGTGAGTGTGAGTGGCTGTCGGCAGGTGAGTGTGAGTGGCTGTCGGCAGGTGAGTGTGAGTGGCTGTCGGCAGTTGAGTGTGAGTGGCTGTCGGCAGGTGAGTGTGAGTGGCTGTCGGCAGGTGAGTGTGAGTGGCTGTCGGCAGGTGAGTGTGAGCGAGTGGGAGGTGACTGATTATATATCTACCTGAAGCCCAAGCCTTGACTGACGGCTCTGGGATCCAATCACAGCCTCTCCCACCCCTGGGACCAGGTGTGTCTGCATAATAAACCCCGCCCTCCACCCACTCACAGCCAATCTGAGGAGAGGGCGGGGCCACAGTGCTTTAAACAGGTGAGAGCCCCAGCTCAGGTGAGAGCTTGAGTTAGTTTGCGGACAGTAAAGGTTTATTGACTATGGATAGGCAGGACGGTAATTTCACGTCCAGCTCCTCCAGCAGCTCCCCCCACCTCACCAGCCTCCAGCTCACCCCCACCAGGCCAGAGATAGACCTTGCCGCCCGGGCCGCCCGCATCCAGGAGAAAGAGCAAATCAAAAGCCTCAACAACAAGTTCGCTGCCATAATCGACAAGGTGAGAAATACATACATTAACAGTGTAATAAAATAGTAATCTAATCCTTGCATTTAATACAGCACCTTATCACGTCCCTGAGATGTCTGAAGGCTATAAGATAGGATATACTGTAAAGTGCATTGACTGTATTTTGTGAGCGAAACGCTGCTGCCAATTGCGCACAGCAGCGTCCCACAAATAGTCCCAGAAAGCGATCTGTCAGTTGACTAACAACTGAGTTCCTACTTACTGTCCGGTGAATAGGGGCGTGTGCATAGAGGGTAAGGAAACTTGCCTAAGGAATTATACCTGTGAGGTGAGTGCTCCAGCCACTGAGCTACAGGAACTGCACAATACACTCGCTGACTTGTTGCTGAAGATGAGTTGATGA
Organism: Hydrolagus colliei; assembly: GCA_035084275.1. Lineage (NCBI taxonomy): Eukaryota > Metazoa > Chordata > Chondrichthyes > Chimaeriformes > Chimaeridae > Hydrolagus > Hydrolagus colliei. The sequence goes on along the minus strand of CM068747.1, from coordinate 9,788,819 downwards.
GGATGGCTGCGTGGCTGTCCTGATGGGGTGGGCGAGGGCGGTGAGAGGGTTCAGGACAAACCTGAGCGGGCTACGTAGGCAGAGAGAGCTGGCGCCAGCACACAATACTAGCAGCTGGTGCCATGTGGCACAGATAGAGATACCAGGAATGATCCACCGGTAGGATCCCAAAAGGCTGATTAATAATAATCTGCACTTGATGCAGTGTCTTATCCCACCCTCCCCACCATTGGCGGGCAAGCCTTTAGTCACTCTGTCCCCAACCTCTGGAACTCTGTCCCGCGGTCCCTCCGCCTCGCCCCCTCCCTGACCTTCTTCAAGTCCTTCCTCAAGACCCTCCTCTTCGATGGTCCAATTAGTCACTCCTAATTCACCCCTTCCCTCCATCCTCTCCGTCCCCGACCCCAGCTCGAGTCTGAAACAATGACCGTCCAGCGCCTTGGGATGTCCTCCTGATGTGAAAGGCTCAGTCTATTCAAGTGTAATTTTGTTGTTGTTTTTGTTATCAGTGACTTGCCATTGAGACGTCTCGCGGAATATACTGTAAAGTGTGATTACTGTGTGTTTTGGGTGAAACACGGCAACCAGTTGAATCCTACAAACAGTCTTTTTTTTATTGAGACTGGAAGTCATTTACAAACCAGCTGGATGGTGTGACGGGGAGCCTGGGGCGGGGGGTGTGGGGGGGCCGGAGTGGGGGGGGTGGGGGTGAGGGTGTGGCGGGGAAATGAGATCAGACTGGCCCAGGGGGAATCCTGATCTGAATGATTCAGATTCTGATGTAAATGATCCAAAGTCCCTCTGGACAGACAAGCTGATGAGTCTGGGTGTTACGGACATCTGGTGGCTGGTAAAGATATTACACCAGCCAAACTAGTACTTTTCTCGCCCAGTCGAGTGTCTGACACACACGAAAACCTACCAACGTTCTTTGGAGTCTCCAAACCCAACTGAGACTTCCCTGTATCCCAACTGCACTTGGGAATCCCAGAGATTGTTGGGATAGAATGGGATGCACTCTATCTCGCTCTCTCTCTCTCCAAGGAGGGCCACACCCTGTTTATCTAAATTCCGGAGACTATTAGGTGCAGGTTGGCGAGAGCCAAGGCTTGGGGGGAGCCCAGAGTGTGTAGCCCAGGGTAGCTGCTGGAGTCTAACCAGCTAAACCCACAGATAGCTTGGCCATTGAGAGCGCTGTCTGGCCAAGGTTTCTTCCACTTGCTTGTCCATATAGGAGCACCCTCCCCGTTAGTTAGTCAGTCAGTGCTTTGGCTGCAGGGTTAACAGGAGCTGATTGGGAATTGTGTGTGTGTGTGTGGGAAGGGAGGGGATAAGGTGAAGTGGGAAAAGAGGCAGGAGGGAGGAGGGACAGAAAGCTGCTCACTGAGCCACTGTACCTTAGGGGTGAGGCGTCTGGAGCAACAGAACAAGGTGCTGGAGACGCAGTGGGATATCATACAGCAGAGGACCATCTACAAGTCCAAGGCCGACAACATCGTGGCCGCCTTCAGCAGTGGCCTGGGCCAGCACGTGGAGACGCTGAACTACGAGAAGGACAAGTTGGCCTCTGAGATCATCGAAACACAGGCCCAGGTGGACAAGTTCAAGAACAATTACGAGGAGGAGATCAACCGGAGAACCGAGCTGGAGAACGACTTTGTGCTCCTCAAGAAGGTAGTGACTGTGCAGCGCCCGCCCTCCCCACACTCCTCACCCTCTCCCACGCTCCCCAACCTCCCCTGCCCTCCCCGTCCGTTCCCCATCCTCTCCCCCCCCCCCCCCCCCCCCGCCGCACACTCCCCATCCTCTCTCTGCCCTCCTCTCCCCACCCTGACGCCCCCTGGTGGTGTGCCTGTGGATATGTTGGTGTAACCAGGATTGTTGCCGTGTGTCAGGAGGTGGATGATGCCTATGTGCAGAGGGTGGACCTGGGATCAAAGGTGGATGGTCTGGGAGATGAGATCGATTTCCTCAAACAGCTTTATGATGAGGTGAGAGCGCCGACTACTGGCTAACCACTGGCTAACCACCAGCCGTCCGCTGGCTAACCACCCGCCAACCACTCGCTAACCACCCGCCAACCACTGGCTAACCAATGGCTAACCGCCCACCAACCACTGGCTAACCAATGGCTAACCGCCCACCAACCACTGGCTAACCAATGGCTAACCGCCCACCAACCACCCGCTAACCACCTGTCAACCATTGGCTAACCGCCCGCCAACCACTGGCTAACCAATGGCTAACCGCCCGCCAACCACTGGCTAACCAATGGCTAACCGCCCACCAACCACTGGCTAACCAATGGCTAACCACCCGCCAACCACCCGCTAACCACCCGTCAACCATTGGCTAACCGCCCGCCAACCACTGGCTAATCGCCCGCTAACCACTGGCTACCCACTAGCTAACTGCCCACTGGCTAACCACTGGCTAACCACCTGCCAGCCAGTGGCCCGCCAACCGCACGACACCCGCCAGCCAGCCAACTGCCAAGCGCAAACCAGCCATACTTCCAACCGGGAGGGCATGGAATCGGGGTTAGAGTAGAGAGCTCCAGCACAGACACCATGGGGGGAGAGAGAAAGAGAGAGAGAGAGAGCAGGGAATGGGGTTAGTGTAGCGAGCTCCAGTGGGGGAGCGAGCGCCAGCACAGACACCATGAGAGCCCTGTGTGTGTAGGAGGTGAAGGAGCTCCAGTCCCAGATTATCAGCACGGAAGTGACTCTAGAACTGGACAACACACGGCAGCTGGACATGGAAGAGGTTGTGGAGAATGTGAAGCAGCAACATGACCAAATCATGAGCAAGAACAGGAAGGATGTGGAGACACGCTTCAAGAACCAGGTATGGCTCTCCCTCCCCACCCCCCACAATCTCTCCCCCCCCCCCCCCCCCCCCCCCCCACCTTTCCCAGTGTGGGTGAGAGGCTGTGTGTCGCGGCGTGTGTGAGAGGGTGTGGGGGGGGTGTGTGAGTGTGTGTGGCAGTGTGTGTGTGTGTGTGTGCTGACCCTGGTATTGCCATCAGTGCCTGGAGATGGAGCGAGGGGAAAGCCACACACAGCGACTCTCTACACAAGGTGAAGAACGAGATCACGGAGCTCAGCCGCAAGATCCAGAAACTCAATTCAGCGATCGAGACCCAAAAACACAAGGTATATACACCTCTCCACCCTACACACACACACACACACAGTGTAGAGGGACCTTTATTGTGTCTCTAACCCTGACGGGGGAGTGTGGATGGACAGACACTCAGTGTAGAGGGTCCTTTACTGTGTCTGTAACCCTGGGAGTGTGGACGGACGCACAGTGTAGAGGAAGCTTTACTGTCTCTCTAACCCTGACTTGGGAGTGTAGATGGACAGACGCACAATGTACAGGGAGTATGACTGTGTCTCACTCTCTATGCTCTGGCCTCCAGCGGTCATCCCTTGACTCTGTGGTGGGTGAGGCGGGCGAGCGGGGGCAGAGAGCAGTGCAGGATGCCAGAGACCGCATGGCGGAGCTGGAGGATGCCCTGCGCCGCGCTCAGCAAAAAATCGCTGATGAACAACGCAGCTACCAGCAGCTGCTGAACACCAAACTGGGACTGGACATCGAGATCGCAACATACAACCAACTGCTCACTGGGGAGGAAGCCAGGTACCCAGTGGGGAGTGGGGAGGAGAGGGGAAGAGAATGGACAGGGAGAGAGAAGAACTGAGTCGGAGTAGCGAGTGAGAGCGCATGGACTGTGTGTGTGTTGGTGTGAGTGTCGGGAGGTGTTGGATTGTGAGTATGACAGTCAGGTGGTGATGGTGTCTATCAGTGCCAGGCAGTGATGGTATCTGTGTGTGTGTGTGTGTGTGTGTGTGTGTGTTCATGAGTGAGTGTGAGTGAGTGTGTGATGGTGTGTGTGTGTAGTACAGGCAGCCGGTGATTGTGTGTGTGAATGTCAGGTGGTGGTGGTGACTGTGTGTGTGATACAGGCGGTGATGGTGTGTGTGAGTGTCAGGCGATGAAAGTGTGTGTGGTACAGGCGGTAATGATGTGTGTGTGTGTGTGTGTGTGTGTGGTACAGGCAGCCGGTGAACAAGCACTCTGGGAACAGGTTGATGCAGAGCGAGCGCAGCAAGGCTGGTGATTGGACAATCGCGGTACGTGAGTCAACAACTCTGGGGGGCATAGGCGGGGATTGTGTGGGTGGGGGCTGAGGACAGGGTGGGGGAGCAGTGGGAGGGGGGGAAGGGGGGGAGAGGTTGTTGGTTTACAGTTATTGTCTGTTGTGAGCAATAAATGTTGTGCGTTACAGACTTCCGGCAACTGAGGATGGAATCGGCCCCTTCTTCACCGTGTCCCCCTGTTGTCGTCCCACCCCCATCGCCACCCAGAAGGGAGGGGGGTGGGCCAAACGGAGGGAGGGACAAGAGGGGGAGGTGGGCGGAGGGGTGGGGGGTTCCGGAGGAACAACAACAACTGGTCTTTATATAGTGCCCTTCACGCAGTGTAGCCCGAGAGGGTGTGTGTGTGTGGAGAGTAGGGAAACGGGGTGGGAAATGGGGTGGGTGGTGGGGGGGGGGTTAGTGGGAGGGGCTCACACTCCTATTGAGCAAACTGAGCAGTTTGGGACCTTTACTTTTGCCTGTGTAAACGTGACTCTGCCCGTGACTGCCATCGCAGTGACTGTGTGTGTTTGTGAGAGTGAGTGTGTGCGCGAGTGACAGCACACCACTTGGGCTCCCGGGAAATAAATAATTGCCACCACATGTGTCAAAATTCATTTTGAAATCGTCGGTGAAATCAGGGACAGATTTTCACACAAAGCCTCCCTCCCTCCCTCCCTCCCTCCCTCCCTCCCTCCCTCCCTCCCTCCCTCCCTCCCTCCCTCCCTCCCTCCCTCCCTCCCTCCCTCCCTCCCTCCCTCCCTCCCTCCCTCCCTCCCTCCCTCCCTCCCTCCCTCCCTCCCTCCCTCCCTCCCTCCCTCCCTCCCTCCCTCCCTCCCTCCCTCCCTCCCTCCCTCCCTCCCTCCCTCGGAATTCAAATTGAGGTACACATCATAGAATGGTGGAACAGGCTAGAGGGGCTGAATAACCTCCTCCTGTTCCTGTGTGCTGATGGTTTTGTGGCTGGGACAGGCTGTGTTGGGAGCTGGGAAATATCTGCTGTCACTATCCGGTCTCTCCCACAGGAAACCGCAGCTTCCAGCTTAACTCCCTGGAGGAGAAGATTCCCAGTCAGGCATTAGTTCCCTGCTCAGCTCACACTCACATTCTCTCTCTCTCTCTCTCTCTCTCTCACACATACACACTCTCACAAACACACATGCTCTCACATACACGCGTACTCTCTTACACATACACAAACATACATGCTCTCTCACACACACACGCGCTCTCTCACACACAAACACACATTCTCACACGTGCTCTGAAACCACACGTGTACACACACACGTGCTCTGAAAACACGTACACACACACGTGCTCTCACACACATGCACTCTCACAGACAAGGACACAGTGGATTTGGATTCATTCTTTATATTAAAAAAATCTTAAATAATACCTTGTGTTCAGACGGTCTGCAACTCATCGTGCGACACAATCTCCTCTTCTTAACCCCTCAACCCCCACCATCCCGTCCTTCAGCCACCCTCCCTGGTGTCCCAAATAAATTGTTCATTTACTCCACGGACTGTTTGTGGGACGCTGCTGTGTGCATTTGGCTGCCGTGTTATCCGGTGAAGTGCTTTTAGACGTCTCAATGGCATGATATTAAATGAGAGGATTATTATTCATGCTGAAAAGACATCCAAAGACATAGAGGGAGAGAGAGCACAGTGTAGCTTCCCTGACTTTGGATCTGGTTTTAGTTTTAGAGGGAATTTAACTGAAGAAAAACAGTTAAAGATGATTCTACCAGTTACTGAGAACCTAACACAGACTTAGTTACAATGTGGAAAGAGCAGGGAGAATGGGGTTAGAGTAGAGAGCTCCAGTGGGGGAGCGAGCACTAGCACAGACACCATGGGGAGAGAAAGAGAGAGAGCAGGGAATGGGGTTGGAGTGCACCAATAATCATAATAATAATCCTTATATTTACTATAGTGCATTATCACATTGTTGGGGCGTCTCAAAGCGCTTCACAGAATATAATGTGAAGTGGATTAACTATATTTTGTGGGCGAAACGCAACGGCCAATTCAGCACAGCACAAACAGTCCCACCACCTGGAAAGTGATCCGCCAATCAACTGACAACCAAGTTCCTACTGTCGGCCAGATAAACAGAGGCAGAGCCCGGCCAGCTGTGCCTGCGGAGGTGGGTGGAGTAAGGAAACTTGCCTAAGGTTCCTCTGGCTTGCGAGGCCAGTGCTCCAACCACCGAGCTACAGAGTTCTACATTAGTGGGAGCTGAGTGTGGGTGGTGGGGAGAGTAGGTGGGGTGGGGGGGGTCAGGCGATCTCAGTGGGTGGTGGCCGACACAAGCCAGAGACCAGCCTCACCAACAGGTGTGTGTACCTGCGATTGCCCAGCCCCAGCCCCACTGGGATGAGGGCAGCGGTGGAGGTACCCAGGCAGGTCAGGGCACTCTGTGTGTGTGAGGGTCCCCCGTGTCTGATGGCAGCCACCAGAGAGATGTGGATGTACAGGATGTACGGCAGCCAGCAGAGCAGGACCATCAGAGAGAAGGCCAACACACACTTGCTGTGCCTCACCATCATCTGCCGCTGTGCCGCCGCGGTGCTGGCACTGGCCACGGCCCGGTGTAGCCGGGCAATGCTGCGGATCTGTCCCCGCGCCACACACAGCACCCGGCCCGCCATGCCCGTCACCGCCAGGATCCCCGGCAGCAGCAGTCCATAGATCTCCAGGTAGATGTAGGCCGAGGGGAAGACCCGGGAGAAGTGGCAGAGCCCGGCCGCGCCGAACGGCGAGTCCGAGTCCCAGCCATGCCAGCCGAGCAGTGGCAGCGAGGAGCAGAGCAAGGCCGAGAGCCAGGCTACCAGCAGTCCTGGCGACACCGAGCGGCACAGCCAGGAGGTGGGGTAATGGAGCGGGTAAACCACACACACGTAGCGATGAGTCTGCACCAACCCCAGGCTGCCCAGGAACCCCAGGAACAGGAAGTTGGGGAACAGGTGGAAGAAGAAGCAGATTTGCCGGGGGTAACGGCTGGGGAAACTCATGGTGGGTACAGAGGGCAGTGCCACCCCCACCCCCAGCCCCGCCAGGGCCAGGCTCAGGAAGTGCCAGTCTTCCGAGCGGTGTTGCCGGCGGTTACCCACAATCCCAATCACCAGCAGCAGGTTCCCCATCACCACGGTGGCCGAGAGCGGGGCAGATAACCAGTACATGGGCTCGGCCGGCTCCAAACTGGAGTTAGACCAGCTGCTCATGTTCATCTCCTCACCGGGCAGGCAGACAGGCAAACACACTCACACGGATACACAGACAGACAGTCACACAAACAGGCAGACAGACAGTCTCACACGCACACAGGCACACGGATACACAGACAAACAGACAGTCACACAGACAGCATTTGGGTAGGTTCAGGTCTTCACCCCTAACTGCTCCCAGGCAACACTGGCCACCAGAGCCTTGATGTGTTTGCTGAATCAAACTGGGATCTGCTGATCTCTGTGCTGGTATTTGCTGGTTTCTCTGTGCTGATCTCTTCTGGTCTCTGTGCTGATCTCTGCTGGTTTCTGTGCTGGTATCTGCTGGTCTCTGTGCTGGTATTTACAATAATATTAATCCTTGCATATGATATAGCGCTTTTCACATCTTATCGACGTCTCAAAGCGCTTCACAGAATATACTGTAAAGTAAATTGACTGTATATTTGTGGGCAAAATGCGGCAGCCAATTGCGCACAGCAGCGTCCCCACAAACAGTCGTGGATTGAAATGAACAATTTTATTATTGTGGGGTTTTTTGGATGGATTATTATTAGGCGTGTGGAGTAAGGAAACTTGCCCGAGGTTTGTCCCTGATCTGCCTGGATTCGAACACAAGTCTCACGCTTGCAAGGCGAGTGCTCTAACCACTGAGCTACAGGAGCTCCACATCTGATAGTCTATGGTGTATGGCTGCTCCCAGACTAGCAGCTATAATAAGCCAACCTCGTTTTCAGTGATGTCTTTAAATAGTAAGATAAAGAAAATAATTCTCTGGGACAATGTACCATTATTTATGTGCTGGTCTCTCCCTCTCTCCCTGTGTCTCCCTCTCTCACATGGTCTCTCTCCCTGTGTGTGTGTGTCTCTCTGTCCCTGGGCCCCTCTCTCTCTCTCTCTCTCTCTCTCCCTGTTTGTATATGTGTCTCCCTCTCTCTCCTAGAGGTGTCTCATCTCTTCCCATGTGTACCTCTCCCTCTCTGTGTTCCCTATGTACATGTATGTCTCTCTCTTTCTGTGTTCTCTCTGTGTATGTGGGTATCTCTCTCGTGTATGTGTGTTTCTCTGGCTTTCCACTCTCCCAGTCTGTTCCCCCACCCCACCTCCCCACCCATGCACACAAACACACACACAGACATGCAAACACACACTCACCGGTAGCTGTGGTGACCAGGCAGGCAGTGAGGGGGTAACTGATATAGCAGAGGTGTTGGTTTGACAGTCACTCAGGGGAGAATGAGCGAAGATGCAGGAATGAGTCAGAAAAACTCAAAAGAGAACTTTCAGATAACCTTCTGAGGACGAGAAATGTAAACCGTTTTTAATGGTGCAAACTAACCCTGAATACAGCGAGCAGTCACTACCGCAGCCACACTCCCTCCTCCCTCCCCATCCATCACTGCTGGGAGTTACTGTACCCGGCAGATAGAGAATATCTGCCCCCCCACCCACCCACCCTCGCAGAAACAATATTGAGAATAAGAATCCTTGCATTTGACACAGCGCCTGCTCTCATCATTGAGACATCTCAAAGCGCTTCATAGGATACACTGTAAAGTGTAGTGACTGTGCATTTAGTGGACGAAACGCGGCAGCTAATTGCACCCAGCAGCATCCCCACAAACAGTCATTATTTTTTGGAGAGGGATCATTACCCCTTGAAAGCGCCTCCAACCAATCGACAAACTGCTGGTCAACAGGCCTGTGGAATAAAGAAACTTGCCCAATGCTCTACCAGCCCAGGAATCAAACCCAGGTCCTCTCACTTACCACCATACTGGGAGACTCCACAGCTTTCTCAACGTCAGGGTTAGAGACACAGTAAAACTCCCTCTACACTGTGTGTCCGTTCCACTCTCCCAGATTCCCAGTGTTCCTCTCATATATATGCCTTGAGTTAGTTATTGCCCCTCCCCCCCACACCCCCCCAAGTTGAGCTGAATTATCTGAATCATCAATCAGTGCGTCGGTGAGAAGTTCCAATAAACAGAGAGACGATCGCCCTCAAAATCGCCAGCTCTAACCGCAGCTCCCACCCCAGCCAAGCTCTGAACGTCAAATAGGACGTCAGCACAAGGCTGCTTATCATCAACGAGAAACTGAGGCTCCCACATCCCAGTGATCCCAGCTCCCAGCCCAGCAACAGTGGTCTCCAGCCCTCCCCTCCCTCCCACTGTCACAGCAAGCTGACCGCCTCCCACATGCCATTTACTGCCCACCCACCACCCCCACCACCCACCGCAATCTCCACCACCCCCCCACCAATGGCCAGCTCTCCACCACTGATAATCAGTGTCCCCCCCCACCCTCCCTCCCCACCCAATCTCCTCCAGTCAGTCAAAGTCACACACAAACATGTATTTTGATAAAATCCTTTATTTAAACAGTTGTATAATCTGTAACTCGGCTCCAGCTCATGGAATCCTCCCACTCGGCTGCTGGTAATGTTCTGGGGAGGGGGTGAGGTGATCCTGGCTGGGCAAATAGCATGAAAGCTTGGCCAGGAAATGCTCTCTCTCTCCCTCGCGATGGCCACCTTGTGTGAGTTGAGCTGGTTAGACTCCAGCAGTTACCCCAACACTCGGGGCTCTCCCCTCCACCCAAGCCTTGGCTCTCGCTAACCAGTGCCTATTACTCTCCGGAATTAGGTAAACAGGGGACAATTCCTCCAGGGAGAGAGAGCAAGGGAGAGAGATTCCCACAATCTATCGCTGGGAATTTCCATGTGTAGGTGGGAAGCATGGAATGCCGAGACATCTTCCATCCCACCGTCCCCCCCGGCTCCCCCTCCCCTCCGCTTTTGTTCACTATTTAAATATTTGTTTAATTTTCTCAGATTCACATCGATTCACTTTCAAACTCTGAAAATAAACATTTATTTCCTCTCCCCTCTCAGTCACCCCACCCCCGCCCCACTCCCCACAAATTAACAGCAACTCTCAGATATAAACAGTTCAGGATCAGCTGCTTAAGATTTATGTAGAACAATTTCATAATTTGATTGTGGGGAGGAGGGAGGGGAGAGAGGGTCAGAGGGAGAGCATACAGAGAGGGAGGGAAGAGAAAGAGGCGGGTGGGGGGAGGGAGAGAGGAGGAGAGAATGGAGAGATATGAGTGGGGGAGAGAGGGGTCGGGAGGGAGGGAATTGGGGACATGGTTGGTATCTGCTACCGGTCAGGCTGCTGGAGACAGAAAACCTTGGCTGTGTGATCCCCCGAGGCTGTGACGATGGTTGATGCCTCTCTGTAAATAAACACACACTCAGCATATAGCCCAAGGACAGCACCTCAGAGCAGCTCCTACCCCCACCCCCCATACAAGGTGGTTAGAATAGGAGTAGGGAAGTCTTGCTGCAACTGTATAGGGCCTTGGTGAGACCGTACCTAGAATATTGTGTGTAGTTTGGGTCTCCTTCTTCAAGAAAGGACATACTCGCCTTAGAGGGGTTGCAGCGTAGATTCACTAGGTTGGTTCCTGGAATGAAGGGGTTGAGCTACGAGGATAGGTTGAGTAAACTAGGCCTATATTCTCTAGAATACAGAAGAAATAGAGGTGATTTTATAGAAACTTATAAGATTATTAAGGGGCATTACAGAGCAAACAGTGGGAGACTGTTTCACCTGGTTGGAAAAACTATAACTAGGGGTCACAGTCTTAAGATTAGGGGTCAGCCTTTTCAAACAGAGTTGAGGGGAATTCTCTACCCCAAAAGGCTGTCGATGCTCAGTGAGTCCTTGAACATATTCAAGACTGAGATTAATAGATTTCTTATGGATTAAACGATTAAGGGATATGGGGATAAGGCAGGCAGTGGAGTTAGATTAGAAGATCAGCCATGATCTTATTGAATGGCGGAGCATGCTCAATGGCCAAATAGCCTACTCCACACAGACAGGCACACACACAGACAATCACAAACCACACTCACACCACACGCAAACACCAACCACACTCACACACGTAGAGATACACACCCACACAGCACAGACAGACAGAGAGACACACAGACAGACAGAGACACACACACACAAACACTCACTTGTTAACAGCGAAGTCCAGGATCTCTGCGTGGTGCCCTCGATACTCGCTCTGTTTGGCTCCGGTCCTGGCGTCCCACATCCTCACTGCCCCGTCCAGGCTGGCAGTGTACAGCAGAGCCGTGTGGCACTCCCACCGCAACTGCACAATGCCAGCCTGCGGAGAGAGAGAGAGTGTGGGCAGAGAGACAGCCAGGGAGAGAGAGGCCAGAGAGGGCAAAGAGATAGAAAAAGAGAGAGAGACAACAGTTTGTGGGATTCTCATTGATGTACACAATTGGCCGCCACGTTTCGCCCACAAAATACAATTCACTTTACAGTGTATCCTATGAAGTGCTTTGAGACGTCTCAACTCTCAACGGGGGAGAGCGGTTGAGGGGAGAGAGGGGGTGAGTGGGGAGAGGGGGTGAGTGGTGAGAGGGGGTGAGTGGTGAGAGGGGGAGAATGGAGCGGGGGAGAATGGAGAGGGGGCGTTGAGTGGATAGAGGGCTGAGTGGGGAGACGGGGTGAGAGGGGAGATGGTGAGAGGGGGAAGGGGGGAGAGGGGAGATGGTGAGAGGGGGAAGGGGGGAGAGGGGGGGAGTGGGAAGAAGGGGAAAGGGGGTGAGTGGAGAGAGGACTGAATGGGGAGAGAGATTGAGTGTGAGGGGGGGCGTAGCTTACCTGGAGCCGACATTGGTGACGGAGAGTCTGTGAGGGAATGTCCCAAATCCCCATCGTCCCGTCAAGGTAACCAATAGCAACCAGCGGCAGCCTGAGAGAGAATCCCCAAACTCACTGACTATCACAGGCAACAACACCAAGGGCCAGACCACATCACCACCCCACCACCTCGGCCCCCATCAACCCCCTCCATCACCCCCCTCCCCACCCTCCACCAAACCCCTTATCACCCTCCATCACCCCCCCCCTCCACCACCCCACTCCGTCACCCCCCTCCCCACCCTCCATCAGCCCCCTCCTCACCCCACCATCACCCACACTGGCTGATCAGGATGGGCTACGTAATGTCTAGTGGAGAAGTGCAGTGCAGTAGTTAGAGCAGTCGTCTCGCGAATGAGAGGACCCAGGTTTGATTGCCGGGAAAGAGAAGTTTCCTTACTCCACTCACACAATACACCCACAACCCACACACACAGACACAGACAGAAAGACCGATAGACACACACACACATGTTTAACAGCATTAAGTGGAACTCGATTATTAGCCGATTGGCAGATCGCATTCCGGGGGGTAATAATCCCGTCTTTTTTTTTATAAAGAAGATAATAATAATCTAGTCATTCAATTCCCGGCTGTTTGAGAGGACGCTGCTGTGCACAATTGGTTGCCGCGTTTTGCCCACAAAATATACAATCAATCCACTTTACAATATATAGTGTGAAGCGCTGTGAGACACAGTCGAGAAGACGTGATAAGGCGCTGTGTCAACTGCCAGGATTATTATTATTATTATTTACTCACACGTGGCAGAAGGCAACAGATTCCACAGAATTGGCGCTGGCCTCGGCAGCAGGCAGCTCATCATCACCTCTCGTACTGCTCCCCAAACACAGCACACCCAGCACCTACGCAGCGAGAGCGGACACATCACCCACATCACACAGCAACCACAATAAGATCACACAACACACACAGACAGCAACCACAGTGAGATCACACACACATCCCCGCTACCCTGCATGGTTGTGTGTCTGTGTGGCATGCGTGGGTGTGTGTGTAGGTGTGCATGTGTACGCATGGGTGTGAGTGGCGTGTGTGTATGGGTGTGTGTATGTGTATGGGTGTGTGTGTGTGGGAGGGGGAGGGGTTACCTTGCCGGTGGTGGTGTTGATCAGTTTGACTGTACAATCCACGGAGCCGGTCAGCACTAGGTTCCCGTTCTTGTCACAGGCCACGCAGGTCAGTGGGCCACAGTGACCCTCAGCTCCTACAGCAACAAATGACATTTACACAGTGCGTTCCACACCGGGAAGACGTCCCAAGGCGCTGGACAGCGGAAGGAGTAAAGGGGGGGGGGGGAAACAACAACTTTGATTTATGTAGCGCCCTCCATGCCGGACGGAGTCTCAGAGCGCTTAAAACGAGAATGGAGGGGGTGGTAGATGGAGTGGGGGTGAGATGGTGGGGCTCCAGGAGGCAGTTGTGGAGACAGAGAGGCTGAAGGCTAGACCACCAATGGTGGGGTAGGCTGGGCAGGGGACATGGAGCAGGCCGGAGCCTGCTGATCAGATGGTATGGACAGGTTGGTCAGGCGGAGGGACGATGATCGGGGAGGTGGGGGGGACAGTGTGTGATGGAGGTTGGGGCAGAGAAGGAGGGTGATCAGGGAGGTGGTGGGGACAGTGTGTGATGGGGGTTTGGGCAGCGAGGGAGGGAGGGTGATCGGGGAGGTAGGGGGACTGTGTGTAAAGGGGGGGAGGAGGGGGAAAACCAAGTTGCACATTACCTTTAATAACATGAAGTGGAGACGCCTGCTTGAGGTCCCACACTCTGACTGTCCCATCCTCGTACCCCACCACCGTTCGCTTCCCTGCGGGCACAAGTGAACAATCAACTGTGTTTGGGGGGAGGGGAATTGTTGGCCAGGACACTGCTGGGGAGAGAGAGGAAGGGGGGAAAGAGAGGGCGAGGGAGAGAGAGAGAAAGAGGAAAGGGGGGAGGGGGAGGGAGAGATATAGACCGGGAGAGAGGGAAGAAGAGAGAGGAAGGGAGTGGGAGAGAAGGGGAGAGAGAGAGAGACTCCCTCTGTATTTATATCAGTGCCGCAGTATGAACAGTCGGAGCCTCACCATCGGGCAGGATGACTCCGCAGGTGGCCTGTGAGCCGGGGCTGGGGAAGGTTTTACACTCTCCCCCGGGGACTTTCCACATCCACACGCTCCCCTCGTCCGTGCCAGCCAAGAGCACCGGCGCCATCGGGTGCCAGGCCATCCACTGACAACAACAACAACAACATTTATTATTACTTCTCGCCTTCGATGCCGGGCCTTGTCACGTCGTTGAGATATCGCAAAGCGTTTCAAGGATACATTGTAAAGTGTGGTGACTGGATATTTGTGGGTGAAACACGGCGGTCAATTGCGCACAACAATGTCCCACAAACAGTTGTGGATTCATCCAGTCAAATCCCTCCACTCCTCGGCACCCCCCACACTACCTCTCTGACCTCCTCTCTCCTCACAACAGCACCCGTTGCCTTCGCTATACCCGTTGCCAGCACCCTGGCCTTCTCCTTGTCCCCTCAAATCCAAATTGTTATTGGTTTGAGTGACCAAATTACTATAGATTGTTTTCTGAAGGGATAATTATCCGCCACAAAGCATTCCGCCAATCGACTAACTTACTGCTAGGTAAACAGAGGCGTGTGTGTATGTTTGTGTGTGGAAGTAAACTCGCCCAAGGTTTAGCCCTGACCTGACGTGAGCCACCCAGGAATCAAACCCAGGTCCTCTCCCTTGTGAGGCGAGCGCTCTAACCACTGAGCTACAGGACATTCACCCCTCCCGAGCCACTCTTGCTCCCTCTCACCTGAAGGTCACCCACTTCGAACGACCACACCTGTTTCCTGGTTTCCAGCTTCCAGACCATAATAAGGCCGCTCATGTCTCCCGTCGCCACCATGGAGGAGTCGTGGCTGAAAGAGGCGGAAATGACAGAATCCTTGTGGCCTGCGGTGAGAGAGGACACTGACATCAGCTCAGCCCAGCTCACACACGACACAAACAGCCAGGCCCCCCATCAGCAGGCGGTTGGCCATTCAGCCTCTCTGCCCCCCCTCCACTCTCTGGAACTCAGGACTCATCCCAGGACCCCTCCACCTCACCCCCACTCCCTTGACTCCTTCAAGACCCTCCCCTTCAACCTCGCCTTCGACCACCCTCTTCCCACTACCCTCCCTGCCACCCACCCCTCCTGAGCGTGACCCCCAGCTCGGGTGCCAATCCCCGACTGTCCATTGCCCCGGGATGACCTCCCGATGTGAGAGGCGCTGTGTAACTGTCACATGTTTTTGTTGTTGCTGCTGTTGTTGGGGACACCTGCCTGTACAGTGCAGCACCACTTCACCATCGCTGAGTCGCCACACAAAGGCCTGATCGTCCTCCCCACCTGTCACCACCAGCGAACTGCTCCCCTCGTCCAGGCTCACACAGAACACAGCCTCTAGTGATACAGCAGGTTAGCTTTGTCAGTAACACACACACAGAACACACACACTGGAACACAGAATACACACACACAAACACTGGTGATACATGTCAGGCACACGCACACACACACAACCGCAACCCTCAACACAACTCCACCATCAATGTGTTTACATCCACACTGTGCCTTCTATTCACTCTCTCCCCCCATCTGACGTTATGACCCCCCACAGACCAGCCCCCACCCCGGACACTGTGAGGGGCTCCATTACTGTTGTGCCTGGAGAAGGTCAGCTCGCTGTGGTCCTGTGTGGCCTCCATGTTCTCCTCAGCGTCCGCATCCTCGTCTTCAGTCTCCCATTGCTCCTCCTCCTCCTCCAAGTCAACCTCCGCCACCTCATCAGCCAGATCCTCTGTCACACAGGAGGGCAATTGTCAGGCCTGGTGGGCAAGACCTCCACTGCCCCACCCAGGAAAACATATGCACAACCATTTGCGCCCAGCCACTCCATGGCTCCCACAAACAGCCATGAAGTGAGTGACCAATTTTATTGGGGGAATGTTGGCCGGGAGAGTGAGAAACTCCCTTCTCTTTTTGAACAGTGACATAGGATCTTTTAACACATCAATTTCATCTTGTTTGGCCAGTCCCACTGCTGAGCAGAGTCTGATCTGCCGATGACCATCTCATGATTGGCTGGCGGGAGGGAGAGAGGGAGGGGGGGGGAGCAGTGTGTCTATCACCTGTATTTGTTCATCAGGGCAGCAACAACAACAAAATTACACTTGTATAGCGCCTATCACGTCAGGAGGACATCTCAAGGAGCTGGTAAAGGAATCGAACGTTGGAAATGGTTCACGGGATGCGAGAAACCCAAACCGGGCCGGATGCGGCCCGCGGGCCGCCTGTTGATGCCGAATCCCCACATAGGGGTTTGTATGTCTGGCAGGCGCATTGGCCTCCAGGTCTGAGCACTGCTGAGGGGCCTGGGAGCGCGGGCGAGGGCTGACCCGGACTGTAGCTGTGGCAGAGGCCGGGTACCTGGCTCAGGGCCGCCCGGCGGCAGCTCGATCACCTGGAGCAGCTCTTCCCCCGGATCCATGCCGTGCGCCGCAACCAAACCCGCCAACAGCACGCACAACCAAACCAAACCGGCCGGCCTGAGTGACAGGAGCAGCGGCCAATGGGAGTGCAAGCAGTCGCATGAGGCGCCCAATCAGAGGAGAGGGCGGGATACACGTCCTCGCAGGGGCTGCTGGGAATTGTAGTTTCCTGTCTCCGCACGCTGCTTTTACACTGATTGCAACAGAGTAATAGGGAGACAGCGGGGACCTGAGCTCCCCCTAGAGCTCCCCAGGGACCCGTTATGGTCCCCTCAGGGTCCCCACTGGGCACGTGGGGGTGAGGGAGGGTGTCTGTTTTTGCAGCATCCGACTACAGGCCCCATAATGCAACTCGCTCGTTGCAGTGCATTCTGGGAAGAGCGACACAAGATGGCGGTGTGGTGCAGATCGGGCTCAGAGTTTAGAGGTAACAGAGACACAGACAAACACACATTGACAGACAGACATGGAGGGGGACACACCGACAGGGAAACACACAGATAAGGGAGACAGACACAACCACAGACAGGGAGACACACTGACAGACAGGGAGGGGGACAGACAGACAGAGACCAGACATAGACACAGTATGTGTCAGTGATACTATGGTGTCTGAAGTGACGGCCTGGCTCAGTCACCTGCTCTCTCATCCCCAGGTCAGGCCCCACCTCGGTCCAGGCTGATGCTCCAGTGTGGTGCTGGGGGGGGGGAGAGAGAGAGAGCGCCGCGGTGTCACGTGGGTCTGCAGTGTCTGCCCCATGTCTCCCGCCCAACCTTCGGTGGCTGGGCTTTCAGCCTCTCTGCCCCCACACTCTGGAACTCCATCCCACAGTCCCTTCGCCTCGCTCCCTCCCTCACCTCCTTCAAGGCCAGTTTCAAGATCTTCGATCGTGCCTTCTGCTGTCTAGCTCACTGCCTCCCTTAGATCTCACGATGCTAATAGAACAGGGCAGGTAGTTCCTCCCCGAGGTTAACTGCTTGTTCTCGAGCTGTGAGAAGCATATTCCCAGGGAACCAGTTCTGTGTTTCAGTGGGCATCTGTTGACCAGGACTGTGCTGTGCCCACCATCTCCCTCCGCGCTCATGTGACGGAGAGTCTCGCTCTCTCCCCAGGGCTCTTCACTTTTCTTCTGGCACGAGGGGGGAGACCGGTCCAGTCTCGGCCCAGTGATTCAGCCCCCGTCCATTTGACAAAGGCCATCAGAACCTTTCGCTGTAACGCAGCCGAACTGCGATCAAACCAGCTCCCCGACGGCTTGGAGTACATCCCAAAGCGGAAAGCCAAGAATCCCATGAAAAACATGGGAGTGGCCTGGTAAGTAAAGCCCGGCACTTTCCATAATAATAATAATCCTTGCATTTGATATAGCGCTTTTCACGTCTTCTCAATGTCTCAAAGCGCTTCACAGAATATACTGTAAAGTGAATTGACTGGAGTCCTGTAGCTCATTGGTTAGAGCACTCCCCTTACAAGCAAGACCCAGGTTCAATTCCAGGCAGGACAGGGCGAAACCTTGGGCAAGTTTCAGTACTGCACACGCTCGCCTAATAATAATCTAAAAAAAAAACACAATAATAAATTGGTCATTTCAATCCATGACTGTGCGCAATTGGCTGCCACGTTTCGCCCTCATATACATACATATATATATATATATAGTCAATTCACTTTACAGTATATTCTGTGAAGTGCTTTGAGATGTCTAGAAGACGTGAAAAGCGCTATGTCAAATGCAAGGATTATAATTATTATTTGTGTGTGAAACGCAGCAGCCAATTGCACACAACAGTGTCCGCAAATAGTCGTGGATTGAGTGACAAAATTATTTTATTTTTATTGAGGGATTATTATCAGGCATGTGTGTGGAGTAGGGAAACTTGGCCAAGGTTTCACCCTGCAGGGAATCAAACTCAGGTCTCTCGCTTGGGAGGCAAGTGCTCGAAGCACTGAGATACAGGACTCACAACACTGCTTATTAACAAACCTCACATTTACATACTGCGTGTCAAAGTGCTTCACGGTAATTACTGACCACTACATCAACACTGCAGCAAATCTGTACATCTGAAATGTTCCACATTGGGTGGTGTGGGTAAGCAATGTGAGGCTGTTAGAGGGCGCTGTGCGTGAGAGAGGGGAGCTCCAGGTGAGTGAGGGCCAATCACTGTGAGGTCTCTCTGTCCCTGTTACAGGGCGTTGGGTCTCCCGTCTGGGATCCTGATCTTCCTCTTAGCCAAGCGTCAGGTGGACAATAACCGTTTGAAGCAGCTGAAGATCCGGCAGCGGATGAAGGAGGCAAACACCGGAGAGTACCAGAGCGAGCGGTACCGGCAGGACCTGGCCGGGGCAGGGACTGGAGAGTTCTAACGCAGAACTCAACTCACCTCCCTGGGCTGCGGGAGTCTCGGAGAACAGATAAATCCGGGGCCACAGTCTGTCTGTGTGTGTCTGGAGTGACCGGTTGGTGGCTCGATTCTGGAGCAAGACTGATGTGAAAAATCCCAACACCCAGTGACTCACCACATAGTGGGGTGGGGGGTGGGTGGGGGAAGAGTGATTCAGCCATCCCCACCCCCGCAGGTCTCAACCACCTCCACACTCACACCTGTCAGCAGAGCCTCTCAAAGTGTTTGGAGGTCACCTTGTGGCTGGTGCTCAGACCATTGCGAGGAAGGAGCGAGGGACTGGGCTGATGTCTCCTCAAGCTCCCAGTGGCTTATTTATCAGGAAACCAGTCAATAAAATCAGTTCACTTTCATTCAGCCACACAATTCTTGTAGAGGCAGTGATGAGGAATCTTGACATTGGGGGGTTTGAAGGGAGATGGGGTGGGCGCAGGATATAATGATGTAACCACTGAGCAGTAATTAACAGCATTTTAATAAATTGGTAAATAACAGGATACAAACATCTTAACATAGGGAAGTGGGTGGCAGTGCGCCGAGGGACTGAGAGCTGAGTGTAACATGGAGATGGACAGACAGTCTGCCTACAGCTCAACACACCAACGAGAGAAGCACCTTGTCCCTCCTCAATGAGTGTCACAGCATCCCAGGGCGCATCGCCACTGACACAGGCACACTGTACCACATTGCACACTGCCATGACTGGCACACACCCTGTCTCCACACATGTGCCCACTACCAACAGCAACCCCTGTGCCCCAAGCAGAGCCAGGGGAGAGCCAGGAAAAGAGGGGAAGAGGG
The DNA here is from genome assembly GCA_035084275.1 of Hydrolagus colliei. Lineage (NCBI taxonomy): Eukaryota > Metazoa > Chordata > Chondrichthyes > Chimaeriformes > Chimaeridae > Hydrolagus > Hydrolagus colliei. The sequence goes on along the minus strand of CM068747.1, from coordinate 9,768,939 downwards.
AAGGGAAGCTGGGGTGGAAGAGAGGGGAGAGAGCGAGTGAGAGCCCAGGGGAGTTAGAGATGGGAAGGGGTGAGGGGCAGAACGGCGGAAACTGGGCGGAGAGAGTCGTGGGAGGGGAGCCGAGGAAGAGAGAGAAGCCGAGGGTGAGAGAGACGGCGATGCTCCTTTTGGATTGGGGAGTGCACTTGAGTGTGGTTTGGAGGAGGGTAAAGGCATAAAGAAAGGCAGGCGGTGGGGAAACGGGGGATTTGAATGGGAGCTGAGGGGGGTGGGGAAATTGGGGTAAACAGGAGCCACTAATCCCGGCTGCCAAAGAGCTGCAGCAAGTTGAGGAAAATCTGTACTATGTCCGTGTAGAGCCGCAGAGATGCGTACACATACTCCTCAGGGCTGATGGAATGTTTCCGATTTCCCAGGATCAGTTGAGTGTCATAGGCCAGGAACTGATGGAGAGAGATATACCATAAGACAGAGAGAGACCATCAGAGAGAGAGAGATAAGAGACGTCATGATGTCTGACTATAAGCCAGGGGGAGGGGAGGGAGGAGATGGTGGTGTGGGGTGGGGGGGGGATCAGGCGAATTGTAGGTGACACTGATTGTGGGGAAACTCACCAGAGTGAAGATGATGGCTGCGGCAGCAGCGTATAGCGAGTGGAGCCACGGCATCTGAGAAAATACAACAGCTCAGGACAGGGAGGAACCGAGCGAAGCAATGGCAGGCCAGGCCGCTACCCTGCCCCCAGCCAACTCTCCCCACCATGCCCTCAGCCTGCTCCCGCCTCCCCCACCCAGCTACACCCCTAAAGCCAGCCTCCTAACCCCTCTCCCACTAGCCCGCACCCCCTTCCCCCGAGCCTGTTCCCCCACTTCTCCCCAGCCCGCTCTCCACTCCCCCCCCCACCCCCCTCTCCCATCTCATTCTCCCCACTCCCCCCAGCCTGCTCCCCCCCCTTCCCCACTCCCCCCAGCCCGCTCACCCGCCCCTCCCCACTCCCCCTCCACCCTGTGACTCACATATTTGAAGGAGAGGGTGACAGAGATGATGATTCCAGCCACAAACAAACCTATTCCTAGAGCACAGAACAGGCCTGTACAGGAGGTGAAATCCACCTGAGAGAGAGAAGAGAGTGTATCAGTGCCTGATACTCTGACATGTCCCCCACCACCCCCCACCCCCTCAGCCTCACTCTTTCACCTTCGTCTGGACGCAGAACAGAGTGATTCCAAGGCACACCAAGGTTGTGATTCCCAGACACATGAACACGGACTTGGTGCTGTAATAACTGAACAGAGATACAGAGGTTATAAAAATGTGGGCACTCGGTCCACGCCTGTTTGTGGGGATGCTGCTGAGCGCCATTGGCTGCCGCGTTTCGCCCAGAAAACACATAGCTACTACACTTTACAGTATATACTGTGAAGCTCTCTGAGACGTCTCAAAGATGTGATAAGGTTCTATATGAAATGCAGGGGTTATTATGGCATTATAGAGGTTATCCCCTCACTGTGTCACTGCCACCCCACACTGCCCCCTACCCCCACCACACATGCACACTGGCACTAACACTGCCCCCTACCCCACCCCACACACATAAACATACACTGGCACTGACACTGCCTCCTATCCTAACCTCCACCCCACACACACACACTGTAACATTGACCCCACTCCACACACACTGTAACACTGAACCCCCCCCCCCCCCCCCCCCCATGCACAGACAGCAAGTAGAAGTCCTGACTCTCACCTCGCTATTGTTCCAGTCAGATATGACATTGCCAGGGTCTGCAGAGAACACAAGAATCAGTCACTGCCCTGATAGCAATATTCCTGTGAAGCGCAGGGAAATGTTTGGCTTGTTAACTCCCTTTAGCAGTGTTTATATCAGACTGAGAGTCCCACATGTCAGCCATCCACACATAGGAACCTCCCTATGTCTGGAGTACAACACACACTGTAACACTGTGTAGCTCCTGTAGCTCAGTGATTAGACCACTCGCCTTACAAGCGTCAGACCTGTGTTTAGAACCCAGGCAGGTCAGGGCAAAATCTTGGGCAAGTTTCCTTCTTTACTCCACACGCCTAATAATAATCCCTCTAAAAAAAAACTAATAAATTGGTCATTTCAACCCACGACCCTGCTCTGTGTAATCGGCTGTCGCGTTTCGCCCACAAATATACAGTCAATTCACTTTACAGTATATTCTGTGAAGCGCTTTGAGACACAGTGTAGAAAACATGGAAAGCGCTATATCCAATGGAAGGATTATTATTAAAACGTGCACTTTCTCTCTCTCTCCCTGCAGACCCACCCTGATTACTTCATTATGGAAACTATTAGGTGCAGGTTGACGAGCCAAGGCGTCATGTCCCCAGAGGGTGGGTTAGTGGGTAACCACATTCAGGGCTCTGTCTCCAGGTTCCTGCAGTGGGAGTCTGAGATTGGGAATATCGGCAATAAGGAATGTGTTTATTAACAAGAAAAACTCACAAAGATGGTCAATAGGATCACATTCCAGGGGAACCGCCTCCTATAACACAAACAATCAACAGTTACCCCCTCTCCACCCATATTTCCTCTCCCCACCCACAACCCCAGCCAACACCTTCCTCCCACATATCCCCTCCCCACCCAAACTCTCCTCCCACATACCCTCCCCTCCCACACCCCCACCCACCAACACTGCTCTCCCGAACCAATCCTCCCGCAAACCCCTTCCCACATCCCCTTCCACAGCCTCCTCCCCTCCCCATCGCCCTTCCCTAACCAGCCCCCTTGTCCAAGCACAATGGCAGGTAATGGTGACACACACAGCTCCTCACCTGGGGCCTTCACAGCAAACCAGGACAATATAAATCACAATGAAAATACCACTGTAAGAGATACAGCACGGAATTAGCATCGAGAGAGTTCAATACTCCCCCCAAAAAATCCCCCGTCCCCCACCCACCACCACCATCAACACTCCCTCTGCACTGTCCGTCCACACTCCCAGGTCAGGATTAGATACACAGCAAAGCTCCCTCTAAATTGTGTGTCCGTCCACACTCCTAGGTCAGGGTTGGAGACACAGAAAAGCTCCCTCTGCACTGTGCGTCCGTCTGTCCACACTCCCAGGTCAGGGTTACAGACACAGTAAAGCTCCCTCTACACTGTGCGTCCGTCCGTCCGTTCACACTCCCAAGTCAATGTTACAGACACAGTGATGTACTCACTAGGCAGCCCAGTAAAGGGCAGAGTATTTCCGTACAAACTGCTGCAAAGGTTCACTACGAGAGACAAAGAACAGTCAGTGTTTACACAGGACAACGCACTCCCAGCCAATCCCCCAGCCCCCCTCACCCATCCCAGCCCTCCTCACCCCCCCGGCCCTCACCCCCACTCAGCCCCTGGCTCCGCCTCCCATGCTCACCTGAAGGTGAAAGCGGCCACAATGCCGACAGTGACTGAGAGCTGGGCTGTGAGGATCAGATAGACCTGGAGACACAGAGAAACTTTCCATCAGCTGTGAGCCATCATTGTCACCCCCCCCGCCCCTCCCCTCCCACCACCAAGGCCCTAGCCCCCCACCTCACACCTGAGAGCTGATGCGGGACTGGGGGAGGGGAGGGAGTTCTGTGGAGCTGTGGTTGGGGGCAGCTGGGGGAGAGGCTGAGCAGGGGGGGAAGTGTTGGGGGGGCTCAGTGCTGGCGAGGAGGGGTTGGGAGGGTAGTGCTGGGTGTGGGCTGAGCAGACGGGGGGGGGGGGGGGGGGGTCGGGCTGGGGGAGAGGAGGCTAAGCGGTAGTGGTGTGAGCAGGGGCATGGGGAGGCTGAGCGGGGTTGGGGGGGGGGGGGGGGGGGGGGGGGGGGTGAGGACACACCTTGCGGATGAAGGCGTGTCTGACCGTGATGTCACTCCAGCTGCTGGCTGAGAAGCCCTCGGAGCCTGGATGGGGGGAGGGTTCAGAGCTCCCGTATGGCCCTGTAACAGGAGAGGTCACACACCCACATACACATCCACACACGGAAACCTATCACCAAGATCAGCTGGGTGTCTGTCTGACACACACGGAAACCCGTCACTGTGATCAGCCGCGTGCGTATCTGTCTGACTGATGCACGCACATGGTCTTTAAGAGTCTCCAAACCCAACTGAGAATTCTCTGCCTCCCACCCACACATGTACATTCTAAAGATGGCTTGGGATGGGATGCGCTCTGTCTCTATCTCTCCCCCCCCTCTCTCCAGTCCACTCTCTGCAGGGTATCATCCTGGTTACCCAGCTTCAGACAGTATTAGGGCGCAGGTTGGCGAGAGCCAAGGCTTGGATTGCGGAAGTGAGTGGGAAGCCTAGAGAGGGGGTGGGGGGGGGGGGCTGGACAATAATAACCAGCTAAACCCAGTGTGGCCATTGGGAGCACTGTCTGACAAAGCTTTCCCACTGCTTGTCCAACTAGGACCACCCTCCCCATTCGTTCGTTAGTTAGTGCGTGCATGCGTGCTTTGGCTGCAGGGTTAACAGGAGCTGTAGTAGGAGGTCAAGAGATAAAAACCCCTCCTTCTCCCACCTGCTGCCGGTGCCAGAGGAAACTCACCTGAGACAGGTCCTGTCCATGTGGGGTTGAGGGGGATGGTGGGTGGGATAGGAAAGCCCATGGGTGGGTATCCTGGGCGCTCTCCAGGGGGGTGTGTCACATTCCCAGGGTAGCTCATGTTTCCTAGGGGAGGATATGCCATGTTACCGGGTGTCCTGCTGGGGCTGTAGCTTCCCGGCAGAGGGTACCCGGAATTCCCGGGGTATATCCCATGGTCCGTGGCCTCCGCGTAGCTGGGGGGCGCTGTGGGCCGCGACATGGTCTGACCCCTCCAGGACCTGCAGGAAAAAACAGCCAATCACAGACTGAGCATTGCAGCCCCTCCCCCTCCACAAGAGCCCCTCCCTCCCCTGATGGCCACACCCCCTCCCTGAGAGCCCCTCCCCCAGGCAGCCCCACCCTCCCCCTGAGCTCCTCCCAACTGTGTTTTTTAGGGGGTGGGGGTAGAGTTGGTGGTGGGGAGGCAGCAGAGGGAGTGTTAGGATTGGGAGTGTAGAGCGGGGGGGGGGGGGGTCTGCTGCTGGAATGTTCCATGCCTTTCTTTCTCACAGGCTACATTGTGTACGGGTTTGACATGATAAGTTACGCCTGAGTTACATGGTGTACATTGGTGGCTAACACAACACACAGTCACTACAATTTAGTCAACCCTGTCAATAAATCCTCCCAATAAATACAGGAATGACTATATCATTATTATATTGTTATATAATTATTATATGATTATATTATTAAATCATTATTTTATTATATTATATTATTTTATTATTATATCATTATTATGTTAGTATATCATATCATGATATCCTTACATTACTTTATAATTATATCATTATATTGTTACATACAGTAATAATATTATGTTAAATTATTACTGTTATTCTTACTTGGGGATGTTGCGCTTGATGTATTTGCAACAGTTTTGGATAGAGGTTGGGAGTGTTGTGGGTGAGTAGGAGCCTGTTTGTCACTGCGTTTGCAAACAATCAGCCTCTGTTCTGCTCACACTACACCACAGTCCTGTAGCTCAGTGGTTAGAGCCCCGGCCTCGCAAGCCACAGTCCTGCAGCTCAGCGGTTGGAGCCCTGGCCTAGCAAGCCACTGTCCTGTAGCTCAGTGGTTAGAGCCCTGGCATCTCTCACTCGCAAGCCAGTCTTGTAGCTCGGTGGTTAGAGTCCTGGCCTCACAATCGAGTTCAATTCCCGGGGGGGGGAAAGGTCAAGGCAAAACCATTGACAAGTTTCCTTACTCCACACACACACACACACGAGCTTGATAAAAATCCGTTAACCAGCAGTCAGTAGGAATCCGCTTGTTAATCGATTGGCGGATCACTTTCCGGAGGGTAATAATCCCTTTTTAAAAATTGGGTCACTCAACCCATGACTGTCTGTGGGGACGTTGCTGCTCTCCCCCGTTTCCCTGTTCTTCCTGCCCCCCCCACCCCGTTTCCCCCTCACACAGCCGATCCACATCCCCCAACCCCTCTCTACCAAACCACACGACATTCACACAGCGACCGACTGCCTCTCACAAGGTCAGGAGGACATCCAAAGGCACTGGACTGGACAGTCAGGGAATGAGGTGGGAGGGGGGCGTGGGGGCGGGCAGAGAGGGGGGATGGGAGGGTGACCAAAGGCACGGTTAGTCAAAGAGAAGGTCTTGAGATGGACCTTGGAGGGGGTGAGTGAGGCAGCGAGGGAGGGAGGGAGCGAGGCGGAGGGACGGTGAGATGGGGTTCCAAAGTGTGGTGGCAGAGAAGCTGAAGGCTTAACCACCCACCACTGGGTGGGCTGGGGAGAGGGTTACCCAGAGCCACGAGGGGAGGTCACGGACAGGTTGGTGTGGGGTCAGCAGGCCACAGAGGTCATGGCGTTACCTGATCCAACTTCACAACCGGGTTCAGCAAATCACAAATGTCCTTCACCCCACAACCCGGAGAGGGAGAAATGAGGGAGTGAGAGGGAGAGACGGAAAGAGATAGTGAGAAACAGAGAGTGAGAAAGAGCGAGAGGAAGAGAGAGTGGGAGCGACAGGAAAAGAGCTAGTGAAAGAAATTGAGAGTGAGTGAGTGAATAAGAAGAGCAAGAGAATGAGTGAGAGAAAGTCAAGAACGAGAGTGAATGAGCGAGAAAGAGTGAAAGAGAAAGAGTGTGAGATGATGAGTAAAAGTGAGTGAAAGTGAGAGAGAGTGGGATAGAATAAGAGCAAGAGCAAAAGCGAGAGAACGAACAAGTGAAAGAGAGTGAGATGCAGAGTAAAAGAGAGTGAGTGAGAGCAAGGGAGGGAGGGAAATACCAAGGGAGGGAGGGGGGAGAATTGGCTACTTTTCCCGCTCCCAGGTGCTGCTTTAACCTGGACCCCATCTTCTTAAAGGGGCAACGACAATGTGTTCACACTCGCGGGAGAGGGGGGGGGGCGGGAGGAGAGGGAGGGGGGCAGTGCGTTGGGACAGTTAAGAGTTGATTTGGGAATGGAGAGGAGTGAGGTGTGTGGGGAGAGCCGCACGCTGCTCTGCACTGGGAACCGAATAATAATTGTACAATAATAATAATAATCTTTGCATTGATACAGTGCCTTATCGGGTTGCTGACAAGTCTCAAAGTGCTTCACAGAATAGACTACAGTCAAGTGACTGGATATTTGTGGGCAAAATATGGCCGCCAATTGCAGTCGTGAATTGAGCGGGGGTTTTTTTCCTGACGTGGGGGCTTGAACCCCACGTCAGGGGGGGTTCGCCCCAAGGTGAGAGTGTGACCAAGCCAGGCTGACAGTGACTCAGCCAGGCTGACAGTGACTGAGCAAGGCTGAGTGACAGTGCCGAGGGGGGGTGGGGGGGGAACCTCTCACTGTGACGTCCTCCCCAACGTGAAAGGCGCTATACAAATGTAATTTTGTTGTTGTTGTTATGTGTTTGTGTGTGTATGGTGGGGGTGGGGGTGGGGATGGGGGAGCTCTCACTGTATGTGGTGGTAGGAGTGGAGCTCTCACTATAATATAATAATCCTTGCATTTGATATAGTGCTTTTCAAGTATTCTAGACGTCTCAAAGCGCTTCACAGGATATACTGTAAAGTGAATTGACTGTATATTTGTGGGTGAAACGCGGCAGCCAATTGCACACAGCAGCATCCCCACAAACAGCCGTGGATTGAAATGACCAATTTATTATAGGTTTTGTTTGACGGATTATTATTAGACGCGTGTGTATGTGTGGAGTAAGGAATATTGCCCAAGGTTTCGCCCTGACCTGACCTGCCTGGATTCGAACACAGGTCTCACTCTTCTAAGGTAAGTGCTCTAACCACTGAGCTACAGGATTCCACACATACGCCTGTTCAACAACGACAACAAAATTACATTGATACAGAGCTTTTTACGTCAGGAGGATGACCAAAGGCGCTGAACAGTCAGGTTGGGACCCGAGCACGGAAGAGGGACAAGGTAAGGGGGGAGGGAGAGAGTTGGGAGGGCAGCAGAAGGCACGATTGAAAAGGAGGATCTTGAGACCAGCCTTGAAGGAGGCGAGGGAGGGAGCGAGGCGAAGGGACTGGGATGGAGTTCCAGAATGTGGGGGCAGAGAGGCCGAAAGCCCGTCCGCCGATGGTAGGGCCGGGGACATGGAGCAACAACAACAACAAAATTGCACTTATATAGCGCCTTTCACGTCGGGAGGACGTCCCAAAGCGCTGAACAGTCAGGTCAGGACCCGAGCAGAGGGGTGGGGGTGGGGGTAGGGTCAGGGAAGGAGAGTGAGAGAGGGGGAAGAGTTAGTGGGGCAGCCGAAGGTGCGGTCGAAGAGGAAAGTCTTGAGATCGGCCTTGAAGGAGGAAAGGGAGGAAGCAAGGCAGAGGGGCTGCTAGATGGAGTTCCATAGCGTGGGGAAAGAAAGGCTGAAAGCCCGGCCATCGATGGTTGGGTGGTTAGGGCAGTGGACACGGAGCAGGCCTGAGTCTGCTGAACAGAGGGTGCGGGCAGGCTGATAGGGTCAGAGAGATAGGTGGGGGCAAGGCCGTGAATGGCCTTGAAGGTGTGGATGGCCTTGAAGGTGAGGATGAGGATCTTGAATTCGATCCTCTGGGGGATGTAGAGCCAATGGAGCCGGGCGAAGGTGGGAGTGATGTGGTTGTGGCTTGGTGCGGGTGAGGACACGAGCTGCAGAGTTCTGGGTGACCTGCAGCTTGTGAAGGGAAGAACCAGGAAGGCCGACAAAGAGAAGTTTCCATAGAAGAGCCTTGATGTGACGAATGCGTGGACCAGGGTTTCAGCCACTTCAGGGCACAGATGGGGAGAGAGTGAGGGTTTAACATCACATCACTGACAATGCTGCGCTCTCTCTCTTTCCCTCCCCCCCAGTGCTGTGTTGTGGTATCGGCCTAGAGACCGTGAGCTCAACTTCTGCTCCAGTCTGATAAAAAACTTGTTGATGGTGAAATATACAAAGAGACAGCGAGAGAGTGAGAAAAGGGAGTTTTCTCAGAGTGGGTGGAGATGTATTTCTTGTTGTGGAATGAGTTACAATGAGAGAGACGGTTGCCAACAAACACTAAACGCAGAGCCTTGAGTTACGAAACCAAGGTCCAGGCCAGTCCTGGACAGAACTCAGCAAACAGGCAGCAAGTCTGCCAACAGTCGATACAGACAGACAGACAGATGGAAACAGAGAGAGGGAGAGTGGGGGCAGTGGGGATGGGGGAGTGTTTGGTATCAGAGGGAGGAAGGAGTTTGAAGGAAACATTGAGAAGTTCTGGAAGAGGCGTTAGCACAACGCAGGGCTGATCTGAGTCAGGAGCCTAACTTCCCCCCCACCCATGGCCAAACCCTGGCAAGCTGATCTCATATACAGTGGACAAATACACACACACATAGGGACAGATATACACACATACAAGGGACAGATACATACACACACACACACACACACACACAAGAGACATACACACACACACAAGGGACAGATACACACACACAATGGACAGATTATACACACAAGGGACAGATATACACACACATACACACACAAGAGACAGATATATATACACACGGGGCAGATACACACACACGGGACAGACATACACACACACACACAGGGACAGATACACTCATACACAGACACAAGATACACAAGGACAGATACATGCACACAGATGCACATACACACATATACACAGGGGACGACATACACACACAAACATACACAGAGACTGACACACACACACACACACACACACACACAAACATTCAGGGATACAAAAACACAGAGTAGGGAGTGAGGCAAACAGTGCTCATGTGTCTGGCGATGCAGAGAGAGGCTGAGCGGATCCCACAAGTGGTTCTGTTGTGTACAGTACTTACCCACTGACTGCTCCCTCTGCACGGCCGCCTCTCCCTCTCTAGCTGTCTCTCTGGGTTCCTCTCTTTCCGCGCGTTTCTCCCTCTCTCTCTCTTTGTCTCTGTTTGTGTGGGTCTCTCTAACTGTATGTTATTACTATGTGTATCTCCCTCTCTCTCTCTCTCTCTGGGTTTCTCTATGTATGTATGTATGGGAGTGTGTCTCCCTGTTTGTGGGAGTGTGTCTCCCTGTCTCTCTGTGTGTATCTCCCTGTGTGGGAGTGTGTCTCCCTGTATGTGTGAGTATGTCTCCCTGTCTCTGTGTGTGTGTATCTCCCTGTGTGGGAGTGTGTCTCCCTCTGTGTGTGTGAGTATGTCTCCCTCTGTGTGTGTGTGTGTGTGTCTACATTCCAGTGCTGTGAGTCAGCAGCTGTGTGTGTGTGTGTGTGTGTCTGGGCGGGGACACATGGCGCCTGACATCAACACCTCTAATGGAGATCAACTGGAATTTCACACCCCTCTCCTTCTTATGTCTTCCCTCATGCTCCCACTCCCCCTCACATACACCCACACACACACACATACCCACCCACACAGACATACTCTCCCCCACCCTGAGGGAAGGCTGTGATCCATGTTATTCTCCATACTTCAAACATTTGTAAAACAAATGATGTTCCCTGACACTATCAGATCAGAGCAGCACATATCAGTGTCTCTTCTTATGGTCCTTAAAATAATAATAACCCTTTCATTTGATACCGTGCCTATCAGAGCACTCGCCTTACAAACCAGAGACCTGGGTTCGATTCACGGCAGGTCAGGGCGAAACCTTGGGCAAGTTTCCTTACTCCACACGTACACGCCTGATAATAATCCCTGCGAAACCAATAATTGGTCATTTCAACTCACGACTGCTTGTGGGGACGCTGCTGTGCGCAATTGGCTGCCGTGTTTTGCCCACAAAAATATAGTCAATTCACTTTACAGTATTTTCTGTGAAGCAGAGACTTTCAGAAGACGTGAAAAGCGCTATATCAAAATGCAAGGATTATTATTATCACATCAAAGTGCGTCACAGAATATACTTTAAAGTGAATTGACTACACATTTTGTGGGGTAAACTCGGCAGTCTATTTATTCCAGGCCGCAGTTTCCCACAAGAAGTCGTAGATTGACGTGACCAAATTATTATTGTTTTGGTTTTGAAGGAATTATTATCCCGGGAAAAGTGATCTGCCAATCGACTAACAACCGGCTTCCCATTTACTGCTAGGTAAACAAAGGCATGGATCCTTGTCTAAGGGTCCACTCCCTTTGGATGAGACGTTAAACCAAGGCCACATCTACCTGTTCAGATGGACCATAAAGATACCGCTATTTGAAAGTAATTTTTTTCCGGGTGTCTTGGATCAACAACACTCCACCTGAAAAATTGGTGACGTGTTTGATGACTGTTTCGGGGGCATTGCTACCCACAATTGGGCTCTGTGTTCGCCTATAAACACAGCCAACCCACTTCACAGTAAATCCTGTTAAATTATTTCGGATGGCCACCTGCACCAAATGATCTCACGGGATTACTATTGTTCCTCGGACTTTGCGTTTGAACGGAAAGTGCTGTCAGGGTAGCTCTCGGAGGCATTTTTAACGTCGGTGCAATTAGTGCAATGCACTGATGGGCCCCTCATATTGTGGGCCCCCAAAGTAATGCAAAAAATCATTGAAATTGGAGGATTTTGAGTGTGCTCTTGTCTTTTGTTAAATACCGTATAGCGAATACCAGAGCTCTCCCCAGGCCGGCGCAGCAGGCAGTCCACCTAAAGCGGCATCACACCCGCCCGCCGAAAGTTAATTTTTGCAAAAAATAAAATTGCACACGCGCACTTATTAAATTACCGTCAGTGATGGGCCACCCAAAAAAAATTGCACCGAGTAGTTTGAAGTCTTAAAAATGCCTCTGGTAACTCTTGTAATAAAAAGAATTATTCTTGCATTTGATGTAGTGCCTTATTATGACATTGAGATGTCTCAATGCACTACATACAATATATTGTAAAGTGTAGTGACTGTGTATTCTGTAGGTGAAACGTGGCAGCCAATTGCGCACAACAGTGTCCTACAAACAGTCATCGGGAGAAGGTGATCGGGAGATGCTCCTGGGGAAGAGGTTGACGTAAAGGCGCTCTATAAGTGTAATTTTGTTGTTGTTGTTGTTGAGAGATGCTCCCTGGGGAGGAAGTGGTTAGGAGACGCTCTCTGGGGAGAGTAGTTGAGAGATGCTCCCTGGGGTGAAAGGCAGTGCATAAGAGACATTCCCTAGAAACCTAGGTGTCTTGTTCCATCAACTCTCTTTCCTCGTCCACATGCACACCATGATAGCTCTGCCTTCCCTCACCTTCACAATACTGTATTACCCAACTCCGCCATTACCTCACCACCTCATTCACCCTCATTCACACCCTGCTTGTCGGCCTTCCCAATTCCTCGCTCCACAGGCTGCAGATAATCCCAAACTCCGCAGCCCATGTTCTCACTCGTCCCAAGCTCCATGACCCCATCCTCGCCCGACTCCTTTGGCTCCCCATCATCCAGAGGATACAATTCTAGATCCTGGTCCTCAAATTCAAAGCCCTGTACGGCCTCGCCCCCACCCTACCTCTGCAACCTCCTAACCCCCTACCAACCTGCCCCCCCCCCCCCCCCCCACACTGCTCCATGTCTCCCCACCCACCTGCCCCACTATTGGCGAGCGAGCCTTTAGCCACCTCTGGAACTCCATCCTCTATCCTCCACCTTTCCCCTTTGTTGGCCTCCTTCAAGTCCCGCCTCAAGACCCTCCACTTTGAATCTCCCATCGGTCACCCCCCAAATTGCCCCCCTTTCCCTCCACCCACCCCGTTCCCAACCCCTGGTTGGGTCTGAAACAGTGACTGTCCAGCGCCTTGGGACGTCCTCCTGACGTGAAAGGCGCTACACAAGTGTCATTTGTTGTTGTTGATCAGATTAGACCATCAACATTGGTAATTGAGAAAGTATATTTGTAATTTGTTATTGTCTGAGAGACGCTCCTTGTGGCAGTGGTTGACAGACGCTCCCCGGAGCCGCGCATGCGCAGTAATGTTGGGCCTGGGCCTGGCCGTGGCCGCGCTCTCGGCGCTGCTCCTCCTCCTCATCTGTCGCCGCCTTCGCGCCTCGTCCGTCACCGTCGCCCGCCTCATGGCGCGGACCGAGAGGCCCCTCTTCAGGATCGCGTGAGTGGCCGCTCCTCCCGGGGGGCGGCGGCGGCGGCACTGGCACCAGCAGCCCTGACACACTGACTGGCAATCCTGACACTGGCAATGCTGACACTGACAGGCAATAGTGACACTGACGCTGACAGGCAACACTGACGCTGACAGACAATGCTGACACTGACAGGCAATAGTGACACTGACAGGCAATAGTGACACTGACACTGACAGGTAATAGTGAACTGACAGGTAATAGTGAATTGACAGGCAATAGTGACACTGACAGGCAATAGTGACACTGACGCTGACAGGCAATACTGACGCTGACAGACAATGCTGACACTGACAGGCAATAGTGACACTGACAGGCAATAGTGACACTGACAGGCAATAGTGACACTGACGCTGACAGGCAATACTGACGCTGACAGACAATGCTGACACTGACAGGCAATAGTGACACTGACAGGCAATAGTGACACTGACAGGCAATAGTGACACTGACAGGTAATAGTGAACTGACAGGTAATAGTGAACTGACAGGTAATAGTGAACTGACAGGTAATAGTGACACTGATTGGCAGTGGTGACACTGACACTGGCAGCTCCCTCCCCCCCACTGCACCTCCACCTGAGAAGCCATCACTGACAGGCGAGACAGGGGAGTGATAATAATAACGTTATGTGATACAGCAGCGCCTTCTCACATTGTCAAACATCGCCAAGCACTTCATGTGATTTACTGCAATGTGTAGTGTTTATGTGTTTGGTTGGGGGCATGGTGGCCAACATGCACCCGGCGACATCCTGTATACATCCATGAACTGAAGGAGTCAGGACACTGGGAGAGACAGAAACTCCTGATTGAGAGATTCCGAATGGCTGGAGATCTTTAATGTGCGCCTGATCTGGGCACTGCCGGTGAGCTCGGTTAAACGTTTCATCTGAAGGATGGCGTCCCCGCCCCTCCCCCTCCAGCATTGCCCCAAAGCACCAGCCGAGGCTGCAAACTTATAGACCCCGTGACGCTGGAACCCACAACTTTCTGACTCTGAGGCCAGAGTGCAACGGACTCACCCTGACCTGGGCGTGCGGAGAGGGAGCTGACTCTCAGTGTGACTGCCTCATATAACTTTCTTTGCTGTGATTTCAGGTACATGCTGTATACAAGGACCAAACTGGGGTACATTTTCCACAAGAAGCAAGTGAAGAAAGCTCGCGAGTGCTACCCCTTGGGCCATTCCGTTGTCTACCCCACAGTCATCAACGGTTAGTTCTGTTGGGGTGTTGGGGGGTGGTGGGGGGGGATGGAATTTGTTGGTTTTGAATCAAGGAATCCCTCAGCACAGAACAAGACCTTGGGATGTTTGCCTGAATCAAAAGGCGCTGTACAAATGTCAGTCTCTCTGCCCCCACACTCTGGAACTCCATCCCACACTCCCTTCACCTCGCTTCCTCCCTAGCCTCCTTCAAGGCTGGTCTGAAGACACCCCTCTTCGATCGTGCCTTCTGTTGCCCTCCCAACTCTCTCCCTCCCCCCCTACCCTACCCTCTCCCTTGATCGGGTCCTGACCCCTGACTGTTCAGCTCCTTGGGATGTCCTCTCGACGTGAAAGGCGCACTATGAATGGAATTTTGTTGTTGTTGTCATGTTTTTGTTTGGCAAACCTATTTGACGATGGATCACATTCAGCCTATTGTCCATCTACAGTGGAGCTGGTTGGTCCCTCGTGATTGTTTGTGTTACGGATGTAAGCCCAGTGTTATCACAGGACGCAGTACAATTGGCCATGCGGTGATCGGGGCGGGAGCTGAGGTTCCGTCTCTCTGCCTTTTAGGTGTGAAAATCCTCCCGGTTCCCATCCTATCTGACAACTACAGCTACCTGGTGATCGACATGACCTCCAGGCTGGCCGTGGCCATCGACCCGTCTGATCCTCTCAGCATTCAGGTATATCAACTCCCCCTCATTGACAACTGCCCCTGTAACACACTGTTGTTCCCCCCCCCCACCCCATTGCCCCACCCAACCCAACTGACACACTGCCCCCACCTTAGGACATCCTCCCGGCATGAATGTGACTGTTCAGATGTAATTTTGTTGTTATTGTCGTCCCACTGTATTGTGGAAAAGATGATCAATCAGTGTAATGTGAGGAGGAAATGACTGGATTCTCAAGGGACAGAGAGTGAGGCTCCCATCACATCAGTGTGATGATAAAATAAAACAGCTGAACTTCCTACCGAATCGCTCGCTACAGTGGAAACTAACCCGTCATGTTCTATGCTGTATAGCCTTTTGTTTGGGTTGGCTGCATAGTGATAGTTCAGAACTCAGTACTGCCTCCAGCAATGATGAGCATTGGAGATAAGTGTATGTGACATTCTCTTTTGCAGAGCGAGACACACACAACTATTCGGTGACCTGGGAGTGTGGACAGTATAGAGGGAGCTACACTGTTTTAACCCTAATCTGGGAGTGTGGATGCACAGTGTAGCAGGAGTTTTACTGTGTCTCTAACCCTGACCTGGGAGTGTGGACTCACAGTGTAGCGGGATCTTGTGTAACGCTTGAGGGAGTGTATGAGCAAAGTATCCTGTGTATAGGGCTGGGCTGCGGTGCTGTAGTTGTCACTGATACACTGATGTTTTCTCAGACTTGTCTTGAACAGGAAGGCGTGTCTCTGGAAGCCATCTTCACCACACACAAGCACTGGTGAGTTTGTTCATTGTTCAAGTATCTGACATCTGCAATTCCACCTAGTCATAGCCTGATGGTTCATAATTAATTATCATACCCTGGCACCTCTCTAACTCTCCGACCTACTCACTCCATTGCCCGCTGCCTTCGTTCAATTGGTTGTGGCTTCCTACATGTCCCTCATTTCCTCCGCTACATCATCGGTGACTGTGCTTTCAGCCATGAGGCCCCGAAAACTCTGTAACTCTCTCCCACAATCTCACCACCTCGCCCCCTCCTTTCCCCATCTTTAGGTTACTACTGAAGACCTTCCTCTTTGACCGTGCTTACAGTCAGCTCCCCCTCCCCTCTGGCTCAGCTTTGGGCTCCGCCTCTCAAGCTGTGAGACACTGCTCTGCTTGAGGGATGCTGTACAAATGCAAATTGGTGTTGTTAATGTCAAGTTCTTAAATGCGGCCTCAACATGGAGGCCATTTATCACAGCTCCAGGGAGGAACTGACAGCTAAATTAAGACAGAATTTAAGAATTTACCAAAATTCTGTGTGATCTTCACATTTTACACATCGAACCTTGAACTCCCCCCCTCTACCCACCTATCTCCCCCCATCCACCCCTCTGTCAACCCCCCCAGCCACCACATGGGAATCAGAGGAGGTATATTACAATGGAAATGCAATGAAACAGTATTTTAGTGAGCGAGTAGTGAATCTATGGAACAAGCTCTTTAGAGAAACAATTGAATTCTTTCAAACACAGATTAGATAGTTTTCTTTTAGGAAATAACATTATGGGATATAGTACTACATAGGTAATTCGGGGCATAAGTACATAAGACTGCCAGGAAGGTGGAGGGCGAACTAGATGCATATTGGTCCTTTTTCGATTAGTATTTCTTATGTTCACACCCCCCATCCCTTCGTTACTGCCCTCATCCCTGTTACCCCTCCTCCATCAGCCCTTTCCTCACTGCCCCCTCTCCTAAGTTCTCTGATATTGCCTCCGCAGGGACCACAGTGGTGGGAACAAAGCACTGAAAAAGATCTACAAATGCTGCCGGGTGTACGGGAGCTCCACAGACAACATCCCTGGCCTTACAGAGTGAGTGTGTGAGCAGTGTGTGTGTGAGACAGGGTGAGTGGATGGCTGAGGCCTGAGGCCTGGCTGGAGTTGGGGTTAGTGTGCTAGGGCTGGGTTTGTTAGGAACAGCTGGATTTCTGTGTTATTTTGACCGCCCAGGATTTGCTGACAATGTCCCCTCCCAATCATTGTCTGGGTGATTCACTGAACCCGCTGCTCTGGTTTCACAATGTAGCCAGTGGGTTACAGCCAACATTCACCCCGCCTCGCCCCAACCTTACTCCAGGCTCCTATATCCTGCACCCTCACAGGCCTTACCTCGCTCACCAAGCACTCATCCCCAAAAATATATCAGGTATCTCTTATTTCTTTCTCTTGTGTGTTGGTTTGGGGGAGCCACGGAGCTGGGACAGGTGCCTGTTAGCCGTCACCACTGCTGTGAGCTGATCTCTCTCTCTCTCTTTCTCTCTCTCTGGTGGCAGCCCTCTGGCCGACAAGCAAACCATCCACGTGGGGAACCTGCGATTCCAGGCGCTGGCCACGCCTGGCCACACCATTGGGCACATGATCTACGTGTTGGACGGTTCCCCACATCATGGCCCTACCTGCGTCTTCTCTGGGGACCTGATCTTCCTCTCTGGCTGTGGTAAGCCCGCCTTGTCAACAGCACCATAACTGTAACTCGAGTCCTCCAACGCCTCACACACACATCGCACCTTCCAGTCGTCATCAGGACAGAACACCTCATCATACTAATTTCACACACTTGCTGCTCACACTTGCATGCTCGCTCACCCGCCTGCCGCATTGCACAAGCTATTCGCACAAGTGTCACACGCGAACAGCTCACATTCACTCCGCTGCCCCTGTAATGCATAGGTGACCCATATTACTGCATACTCACTGTTACACACTCACTCTGTTTGATACTTAGGCAGGATATTTGAGGGCAGCTGTCCACTCATGCTGACTTCATTGGATGTTGTGAATGCTCTCGGAGACGAGACCCTCCTGTGGCCAGGTAACCAACTGCAGCTGCTCCCCACCTCCCCAAACCTCCCATCTCCCCCCACTCTCCCAGTTTTACCAACCTGTCCGCTCCCTCCAAACTGCAGGGACTGGCTTACTCCACGTCCCCCTCCCTGTCTACTCCACAATCAGCAGTTGGGGTTAAGCCTTTCTGCCCCCACCTTCCGGAACTCTACCCTTGAGCCCCTCCATCTCGCCCCCTTGCTTGCCTCCTTCAAGACCCATCTCAAAAGCTTCCTTTTCGACTGTGCCCTCGATCACCCTCCCCACCTACCCCCAACGCTCCCCTTGTCCTCCTCTCCTGACACAGATCTCAGGAACAAAACCACTAAATACTGCAGATGCTGGAAATCTTAAACACAAACAGAAATGGCTAGGAACACTCAGCAGCATCTATGGAGAGAGGGAAAGTGACTCAGCGTTTCGGGTTGAACAACTGGGTTCTGACGAAGGGTCATGGACCCAAAACGTTGACTCACTTTTTCTCTCCACATAGATGCTGCCGGACCCGCTGAGTGTTTGTTCCCAGCCATCTCTTTTTGTGTTTCAGATTTCCAGCATCCACAGTATTTAGCGGTTTTGTTCCTGAGATCTGTGTGTTGGTTTAGGAGAGAGAGTGATGGTGTCGATGGCTAATTGTGTGCTTGTCTCCAGGTCACGAGTATGCACAGGACAATCTACTGTTTGCTGCTTCAGTTGAGCCAAAGAACGTAGCTGTGTTTAACAAGCTGGACTGGGTGATAGCTCGCAGGCAAGAAAAGCTCGGCACAGTGAGTTGCTGCTCATCACAGTATCCTGTAGTGTAGTAGTTAAAGCGCTCACCTCACAAACCAAAGGATCTGGGTTCAATTCCCGGGCAGATTTGGGCGAATCCTTAGGCAAGTTTCCTTACTCCATCCACCTCTGTTTACCTAACGGTCAGTAGGAACATGATTAGTGGGTTGGCAGATCAGTTTGCAGTGTTGGTGGCATCCCACTTCACGTGATGGATTGTCGGCCAGGTCTCTTCTCTCTCCAATACCTTTAACAGATACACGGAGACCTCAGTTTATCATTTGGTCCAAAGGATGAGCCCTCCCACAATACATTGCTGGGGCATCAGCCCTGACAATGAAATCAGTGACCACTCCTTATTCAAGTACTCAAAGCCACCATATTCTGACCCAGGTTTTATGAATTGTTTTGTCCCATGACAGACTGAGTCCAGTTTCCTGTACAACAACAACTTGCATTTACACCGTGCCCCCCCCATGCGGGGGAGCGTCCCAGAGCACTTGTCAATGGCGCTGCCCAGTTGGTGGGAGTCGGAGTTAGCTGGAGGCACTTGTAGATCTAGACACACAACCTGAAGATGGGGAAGGAACGGGCAAGGCAGAGGTATAGAGGGAGAATGTTCCAGAGCTGCCAATGTTAATGTTTATGTCCCTGTTAATAGTGGAACGTCATAATGAATGGTGTGCCTGGTGAGCGGGCTGGCGTCGAGGGTTCTAACACTGTCCTGTGCTTTTGCTTTCCCCCAGTGCCCGTCTACCATCCGGGAGGAGAAGGAGTACAACCCATTCCTGCGGACCCACTGCCCCGACCTGCAGCAGGCGCTGGGGCTTCAGCGGGGGGCCGGTGAGGACCCTCACGCTTTCAGGGCTCGCGTGCTGGAGGAGGTGCGCAAGCGTAAAGACTGTTTCAACTGCAGATAGCACTCTGAGCAAGTTCCCCCCCCACCCACCACCACACATACTGCCCCCTCTTTGACCAACCCTCCTCTCTGACCCCCTCTTTCTGCCCCTCTCTCTGCCTCTTCCCCTCCCATCCGTCTCCATGTACAGGAGAAGGTGAGCGATGGTGACACAGAGAGTTATAGGAACTGTGAATGAGACTGAGCTAATCATCACTGGAGAATAGTGAGCGAGGAGACTCCCGGCTGCTGCTCTGCCTCGCGCCCTTCTCTGTGAATATTTCCAGCTGGATGTGAAGACAGGAAATATCAGGTGTGTGTGAGTGGCATCTCTCAAACCTGGTTACCTGTACATTTATCAGAGAAAGCTAAAAACCACATTGGTATATCATCCTCACTTTATTTTATAGGTATTGGGCAGGCCAGGCCTCCAGGGCAATGTGTGTGTGTGTGTGTGTGTGTGTGCATGCATGCGTGTGTGGACAGCTCAGGCAACGGTAAGTACTGGCAGTGCCCGCCTCAGTGTACTGGGGTGGGGGGAGTGAGGGATTTAACGTACTGTACAATAGTAAAAAAAAACTGGTATTTAATACAACTTCTGTAATAACAAAATCAATCCCTCCGCCTCGTCTCATCCTTCCTAACTTCCTATCCCACCTGAAGACCTTCATCTTCAGACGTGTCTGTGGTCACAACCAACCCCCCTTCCCACTACCCCTCCCCAATGCTTGACAGACTGTTTCCTGTTACAGAGGAAGCGGAGAGACACGGTTTTGTCCGGTTACAATTATTCACCTTGTCTTTAAACGACAATACATACTAATGTCTATTTGTACTGTGACTCCCAAGTCCAGCAATGAGTCACTCTGAAAGTGAGATGCCTAATGCTCACTTCCCCTACAGATGGCAATTGCTGGGCAATCCCATTCCCTCAACCATTTCCTCACCAGCTGTTCAACAGCTGTGTAACAGCACTTAAATAGGTCCCTTAATACGTTATCCAGTAAACACAAGCACTGTGTGTGATCACCATACTGTGATCACTGCCTGTGCAGTGTATTAAACACACACAGTGACAATCAGAATAACACAGGTACTCTATAGTGTGATGTGAGAGTGTAATACATATTACTGAGCTAGCAGATTGAGTTCTAGAGTGATTGATCTGCTGTTATAAGAACATAAGAAATGCTAGACGAAAAAAGCCCAAGGTCCACCTCGTTTGCCTTCCACCTTCCTGGTGGTTGCAGAGGAAATGACTTGTGTGTGGTTACCTCTGTGCTCTGTGATACCATGTTTACTATCTGCCGAGGGTGTTACAAAGTGGTGATTTCCAGGAGAGATGTTGAAAGAAAGGACGGGTTTCCGCGCAGTTTTTGAGTGGTTTATAGTGGACTGTTAGTAACAAAGACTATGCACTTTTGGCGTTCCTGTTAATCTCATGACATTAAACCACTGTCAAACCCGCCCAAGTTGCATTTTCTTGCTGTGACACATTGGTGTATGGTGGAGATGTTGGCCACAAGACAGATCCGCTTTCCCTCTTGTATGAGTGCTGTTGGCTCCTCACTGAGCCCTGCATTCTAATCCTCCCAAAACAGGAGCTCATTCACCCAAGAAAGACATTTGCTACCATTTGTTAAATAGCGGCCCTACCATTTCCCTGCCTTATCCACACCCTTAACACCCTCACCTCCCCATTATCTCAACGCTTTAAACAGTACATTAGCACAGTGCTTTTCATGTCAGGAAGTACATACTAAGGCACTGGGATGTCCTCAGAGTAAGCAGCCCAGAGTTTAGGCCAAATCAGTAGTAATAATAATAATACTTGTATTTTATATAGCCCCTTATCATGTCTCAAAGCACTTCATAGAAAATACTGTGGAAATGCAGCTGTACACAGTATGGTCCAACAAACAATGGTGGATTGAGTGACCATATTTTTTCAAAAGGGATTATTACCCCCTGGAAAAAAGATCAGACAATCGACTAATAGCTGGATTCTTACTTACTGCAAAGCAAACAGGCGTGTAGAGAAAGGAAACTCAGCCAACACTTGCAAGGCGAGTGCTCTAACCACTAAGCTTTAGGACTCGACATAAGGTATAGATGGGAAAGAGTGGCTCACCGAAGCTGCACCGAAGTGGGGAAATGGTTAGAATGAAAACAGATTTAGGGTCAACATTAGGCTTTTTCACTTACAATTCAAACCAGGGACGTTGGAAGAGAAGTTAATGGATCTTTATCGCCAAGGTAATGTAAGCTACCTGAGTGCAAGATTTGGTTTTGCTGAAAGCAGAGAAAGTATTCAAATTAAGGGTGGTTTTGAAAAAAGTTAAGGCTTTCAACTGATAAGTCAGTAACAAGTGAACCTCCGTAAAGTGCTTCCAGCCGGACAAGGTGTCAGAAAGCTACAACGAATAGTTATACAATTCTTTTACAACAATAAAATTACATTTACACAGTACCTTCCACATCGGGAGGACGCCCCAAGGCGCTGGAGAGTTGGTGTTTCGGACCCGAGCTGGTGGTCGGGATTGGGGAGGGCGGTGGGCGGTGGGGGAAGGAGGGTGACCAAAAGCACGATTACAATTTCACATTACAATGTGGAATGTTTCACTGTGTCTCACTAGTCAAGTCACATCTATACCTTTATTGAATAAACAGTTGAAAAATAGTATAGGATCATAGTAAAATGGTCCCTCCAGTGGGGTGGGAGGGGGGTGAGCACCAGACAGACCAGCATGGGTGGAGAGAGAGAGCAGGGAATGGGGTTAGAGAGCTCCAATGGGGGAGCGAGCTTTGGTGCAGTGCTTGTTGCTATGGTAACGCAGGCGGTATGAGGCCGCCTGTGGAGACGCTGGTTGGCGTTGTCAGGGCAGCCGGGGTCCTGTGGCTCGAACGGTAATAGTTGGAGCGGCGGGAGCGCGAGTCGGCGGCGGGTGGTAAGCGGCCTGTCACCTCCCCTAACCCGCCAGAGCCACCCCCGCACACACACACACACACACACACACAGCAGCCTCGTCAGCTTCCTTACCTTCGCCTGAGGGCGCCGCTGTGAACGCGTTCCCCTTGGAGCCGGCCACCATGTTCTCCGCAGGGGGTTGTCATGGTGACGGCCCCGTCCTCCCATTGGTTGAGTTGTCTGTCAATCACGCATGGTACCCACACACCCCCTCCCGCTGATTGGTCCCCGTTGGTCTCCCATCATATTCTGTCTTTAAGAGGATAATAATAATCCCAATTTATAACAAAAACTACAACATCCTGCATTTATATTAGCGTCCGTCACACCGGACCCTGATGCCAAGCGAGGGGGTGTGGGTGGGAAGAGTAAAATCTTAGTAAAATCTTCATAATAATAATCATCCTTGCATTGGAGGCAGCGCCTTATCACATCTTCCGAGGCGCCTCAAAGCGTATCACAGGATACATTGTAAAGTGTAGTGACTGTGTGTTTTGACCTCGTATTACCTCCCCTCTGTTCCATCGTAAAGTACTCTGGGACGCTACCCTGCACGAGAGTCGCTATATGTTGTGTACGATGCTTCTCATGACTCTATGATCAAGATACTCTTTACAACAAAATGACACTTTTATAGCTCCTTTCAGGTCGGGAGGTTATCCCAAGGTGCCGGACAGTCATTGTTTCAGACCAGAGCTGGGGTCGGGGACGGGGAGGGAGGAGGGAACCGGGGGGATTTGAGGTGATCGATGGGACCGTCAAAGAGGAGGATCTTGAGGCGGCACTTGAAGGAGACCAGGGAGGGGGCGAAGCGGAGGGTTAGTGGCAGAGTGGCTGAAGGCTCGCCCGTCAATGGTGGGGTAGATGGGTTGGGGGCCATGGAGCAGACCAGATTCTGATGAGCTGAGGGGGCGGGCAGGTTGGTAGTGGGTTAGGAGGTTGCAGAGGTAGGGTGAGGTGAGGTCATGGAGAGCTTTGAACGTGAGGACCAGGATCTTGAATTCAATCCTCTGGGCGATCGGGTCATTGAGCTTGACTGGCATTGTGAACCATTCTGAGATGTTTTCACAGGTGAAAGGCACTGTAAAAATGCCAGTTCTTGCTGTTGTGCATCACACACCATTCTTTGGTCCACTCTTGTAGGAAAGATAGCAATGGCATCGATAGAGAATGATCAAGAGACGGAGGAACAGGCAGAGCTGCTAGAACAAATATTACAGTTAACGGAGGAGCAAGGGGAGTTCCGAGAACTGGAGGAACAGATGTCGCCGTTAGAACCAGAGGAACAGACGGTACAATCAGAGCATGAGCCGGAGCCAGAGCCGGAGCCTGAGCCTGAGCCGGAGCCAGAGCCGGAGCCGGAGCCGGAGCCGGAGCCGGAGTCAGTAATGGCAGAGGAATTGGAGATGACAGAGCTCTTGGCGATGGCGGAAGAAGCAGCACTGGCCGAGGAGTCAAACATGATAGGATTCTCAGACCGTGGGGATTTCATAGAGACCTTGGTCTCTCCAGAACAGCCGGACAAGCCTTTGCCAAAGGCCAGTCCAGAAGCCATCAAGTTCCTGGCCTCTATCCGTGAGTTGCTTCAACCCAGCACCATTTGACTGAGTGACGCATGCACATAGTGATCAGATCCTCAGGGGGAGAGGAAGGGGATGTTAATCTACATATATCCCCAAAAACTAGATTAGATTCCACCCTGTAACTCCCTCCCACCCTAGTAATAGATATTCTCCCCCACGCCCGGGAAAAGGTACAATGTAAATCACCCCCTACACATAGCTTGATTCTGTGCGGTGAGGTGAAGTTGTCAGGACAGTGTTCTGGCTAGCCTGCCCTACTATATTGTTGCTGTGTGTTGGTAGTGCCAGAGACAGAGGTCCTGTATGAGGTGTTGACCTGTACTGGTTTCAGGGATGGAAAGCTACAACTTGTTGCAGTTCCCGGATTCCTTGGTGACTATCACTTACACGGGGAAGGAGGTGGGCGAGTATAACGTCACCCTGAAGCAAGTCCTGTTCAGAGGAGAACGTGGTTTCTACATCCAGGCCAGCAGCCACGGCACTATTGACGGTGTTCCTTGTGGCACCTCCATCACAGGTGAGGCTGAGGCATAATAATAATATAATAATTCTTGCATTTGATATTGAACCTTATTAAACACGACTATTATTTATAAATATCAAAAACAAATATATTATTGCACCTACGAGACGTCACAAAGCGCTTCACAGAATATACTGTAGAGTGAATTGACTGTATTTTGTGGGCCAAACAAAACAACCAATTGTGCACAACAGTGTCCCCACAAACTGTCAAGGATTGAGTGACCAATTATTATTTTTAATAACGGATTATTACCATCCGGATAAGACCCCAGTTCCTTCTTACTGCTGGGTAAACAGAGGTGTGTGCGTGTGTGGAATAGGGAAACTTGCCTAAGGTTTCACCCTACCTTGGAATTAAACCAAGGTCCTCTCACTTGAGAGGCAAGAGCTTTAACTACTGTTCTACAGGCATGCATCCAGCGCACTCTGCAGTCCTGTAGAGCAGTGGTTAGTGGTGTGACAGACAGGCTGGGGGGCATGGAGCAGCCCACATTAAAGCCTTCCACCCACAGTCATGTACATCCCTTCCTCTGTGACCTACTAAAACTTTAACAACATGCCTGCTCCCTCAGCTGCCCTCTGGTGGTTGCCCAGCACTGGCCTCTCAGTCAGTCACGATACAGCACTGAGTGACATGTCACACACTTTATTTTACAGGTTATATCACCAAGAAGCTGGAAACCCTGAGGCAACAGAACCACGAGTATATTAAGGTACTTACACCTTACCGTAGACCTCTATTGTACATTAAAATTATTTTACTTGCTAACTTCTGCTGGCAGCTTTCCTCTCTTCCCCCAGACAACTTATATTCATCCAGCACCTTCACACGGGATCTCAGGGCCGTCCACTGAAAAGTGGAGGGCATCTGCCTTCGCCCTGTGCTAGAATTATATGTGCCGTTTTGTCACACACACAGAGACCAACACTCCCCAGTCTGCACTCACGCACTGCACCTACCAATCTGGGTGGGGCGGTCTGGGACCACTGATTTGTGATCAGAACCAGGAATCCAGGCTTGTGTCTCCCCTCCCTGTCGCAGGTAAAGGATTTGCCTCTGGACAAGAAGACCCTCTTCGAAAAGCAAGGAAACAACTTTGTGGTGCAGAGAACTGTAACTGAAGGGGAGGTAAGCACTGAGAATACACACAGAACTTAGCTCGTACTAATAATCCTTGTATTTGATATAGCGCCTCAAAGCGCTTCACGGGATATAAAGTGAATTGACTGTACTTTGTGGGCACCTCGTTATCAGCAGTGAATCAGAGCCAGCAATTGTGTTGTGTTGTGTGCTCACAGGAGGTGAAGAACACCCAGAAGGTGTATAGGTATGAGGACACGGAGGGGCTGATCTCGGAGTCTGCTAACCTGCTTCTGCTCCGGCTGCTCAACAAGCAAAAGATCTTCCCCGAAAACATGATCTGCTTGGCACTCGATACCGAGCTCCAGCTCAGTCTCTGCACCTATGTGAGTGTGGGTGGGAGGGGTGGGGTGGGAAAGTGTGAGTGGGGTGGGTGGGAGAGTGTGGGTGGGAGAGTGTATGCGAGGATGGGAGTGTGGATTGGAGAGTGTACGCAGGGGGGTGCGAGGGTGTATGCAGGGTGAGCAGTATGGTTGAAGAGTGTATCCGGGGGGGGTGGGGGGGTGGGAGAGTGTGGGTGGGAGAGTGTATGTGGGGTGGGTGGGAGAGTGTGGGTGGGAGAGTGTATGAGTGTATGCAGGGGTGGGAGTGTGGTTGGGAGAGTGTATGTGGGCGGACAGACGGGGGGTTACTGGGAGTGTACGTCGTGGGGTGGGAGGGTGTATGCGGGGTGAGGAGTATGGTTGGGAGAAAGTATGCGCGGGGGAGTGTGGGTGGGAGAGTGTATGCGGGGCGGGGGAATGTGTGGGGGGGAGAATGTACACGGCACATATGTGGGGGTAGAGTGTGTGCATGGGGCATGTGGTGGAGGTTTATTAATGTTATTAGTACTGTTGGAGTGTGGGGTGCAGTGGGTGCTGTGCAGGATTGATTCTGTCTCACTGCCCGCCCTTGCTGCCCTCTCCCGCTGCCCTCCCTCACTCCCCACCCTCGCTGTCCTTTATCACTGCACTCTCTCATCACCCTCCCTCACTACCCTCTCACACTGACAGACTCATCTGGGCAGCAAGATGATGAGCATTGGGAGTGACAAGTTGGAGGTCTACGGGATTCAGAGGACAATTCACTCGGAAGATGACCTTCCTTTGTGCTGGCAATCCTACTTCCTGAAGGATGGGTGAGTGAGACATCTGAAGATGGGTTAGGCTGAAGGGTCCTATTGGGGACAGAGTGTCAATGGGAATGTGTAAGGCCTCAGGGTACCTGCTGACAGAGATCTTCCCCCATCTGTGTGTTATAGACACCTGGCAAATCGTATTCAAGTAGGCTCCCCTGTGGTCATGGTACTGCTGCAGAACATCATTATAGTCAAGAAAGGTATCGCTATTACTGTCTGTGTCCCTCTGCCACCCACCGCCTCCCATAAACTCTCACATTCTCTCTCTCTCTCATACTCTCACCATCACTCTCACACTATGCCTCTCTCAGTCTCATTTCCTGACCTTCATCACTTCCACCTAGCCACCATCCCTCGCTCCCTCCCAACTACCTCTCCCTCCCTACTATCTTCTCACTCCTCAGTGGCTATGGATTGCACCCGGTTTGGTGATCCCTGTGAAGGTGCTGAGAATATCAGTGAGCATGTGGGTATGCTCACATGTGTATATTTGTGCCCTGAGCATGTGTGTGTGAACTGAGTAGGTGTGAATGTGTGTGAACAGTGAGTGAATGAGCTAGCGAGCACTGGATGTTGATGGTGCTTCCCTCACTGTGCAGAGGACCATGAGCTGAAACCCATGTTTCTAAAGAAGCTACTGAACCTGGAGGAGGACATGCAGCTGTATTCCCACTTCCTCGACAAAACGGTAACTAGAGAGCGATGGGTGAGAGGGCTGGGTAGATGAAAGGTGAGGGGGAGGGGGCTGGTTGGGTGAGGGTGGGCCCAGGGTGAGGGCAGGGGGCTGAGTGCTGGGAGGGGTAACAGCCTGGGGTGGGCTCCTGTGCTCCTGTTTGCTGTATGTTACAGGAGGAATTGAAGGCTGACCACAGCTCCTACATCAGGCACCACCCGGAACTGAGAGCCCTGATCGCTGACTTCCTGCAGTTCCTGCTTCTCAGGAAGCCCGAAGACGTGGTGACCTTCGCGGCTGAATACTTCACCTCCTTCTCTTCCAGGGGCATTGAGGAGAACATCTACCTCAGCTCTCAGAGGTCCAGCCCCTTCAGGAAAAAGATATCCTTTTTAGCGTTACTTCAGCACCTCGGCCTCTCTGGGTGATACACATGGCTACAGGCCAATTGACAAGTTGTTCCCATGTAGGCATTTCTTCCTACAAAACACAATCTAGGCTGAGCTCCATTACTCTAATCTCACTGCCTCCGCATGTGCAGATCCAATTCTCTCTGAAATACATCAATCATCTTTCCCAGACACTCCCACAACCTGACCAGGTCAGCAGGTCGATTTGATGAAGTGTCACTTGGTCCACGCCAAACAGTGAGCTCAAGATTTAGCAAACGTGGGAATGTGAGATAGAGAACATGGGAAAAAAACAGACTGGAGGGTATGGGAAGATACTAGACTAGGAGATGGTTAATTCAGGTAATGAAAAAACTGGAAGGGACCACCTCACACGTCAGCGAGAGGTTAATGGTGGAGAGCAGCAAAGGAGATGCCATCAGAGCACAACTAACCTGCATCCTGTGTTAGCATCACCCTGGCTCAGTCACTCCTAGACAGGAGGTTGTGGGTTCAAACTCTACTTCTCTGTTGGCCTTTGAGCTCAGTGTCAACTGACACAAATGCAGTCCTGAGAGCGATGCCATCCTTCAGGTGAGACATGAAACTGAGATCCTTTCTGTGCCCAAAAGATCCCATTGATCTTCAAGAGAAGGGAGTTTCTCCCTGTGTCCTAGTCACTCACCCCACAGATAAACTTGGGTTTTGTTGGGACCAACACTTGCTGGCTGTGTGGGAGGCGTCGCTGTGTACAGATTGGCCGCTGTGAGGCTCTTTGAGATACTGAACAATGATATGAGATATTACAAATTGAATGATTATTATTAATTAACCACTGCAATAAATATCAACTTTAGGGAGTGAAATCGTGTTGCCCTAAACCTGGGGTTCAGCCCCCAACATCACGTACAGAGATGGCAAGAAATGGCTGAAGATGGAGCAAAGGCATTGACCGACCTCCCCTCCCCCTCTTCAGACACCAATAACTGTGCTACTGACTCAGAAGTGAAACCCTGTTATCCTCTGCCGCTCACTAATCTCCCCTACACTGCTCCCAGCCCTTTACTAATATCTTTCCCCTTCCCACCACCTACCCCCAGTTTATCCAATCCCTGTCTGTTTCCCCACAATTTGCTTGGTAAGTGGGAGCCTATGTGCAAAATTTACAATACCCCGAAAAAGTTTTTTTCTCTCCATTTACTACCATTAAAGTTGCAATGAAATGAACCAAATCGTTTTACTGAGTACGATACCACCCCTTACAGTGTGACAAAGAGTAAAGCTTTTTCTACACTGTGCGTAAGCACACACTCCCAAGTCAGGGACAAGACAGGTTTGCTTTGCTTTCCTTCTAAATTCCTCTGACCTTGAAAGAGGGGTAGTTATTGTGTGTGTATTCCCCCCACCCCAACTCCCTGCTTCACCCGCAGTCCCCATCAATGAGACACCGAGACATGATGGTAGCACAGATTTATTACCCAGTTCCTTGCGCCGGTGACCACAGTGTTTAGCAAAGGAACACGTCTTGTCAGTAAAAGCCAGAAAATGGCACTTGTGGCACCAGGACGTGTAAGTGCCTCAAACCGCTGCTGAACGGACGGAAAGAACCATAAAATCAATTGCACAAGAAAAGCCTCTCAAATTATTTACAGCAAATCAGACCATCTCCGCCAACTATCTCCCTCTTAATTACATCAACAGAACCATCTCACCAGGTCCGGAATATTCACAAAGCTAATAGCCAACCGGTGACCAACCATAAATATAAAATTCTTCCTATATTACACACACACACACACACACACACACACAGCGACAGCCACAGCTGCCTCTGAGCAAAGTACAAACAGCCAGTGCTGGGATCCAAGTCGAGTTTTCCAGAACTTTCTGTCCCACATCAAAACATTGGAAGTTGAGGTTTCTCTGTAAATTATTTTGTGTTTATAAAATGTTTCAATGACATCAAGAAAATCTCACCAGAGAAACAGCAAGAAGCCAAACTGGTGCAGCCCCACTCCCCACTGCACCCCCTCCCCACCCACCCTCCCACCAGCATATTGTAACACTAACTACCCTGTATGAAGGGCGTTGTCTATATAAAATTGGCAAGTTGTGTAGGGTACAGCTGGCGGGAAATTTAAGGCAATTACTCAAGTCCTGGGGGTTGGGAAGGTCTGGATGTGGTGGCCAGGACCAATATGAGGTGATTGAAGTTCATGGGGTGGTGGGGGCAGGGGTTATGTCTCTGATCAGTCAGTGTTCAATATTCCAGCTACAGGTCAGTGGTCAGTGGTGATTCCCTCTCCCATTGAAGGAAATATAGAGATGAAATAAGCACCTCCCTGTTCTCAGCGCGGCAGCAGCAAATACTTTGTTCCCCCTCTCCCCCGCCACCCCTCCCCCCGCCCACCACACACAGCACCACACAGTACACTACACACCGCGGTACACAATACTGCACAATACAGGTGGCAGCCACACACTATCACCTATGTCAGGGCCAGTGAGACAAAACCTCCCCCCACACTGGCAATCCAGGTAGGAATCCGCTTGTTATTTGATTGTTGGATCACTTTCCAGGGGGTAAGAATACCTCCAAAAAAAATAACTTGGTCACTAAATCCACCACTGTTTGTGGGGATGCTGCTGTACACAATTGGCTGCCGGGTTTCGCCCACAAAAGTCAATCCAGATTACAGTATATTCTGTGAAGCGCTTTGAGTTGTCTCAACGATGTGATAAGGCGCTATATCAAATGTACGTATTATTTTAATCCCAGGCAATAAGTGGCCTTTGTAAACATGGACCAGCCTGGACATCAGATAGACTCTCCTGCTCTCCAAATCCTTGCACAGACCAACCCATTCCCAATCACCTGATAGATTGCACCAGCAAATTATTTGACAATATTTCCTGAACCCAGACAGTAACTCCCTTGCCCTCCTCCAACATCCCCATTTAGAACTGATTCCCTCCCACTTCCACCCCCCACCCGCTCGCCCCCGCCATTTGTTCTTCTACAATATTCTCACCTCTATTTCTAACAGTTTAATGAGTCTCTGATCCTCTTGCGAGCTGTTATCCTCTTCACACGGTCCTCACTCTCCTGTTGGAAGACCGTTCATTTACAGGGTGAAAAGCTGGGGCCTGCTCCCCATGGGATGTCACTTGTCGTTCCACCAATCAAGGATGTTCCCTTGCTTTGTAGACCAAACTTTGCCTCCCTCCTGCCAGCCAGCACCTTCCTGTGTTTGTGTGTGTGAAAGGGTGTGTATGAGAGTGTGTGTGTGTGAGATTGGGTCCAAGTCCAGGAGCCGGTGAGCTTCCTTATGGCACTTTATCAAATGCCTTCTGTAATATTCACTCCATCCTCCATCAAATCAATGTTTTGGGGTGGCTTGAATGTGATATTCACTCCACTCGGCGTCCATTTGGGAGGCGGGGTGAGGGAGCAAGGAGGTGGGGGGGACGAGGGAAGGAGGGATCAAAGTTTATTGATGGACAATCCCAGCAAAAGCAAACACTCAAGACACTGCCAGCATGAAGATGCTCCATAAATGGAAGTTCTTGTTGTTGTCATCAGAGCCTGATCCCAGTCACAACCTGGTTCAGGTCCAAGGCCAGAGTGGACACTGACATCCTCCGTGAGAGATAGACACAGCCCCTCTCCCCCACACCACCCTGTAACAATGAAACACCAGTATCATCAGCTCCTCAATCAGCCGCTCGTACCCCCCCCCCCCCACCCTACCCCACTCCCAATCTCACTGACACTGGAGAAGTTGTTCCATTCAGCAGCAGTTACTGATTCTCTATAAGGGGTGATCTCACTCCTCTCTTCTCCATACTCCCCACCCCACCCTGCAGTGAGGAAGTCTCGCTCCCCGGAGTCGCCTTTTGAGGGCAGGCCAGTCAGGTGTTGGTGTGGGGTGGGAGGGGGTAATGGCAGAGTGGAGGGTGGGGGAGTGATCTCAGTCACAGACAAACATGTGGGGAGAGAGGGAGGAGGATGTAAAGGTGGGGAGGGGTTTCAGTCACACAATTAGACGTTCACAGTTGTGGGGTAGACATAGCCAGATGTGGAGGGAGGTGGGTTCTCAGTGGTGGGGGAGGGAGGATTGCTCCCACAATCCCCTGCTCTGGGTTAGACAGGCATGTGCATCTCATTGTACTCGTCCTGTCCGTCTTCATCAAAATTGGGCCCCAAATCGTCCGAGTCCAGCTGAGGAGAGGAAGAGGGAATTTTAACCAGACAGAACAGAACCACGTTATCCCCTCCCCACCCACAGTCTGAAAATGTTGGGGGAGGTAACCAGCTAAACCCACATAGCTTAGCCATCGAGAGAGAGCTGTCTAGCCAAGCTAGGACCATTACCCTCTCCGTTAGTTAGGTCTTTGGATGCAGGGTTAACAGGAGCTGTAGTGGGAGGATTCCCTGCCCCCCCAGTGACTGGTCTGCCCTTCCAGGTCCTACTGATGAGCCAGGTCTGGGGCTGTGCTGTCATCAGCAGCGAGAGAGAGAACCCTGGATATACTGCGGACCTCAACCTAGCTCAGGGTCCAGGGACTAAAGACCATCACAGGCCTGGATCGATTCCCTAATTCCGTTGACTTCATGTCTCCCCACCCCCCGGCCCCCACTCACCGCCTTCAGCTCCCGGTCCTGGAATATGCGTGTCAGCAAGCAGTGGCGGAGCGGAACGGTGAGGATGAGGATGAAGGGGAAGGCGAGCGAGGCCACGGTGGACTTCACTACCCACAGCACCACGATACATGCCAACTGGATCCCAGTAAACAGGTTCATCCTCCAGGTCTTCACCTGAGCCAGAGAAAGGACAGGCTGAGGGTGGGGGAGAGGGGCAACGAGGGTGGACGGGGGGGTGGTAGGGGCAGAGAGGTGGGGCACGTGGAGGGGGAGAGCGGAGTGCCGAGGAGGGAGCGCCAAGAGGGGAGAGCGGAGTGGGGAGAGACCACAGGCGGCGAGGGGACAGTGTGACGAATGGGTGGAGTCACCGAGGAGGAGGTGCCTGTGTTACGGTGGCTGCTGACACTGACCTTGGTGACGAAGGTGTGGTCAGGGTGGTGTTTGGACGGTGTGAACATCAGTAACGTGCGCTCATACAGCTGGATCCCGGTCAGAGACGTGACGCCCATATACAGGAATATACCAAACAGCACCGATAGGGGGATCAGCCGCAGTATCTCCCCCATCACAATGGACAGACCTGTCAACACAGCCCAGTGTCAAGTTCACAACAATACTCCCTCTACACTGTCCATCCGCACTCCCAGCTCCCTCTACACTGTGCATCCATCCACACTCCCAGGTCAGGGATAGAGACACAGTAAAGTTGGGGGAGTGAGACGACAGCGGGGGAGATTGATGGACGGATGAGAAGATGATGATGGCAATTGGGTTGAGATAATGGGGGTACAGGTAATGGGGGTGATGGGGAGGAGGTGAGTGGAAGAGAGTGAAATGGGGTGATGGATGGGTAATATGGGCATGGCAAGGCGGGTGGAGGGAGGGAGGTAGACTTTGATAGACGGGGGAGGAGGAGTGACGGGTGAGGGGTGAGAGGGAGTATGGGGGGAATGACCCACCCACGAGCCCGGCAACCAGCATGCCGGTGATCCGTTGCTCCTTGACGTCCTCGATCCTCGGTTTCTCTCCCGGGGCCACTGCTTTGCTCATGACAGTCAGTGCGTTGACATGTGTGACTGAGCGCACGGTCGCTGCCGTCAGCCAGGGCAGCCCGAACAGGGCACACAGACCTCCCATGACCCCGATCAGCAACAGGTCCAGGTGGAACCCTGACCCTCTCTCTAGCTTCCTCTCCTTCTTACTGACGATCAGCCTGGAGACAGAGAGCGAGGGTCCAGTCAGTATGGGATGTGAGACAGACCGTGCATCAACACTCTCTGCCACCCCCACCACCCCCCACCCCATGCTGGGCTCTACCCCCACCCACACCAGATAAACACCATGAGAGACACTGCCTTAAATTAAACTACCACCCACCAATGTCACTCCAAGTCTCTGGCCCCAACTGCACCTGACCCCCCACTCCCCACTAACCCCGCCACAGACCTGAGTATCTGCCGTCCCTCCCTACACCTCATCCTATCTCGTGCTTCTTTCAAGGTCCACCTCAAAACCTTCCTCTTTGACTGGGTTTTTATCCATCGTCCCCCAGTTCAGCTCTTCCTCCCTCACTGGCCCTGGTGGTGTTATAGGTGAGAGGGGCGCAACAGGGGGTAAGGCCAGGCTGTGGTTACTCACGTGGTGATGTTGGTCTCCATGAAGATAAGGATGAAGACGAGGAGGGCAGGGATGGCGGAAGCGAACATCATCCACATGGGGAAGTTGTGGTCTGAACCCAGCGGGTGAATAAACCAATCTCGTTTGTCAGGAGATGTGACCGAGAAACCGCTAGGAACGTTTAGTTTCTGAGGGGAGAAAGGGCAGAAGTTAGCGGTTGTCTAATAGGGAGGGTGGACCTGGCTGGACAAGCAGCGGGAAAGCTTGCTGCACGTTTCTCTTTATGGTTTTAGCTGATTAACCCCAACTCACAATCGAGGATTCTCAAAACCATTTTGTTCACAGAATACACAATTGGCTGCCGTGTTTCACCCACGAATATACAGTCAATTCACTTTACAGTATATTCTGTGAAGTGCTTTGTGATGTCTCAATGATGTGATAAGGCGCTATATCAAATGCAAGGAATATTTATTGATTATTATTATTATTATTGCCAGCCTGTATCTGATACTCCCCAGAATCAGAGAAACAGGAATCAGATCTCTGGGGAGAGTATACAGTGTTCTACTCCAGATGCAGAGGACTGGTCAGTGGGATACGTGGAACTCTCAGTCTGTTTCAGGTTGTGTTAAGCATGGTGATGGGTTACCAAGCTAAACAATTAGTGTGCAGGGGTGAGGGCGAGTGAGTGAGGGACAGAAGAAGGGAGGAAAGATTTCTGCAGAGTGTAAGACAAACAGGTTTGGGAGTTTGGGAAGAGGAGCATTGTTACTGACAGTGAGAGGGTGTGGTGGCAGGAGGGAGTACCTGTGTGTAGGTATCGGTGATGGCACAGTCCAGCAGCACCATGACGAGAATGGCGATGGGAATTCCAAAGTCTCCGATTATCCTCCGGACCTGGAGAGACATGGCAATCTCGCAGTCACTACACCCTCACTGACTGGTGTGTGAGTGTGTGTGTGTGGGGAGAGGGGGCGGTGGGTGGGGTGGAGGGGAGAGGGATAAGCAGCCCTCTCTCCATTCCCCAATATTGATTGTTTCTGATCATTGATTGTGATTATTGACAGCTTAACACGAAGTGGAAACTTTCAGTGATCGACACTCGTGTCCAGCTTCCTGGGGTGTGCGTCTGTCACATTATATCACTGTCAGGCACCTCCACCCCACCCCACCCAACCCCAAATCATCCCTCACCCCGACCCCCTCCCCACCCACACCCGACCCCAAATCCCAATCCACCGCACACTCACCTTCCCCCCGAGGAAGCGACTGTTACGCAGTTTCCTCATGAAAAAAGCCACAAAGAAAGTGCCGCACATCATCAGGAGGGAGAGCAGGGCTGTGTTTGGCTGCATAACCACCCCAGGGGTCTGCGGGCTGCTCACTGGGTCAGAGTGGTTTGTACTGTTACCAGGGGTGATGGCTGGATAGGTTTTCAGCAGCGGGTGTTCAGCAAACACCTGAGGAGAGAGAGAGAGAGAGAGAGAGAGAGAGACAGAGAGAGTCAGCACCCAACACTACCACCAGGATCAGCCCCCCACTCCGATTTCCGCCCACTGCCCCACACCCCAGTCACTGCCCCCGAAATCCACCCACTGCAAAGAGAAGGTGGAGGTTAGAGAGGCGAGATGGAGCGAGTGAGAGGGGAGGGAGGGGGGGGGGAGATGGAGTGGGGGATGGAGGGAGAGATAGAGGGAGGGAGGGAGGGAGGGGGATGGAGGGAGGGGGAGCTGGAGGGAGGGGGAGCTGGAGGGAGGGGGAGCTGGAGGGAGAGGGAGCTGGAGGGAGGGGGAGTTGGTGGGAGGGGAGGGAGGCTCTCACCTTGTAGAGCTTGTAGAAGGTCTCATAGATGAAGATGATAGAGATGAGGAAGGCGAAGATCTCCTGGGTGAAGGGGGTGATGTAACGCACCAGGAAACTGCCCTCAAAGGCCACGGTGATCACCACAATCACCATCAGCCATAGCCCGATCCACACCCGGCCTGTCAGGTACTCCATCCCCTGGGCCTGGCAGAACTGTGGGCAAGAGGGATGGAGCTGTGCTCACAGGACTCAACACCATCAAGGCTCTGTCCTACAGCCCTCAACTCTCCAGTCTCGCCCCATCCCCTCCGCTTCCAACCTCGCCCCTCTTCCCTCGCTCCCCACCCCCACCCCCAGAGTCACCCATCCTCGCCCAGCCCCTGCACAGCCCCATCACCTCACCACTTTCTTTGTTACTGTCCTGATCACACCAGGAGCTCTCTCACTGTGTCTCTCTCTTTCTCTCACTGTGTCTCTCTCTCTCTCTCTCTCTCTCTCTTTCTCTCACTGTGTCTCTCTCACTGTGTGGCAGGACCTGCACCTTGTAAAACGCCTCTTCAAACACGAGCAGGGGACCTGAGAAGCCGATCACCAGGAGAGGCTGAGCTCCCAACAGGCAGAAGATGACCCCGAGCACCGAGGTGGAGATAATTAACTCGGACACACCAATCAGACCCTCTGTCTTCTCCCCTGTAAACACAGAGCGGATGGGTCAGCAGGGAGATCAGATAGGTCAGTCAGTGACTCGCCTATACAACGACATTACATTTACACAGCACCTTCTCAACATTCTAAACCACTGGACAGTCAATGATTTGGTCGCAAGCTAGTGCTTGGGATCAGGAAGGGTGGAGTGCAGGGAGGATGGGATAGAAGGGTGACTGAAGATTCGGTCAAAGAAAACGATCTTGAGACAGGCTTTAAAGGAGGCGAGGGCTGGAGTCAAGCGGAGGGGCTCTGGGTTGGAGGTCCAGAAGGTAGGGACAGAAAGGCTGGTGGAGCACGAAGGCAGGGAGCATATTCGTGCCTGTTGAGTGGAGGGAGCAGGCAGGTAGGTGTGGTGTTCCCAGGTCACAGAGGTGAGAGGGCTTTAAAAGTGAGGACGAGGATTTTAAACGCAATTCTCTGGGGGATGCAGAGCCAGGCGAGGATTGGGGTGAATTGGTTCACAGAGCCTGGTGCAGGGAATTAGCTGCAGAGTTCTGAATAATTTACAGCTTGTGGAAGGAAGAGTGGGGAAGTCTACAGAAAGACTGGGATCACTCTCTGTTCCTTGTCCCTGATCTTTCCCTTGTGTTTCCACTCTTTGTGCTCAGATTGAGTGAATGACGGAGCCTGGAGACAGAGACTAACCTATCCTCCTCCATCCACAGGTCACATCGACACAGACAACAGGAGCCATACCTAACAACCCTCCGAAGGTGATGGCAGGCGACAGAGCAGCAAAGTAGATAAAAATGACAGCAGCCAGACACTGGATGTGGAGAGCATCTCGGATGTCGCTCAGGTACTTGGGGTACCTTCGCTTGATGTCCCTGTAAACTCCCCCGAATGGCATTCCCGTCCTCTCCAGGGGATCGTCCTCTACCTCCTCCTTCTCCTCATCGGGATCTGAGGAAGAGGCGAGAGCTGGATTTTCCATAGAGTAGTGATTAGAGGACTTGTCTCGCAAGTGAGAGGTCCCGGATCGCTTTGTGGGGGTAATAGTCCCGCAAAAAAAATTGGTCACTTCGGTCCACAACTGTTTGTGGGACACCGTTGTGTACAATTGGCTGCCATGATATGCCCACAAAATATATAGTCACTACACAATTTCTTGTGCTCAATAAACAAGAAATTGCATTTACACAGCGCCTTTACGTCAGATGGACGTCCTGAGGTTCTAGACAGTTAAGAGTTTGCGCCCAAGTGGAGGGACAAGTTTGAGAGTTGTGTGAGCCAAAGGGGGTGGGCAATACTGGGGTGGACTATCAGCCTGACTGTGAGGTCTTGTGCACAACATGGGCTCCGACCCACAAACTATTAACACAAAGCTCAGAGCAAGCCTGTACGTCAGGCTATAAAGGGGCATATAGTGTATAACAAAGGGAAACATTGCCCAATGTTGAAATGTCCGAGCAACATTCAGTACCTTTGAGCAGGGACACGGTGCCCTCCTTCGCTGACTTCCTCTGGTCCCGCTCCTTCCTCTTCCTCAGCATCTCCTTCTGGAACGAGGCCACGGACTTGAGCAGGTCCTTGCCCTCCACCTCGGATGGCGGGATAACAATACTACAGTCCAGGAACTCATTGATTGCATTCAGGAGGTCCTGACGGGCATCAGCCATATAGGCAGCTTCATGGAAATGCTGTAACCCAGGAAGCCATGTCATTAGCACTTCACCATAACCTGCTCTATCCTCATCACACCCTGCTCTACCCTACCATAGCCTGCTCTACCTTCACCATAGCCTGCTCTACCTTACCAAAGCTTGCTGGAGCCCCAGTAGTGACGTACCTCTGAGCTGAAGTACTCCCTGGTCTCTGTGTGAATCACTATAGTCAACAAGAGCGATTTCAAGGCAACACAAATCTGATTGTCAATGTGATCTGATCAAGTGAACAGACACCTCCGCAGCTCAAAGGACCCTCACAGGGTCAATATCCCCACAGGTTAACAGAGGTCAGCATTGGTCAACAGTTCAATGAGCGGAAGTCAACACTCCATTGCAATAAGCTGTGACCCAGGCAGGTTTGAGGTGAAGGCATCTTGCAGGTAACAACAACAACAACTTGGATTAATATAGCGCCCTCCACACCGGATGGCATCTCAGAGCGCTTTGACGGGCAAGGACAGACTTACTTTATCTGACATCAGGGTTGAGATAGAGCGCCCGATCTCATGGTAGTCCAGACTGGACTGCGTGGGTCCCAGCAAAACAAAGATGAACCGGACTGGCACAGGAACCTCCAGCACAGACTCCAGGAAGACTCCCTCGCTGAGTCGCACGAAGGCCATGGCAGGCTGCTCCAGGAACTCCACACTGCCTGAAAGGGAGGAAGTCAGTGAAGTGACACACAGGGACAGGACTGGGCTCAGGGTAGAAACCTCAGTCTGTGGGAACACAAGGGGCCGGTTGTCACTCACACTCAATATCAAAACATACCCACTAAAACCACCGTGGCCTCCGCATTCTCTGGAATCTTCTCCAGTAACTTGAGATCTGCCCGGTGGCTCTTTTTATGCCCCTCCGCCATGTGGCTAGTTATACTTTTCTGGAAGAAGATTAGTGACTCAGCGATGGTGGGGGAGTCCACCCCTCCATATACACATACTATCCTCCCCCACACAGCCCTCCCCCACACACAGCCCACTCCCCCTACACACAGCCCACCCCCAAACGCAAAGCCCACACCCCCAAGCACAGCCCCCCATAACATACACAGCACCCCCACATACACATTCCCCCCACAGCATCACACACGCACTGTCCCACCCCTCCTCCACACACACAAACACATACACCCACAGTGTCCCACAAACAGTCATGGATTGAAGTGACCACTTTTATTATAATTGATGAAGATGAAGGTTCCCAGTTTTGTTTCAGATCCAGGAATAACTGATGTTAACAGAAACCACACTTGCTCTTAGTCAAATGGCCGAGTGTAACTGTTGCCCGAGAGACTGTCTGGAGCTGTCCCTGAGGAAGGTCCATAGAATCATATAATTATACAGCAGAAAATCAGCATCATGTCTGTGCCAGCTCCTTGAAAAGAGCTGTCCAAATCGATCCCACTGCTCTCCCCATAGCCTTGCAAACCCGCCCTCCCCAAATAATTATCTACTTCTCTCTTAAAAGTTGTGATCGAATTGGCTTCTACCCCCTTTCAGGCAATGCATTCTAGGTTCCTCTCCCGCAGTCTGACTCACCTCTTTGTCTAACTCACACGCCTTGTCCTGTAGCTCGATGGGGTCCTCCCCCATGAGGGGTACGGTGACACAGGCCTCATGGCGGTGCCGCTGTGGGTGGTGGTGATTGGCTGACAGAGAGGTCATGCTGGAGGTGGAGTGGTTCCTGGGAAAGAAGGTCCCCTCCTTCTCGTCGTTGGGGTGACTACAGAGTGGACACAAACCTCAGCTCACACACCACAGCTCCTCCCCTCTGGCAGCCCCTCCCTACATTTTCCACCCACCCCCCCCAACCTGGCAGTCCCTCTCCCTACCCCAGCACCTCACCCCCACCCCCCTCACCAGCCAGAAACAGCCTCTGCCTGGTTACCTGTGTATGAGCCCCTCCCCAGGCATCTGTGTTTGTGCCCCTCCCCAGGTACCTATGTTTCAGGCCCTCCCCGGTTATCTGTGTGTTAGCCCCTCCCCCTGACCGGTTACCTGTGTTTGAGCAGTAAAGCTCTCAGCACATTGGCTCTGTCCTCAGCTTTGATCTGATCTGAGGTGATCATGGTCTCCACCACCAAGTGAGCGATGCCCGGCAACGTCTTCTGCTCCAGGTCCAGCAACACAGCACCTGCAATGGCGAGAGAAGGTGACGTGAGAGAGGCTCCACCGGAGCATTGGTACCAACACAGAGACTGCATAGAGATGCAAGAGAGATGGAGCCCCTCCACCAACCCAAGCCCGAGCTCACCGTGAGCAATGGTTTTCCTGAGTTCCAGAAGGCTGCGGAATGAGAGCGAGGCCACATGTGGTTTTCCCCATTTGTCTGTCTCTGTCTCCACGTCCTCCTCGAATTTGATCCAGCGAGCGGTCTCCCGCCATTGCATTTCCTTCTTCCCATCGCAGGTCAGCTCGTTCAGCTCCACAAACACCTGGGCACACAAGGCCGAGGTTAGCAATACAGAGGCAAGTATTACAGGGAATCCAAAATGCTGCTCGCTAGGCCGGAGTTTTCTCCATAGCCCAGGGACACTGAGGCCAACTGCTGCCCCAACTGAGATCAGCCACTTTGCAGAGCTGGGCCTCCAGCACACATTTGGCAGGGTTGGAGGGGGAGACATATTATTGTTGGTGGGGGTTTCCGGACATTGCCTCTTCCCCTCCTCCATCAGGGTCACAACACTGGGTGAGTTTAATTCATTTAATTGGAATTGAGATACAGACCATCCATGGTGAATGGCAGTACAGGCTCGAGGGGCTGAATGGCAAACTCCTATTCCTATCAACAATAATAACTTGTGTTCATACAGTGCCTGTCACACAGGGTAGTGTCCCAGAGCGCTTTCTATGCCATGTTCCTCCATGAGAAGCTGGGAGCTCGGTACCTCGTGTGGTTTACGGTCTAGTTTCTTCTTGACGTTGGGCGGGGCAGGGCCCTTACTGCTGGTCCTGGCCGCCTGGCACCGTGACGTCTTCTTCACCAGGTGTCGCCGCATCCCAGGGTTATCCTCAAATCGGTGACCTGCAGGGCAAGAGAGCCAATCACACAGCTCCCTTAGGGAGAGCCAATCACACAGCTCCCTGAGGGAGAGCCAATCACACAGCTCCCTGACAGCCCAAGGACTGAGATCTCCCTGGCTCAGGTTAGTGGTTTTCAGCTTACAGAGTCAATCCAGACCATCAGTACAAGGTGTCCAGTGACTGACCCCCAGCCTTGCCCATGTTCGCACTGTGTAGTCACCTCAACCGGTGACTAGGAAACATTCCCGTTGCCTGCTCCCTCTTTCCCACTACATACACTTCTTCCCACCCTTGCGCCAAGCGCCTGCCCATCACAGCATAACACAACGTCAACAACAAGGTACTCACACTCAGGCTTGGCCTCCAGCATATACTTGGCAGAGTGAGAGGGTGGAGGAGGGGCGCATTGTATTGTTGGTGGGTCTCTCTGGACATTGCCTCTTCCCCTCCTCCACCACCGCTGCCCCCACATTGGCACCGCGACAAACCCTCCAAAGCCACGCCCTCTCTAGCACCTGCCTAGGGAGGGCTGGCGAGGGCAGGACTGAGCAGGGAGAGCTGGAAAGGGCTGGGCATGGCTAGGGAGGGCTGGGCTGGGAGTGGGCTGGGCAGATTTGGGTTGGGATAGGGCTGGGGAGGATTGGGTTGGCCTGGACAAAGTTGGGTTGAGAGAGGGCTGGGGAGGGTTGGGAGAGGGCTGGGGAGGGTTGGGATGGATTGGGAGAGGTCTGGGGAGGGGAGAGCTAGCGTTGCGCAGGTCAAGGTCTCAGTAAAACTGGGTTAGGATCGATCATTTGTGTCACCCACAGAACAATTACTGTTCCCGTAGCAACGGGAACAAATCAATGTCAGCTGCTCTTGGCATCCACAGCAACTCAGTGCTGGGTGTGAGCAGGAGAGCGTGTGAGAGTATGAGTGTGTACGTGTGTGAGAGAGTATGAGTGTGGGAGAGAGTGGGAATGCTGACATATAAAAATGATCCCAAGGATTGGGGTACGGGGAGTCTCATGGGATGAACTGGGGACCCCAGTGAATGAGGTGAGGGAAGGGGAGTGGGGTATGGGGGAGTGGGGGATGGAGCTGTGAGCTTGTGGGTGGGATAGGGTCAGGCAGAAAGAGGAACAGAGCCACAGTGTGAAGTTTTTTGATAGCCCTGTTTTTTTGGGGAGGATTATTACCCCTGGAAAAGTGATCCGCTAATCGACTAACAACCGGGTTCCTACTGACACTGGTAAACAAATGGGTGTGTGGAGTGATTAAATTTGACCAGCGTTTTGCCCTGCCTGGTATTCAAACCCAGGTCCTTTTGCTTTGAGACAAGTGCTCTAAACACTGAGATACAGGAGGACTCCATGAGTGAGGAGAGGGAGCTGGGAGTGTGCAGTAGAATGTGGAGGGAGCCGGTAGAGGACAATGTTACTCACGGCTATGCTGCCCGTTATGCATTAAGTGGCTGTTGATGGATTCCCACAGATCGTAGTCTTCAAAATCCAAGACAAACTCCTCAAAGTTCTCGTCATCACTCTCCTCGATCACCATCATAGTGTGGCTGCCACCCGTGCCTGACCAGCAACTCACACCAGCCCTGATGTCCACTCACACCAACCCTGGCCCTTACTCACACCAGCCTTGACTACCCACTCACACCCAGCCTGTGAGGTGGCAGTCCAGAGCTGGCGAGGCAGCGAGTGAGAGCCACCGCCTGATCACAGCAGTTCTGACAGGGCGCTGAGAGGCTCCCCCTGGCACTTTCCATGACGTAGGTAGCTCCAATCCATATCCTGTCTCCACCCAGGCTGAGACACCCCGAGCTGGGACATTTATCAATCAACCAATAAAAATTTACATTTATATAGCACCTTTCACGTCAAGAGGACTGTCCCAAGGCGCTGTACAGTCAGATAGGGACAAGAGCGGGGTGGGGGAGGGGTTGGGGCAGGATGAAGGAGAGAAGGAAAATTGACTGTATATTTGTGGGCGAAAAACGGCAGCCAAATTGCGCACAGCAGTGGCCCACAAACAGTCATGGAAGTGGGATTAGGGGAGAAAGGGGGAAAGATGGCAAGGGAGGGGTCGGGGTAGGAGAAAAGAGAGCAGGAAACCTGACTATATTAACCCTTTCATCACCCCCCCACCCCCATTCTCCGCACCCCCCCCTGTATGGTCTTTGGCCTCTATCCCCTCCACCCGCCATCGACATTGCCCCCCGCCACACACACACACACACTCTCAGCTCATGTCCTTCAGGAGTTTTGTGACAAGTTTAGTACACAGAATGTACAGTCACTACAGAGTAACCTGTAAAACTCTTTGAGATGTCTCAATGACGTGAATAAGGCTTCAAATTATTATAACAACTTCAGATTGTGGGGGAGACCCTGGCAGCCAATCGAATGTGTGACACGCCAAGCTTTGAGCGGCAATATAATCAGTAATTGTGAGAGTATGACACACCCACAGAGTGTGTGTGAGACCCTTGATAAGTGTGAGTGTTTCGGACACATGGCAAGTGTGAACGTGAGTGTGTAACCTGCCTGGTGTGTGCAACACACTTACTTTTCATGTAGTCCAAGTCGGCTCCAGCCAGCAGCTGTGCCTCGGCCTCATCGGTGGGGACGTGCTGATAGGCTGCAGGCTCTAGGGCTGTCATGCTACCAATACACGTGCGATCCCGCAGGTTATAGCTGGTTCCTCGTCCCCCAGGCCCTCTGACACCCGGCCCCCGACACTGAGCTCCCCGCACAGGCCAGCCCAGCACACATTGGCTCTCCACATCCTCCACGCACACAGCCGTGTCACTGCGGCCAGAAAGAGAGTGAGAGACACCAACAACTAATCCCCACCGCCGTCGCTCCCTCCTTATCACCCCCTCCCCATCCCCGCATCCCCCTCCCCATCAACCCCCTCCCTGTCACCCCCATATCACTCCTCCACAAATTCTCCCCCCCGATCAACCTCCCCACCGGTCCCCCCCACTCCATTCACTGCTCCACTCTCCGCGCTTCCAATTGTGCGTCCCCCCACCCACTCCCACCCGCAGTGGCAGACACGCACTGACTGACTGACATGTTGGGCTCCTCAATCTGTGAGAAACGTGATGTTGGCAGCTGAGTGAAGCTCCCGTCCAGTTCACTCTCCGGAAACATCTCCCCATAGCCAACCAGGAACTGGGAACACACAGAAACCAGGGATCAGTTCATCAATCAGTCTGTGCTGGTGCTTGCTCCCCCACTGG
This sequence comes from Hydrolagus colliei, assembly GCA_035084275.1. Lineage (NCBI taxonomy): Eukaryota > Metazoa > Chordata > Chondrichthyes > Chimaeriformes > Chimaeridae > Hydrolagus > Hydrolagus colliei. The sequence continues at coordinate 9,724,219 of CM068747.1, read as the reverse complement.
AGCTCTCTACTCTAACTCCATTCCCTGCTCTCTCTCTCTCTCTCTCTCTCTCTCCCCCTCTCTCTCTCAGCCTCATGACCCTGGGCTGCCATGCTGCTGTTCCTTACCTGGCGGGGGCTGGCGAAGTCTAGGTCAGTTGATGTCTCTTTGTTGTGAGTCTCGATCTCTGAGCCTTCCTCTTCCTCCCCATCGTCCTCCTCGTCCTCCTCCTGGATAGTGGGGGTCACCTCGGAGGGAGGTACCGAGGTCTTCTTTTTCTTCCGCTTCCTTCTCTTGTTTCCCTCAGGCCGCGGGAGCTTCCTCTTGCCGCGGACAGAGGGCGGAAGGCGAGTGGAAAGTGGGTGGTGGATGTGGTGGGAGGAGTGACGGTGAACTACAAGCACAGCAGACAAACAGTGAGTGACAGAGCGTCATCACCCTACAAGCCCCTGGTCACCCTGCAGCCAAAGCTCTCACCTGTTGTGTGGTTCCTCGCTGGACAAGCAGCGGGAAGCTTCCCATACAGTGATATCAATGGCTAAGCTAATGGACGTCCCAAGCCTTGGCTCTTAATCAGGGTGATGGGTTTCCATGTGTGTCAGACACGGCTATTGACTGAGATAGGTTTTGGTATGTGTCGGTGAATTAGATTCCATGTGTCAGACTGCGGTGATGGCGTTGACAGGATACTTACACTCAAAGTCCTTCTCGTTGTAGGTCCTGTGAGGTTCTCTCGCTGGCCGCTCAGTGACCAGGTCTCCCAACCGCTCGATCGCCAGTGCTTTGTCCAGCTCCTCCCCCTCCGTGCCCTCCGCCCCCTGCCATCACCCAACACGTTACTGCACAACTGTGGGTCAGTGTGTGTGTGTGAGCAGCCAGCAAGGCTGGGGATGAGCGAAGCTGGGGGTGAGCGAGGGCGTGGGTGAGCGAGGGCGTGGGTGAGCGAGGGCATGGGTGAGCGAGGGTGTGGGTGAGCGAGGGCATGGGTGAGCGAGGGCATGGGTGAGCGAGGGGGCTGGGCAGGGGGAGCAGAGTAATAAAGGTGACGACACAGTGGGTGGGTGGGTGTGAGTGTGACAGGAAGCTCTGGCATAAGGATGAAGGTAAAGAAAATTAATCTGAGCAGAAAAACACAGCCTGGGTTTGTGAGTCACCCCCACATACCCATTCCCCCTCCCCATACACACACACACACACAGATTAGTGTCAGCTCCAGTCTTGCTGTGTGCTGAGTCACTGATCCTAGCCTCTGTCCCCACGCTGTGCTGAGGTGGGGGCCTGGCGGGTACTCACCAAATGTAGACACACAGAAACATCTTGAGGTTCTGTGTTTGCACAGGTCGCCATCATTCCCTCTGCCAGGACCCAGCACTGAGCAGGTTCAGCCCTTCTCTCTCACCGTGGTGTTCACACAGAACATTAGCCGTGACATCACCTTCAGAGAGAGAGAGCGTGTGAGAGAAAGAGAGAGAAACCTTTACTCTATCATCAAACCATGCTGTCGCTGACCTGGGAGTGTGGATACACATTGTAGAGGGAGCTTTACTGTGTCTCTAACCCTGACCTGGGAGTGTGGATGGAAACATAGTGTAGAGGTGGCTTTACTGTGTCTCTAATCCTAACCTGGGAGTGTGGATGGACACACAGTGTAGAGGTAGCTTTACTGTGTCTCTAACCCTGACTGGGCATGTGGATGGACACAGTGCAGAGGGATGAGCCTGATCCCAGTGTTAGAGACAGAGGAGAGCAGTGAGGCTGATCCCAGTGTTAGAGACAGAGGAGAGCAGTGAGGCTGGTCTGGGTGATGAACAACAAACTCATTATCACAGTGTGTGACACAGATAACCCTGTGGGACTAGTGCTGTGGAGAGAGTCTCTCTCTTTGAGATGGGTCATTTAGGTGTGTGTGGGTGGAGGGGTGATGGAGAGGGGGTGGGGGGCAGTTGGTGGGTGGCCGATGTGATCGCTGACATCAAATTGTCAGAGGTGTGAGCATCTGAAGCCTCGGGGAAAACAACCCTAACGAGAAACAGGGTCTTAACACCCCCCTCCCCCCCTCCCCCACCAACCTGCCCCTCAACTCCCCCCCTTCCCCCCCACAACACACACCTCCCCCACTCCCCGGAACACCCTCCAGCATCACCCCCGGGGGCACCGCCGGCTCAGGTGAGGTATTGGCGGCCGCTGATCCCGGCTCTGGCTCTGGCTGCCCCCCCCGGTGTTGTGGTGGGCGGGGAGAGGGCGGTGGGGGGTGGGGGGGGGGGTGTTGTCAGGTCTGTGTCTGGGAGAATCTCCATCCCCGGACTCTCCCTCCCTCCATCTCTCCCCATCTCTCCCTATCATTCTCTTCACGTCTCTCTCTCTCTCTCTCTCCCTCCTTTTCTCCCCCATCTCTTTCTCTCTCCATCCCTCTTTCTCTCTCTCTCTCCTTCCTTCCCTCCCATCTTTCCCTCCCTCTCTGCCCACCCCCCCGCCCCCCCCCCCCCGCCCTTATCCCCTGCCTGAGCCTTACCTGTGTTGAGCTGAGCGGCGTGGGCCGGGGCTGGGGCTGGGATGGATGGATGGATGCTCGCTCCGGGGTCAGGGAGAGATGCTGGGATTGGGGCTGGGAGCTAGGAGCGGGCAATCAGCGCCATGATGTGGGAATGCCACATCCCATCACGTGTGCTGCCAGCCACCGCTCGGGAAATTCCTGGGAAACCGGCGGAGAGGGCGCTGGGGAGGCCGACCCTCTTCCAAACCCACAGCCCCTGTCACTCACAGGTGGGGTGTGTGGGGTGGGAGCTGAGAGCATCACACAGCCTGAGCGAGGCTTGCTCTTACCCACAGGCTCCCCCCCCCCCCCCCCCCCCGCCCCACACACATACACACAGGCTCCCAGCCCACCTCATGGGGTAGGTCTGAGAGGTGAGACTACCCTGACAGGGCTGAGTTGTGGGGGTGGTGGGGGGGGGGGGAATCTGCTCTGTGTATGGAGTCACCATTACCTGCTCCATGAATATTCTGTCATCTAAGCCCCTCACCCACTCGCCCACCCCCTCCCCGCTCACCCCCACCCCCCGCCCCCCCCCCCCCATCAGTGAGGACCTCTGGCTGGCATGGTGAGGAGTGAGTGGGTAACAATCTGCCTGTCTACGCTCTGTCAGATTACACACGGACACACACACACAAAGAACACACCACGCGAATGCCAACAGTGCCAACCTGTGCCTCACCAGCTCACACTCTCACCTCAGGGTCACAACAGTGTGGGTTCCAACCCCAGGTTAGTACTTTGACCACCAATAGGCAAACCTGACTGAGCTGGGGAGCCCTGACCTGCCAGGTTGGAGGCGTTTGCCCCCTTAGTTCAGATGTGAAACTGAGGTCCTGTCAGCGTTTGTTGGGGTGGATGTTAAAATTCCGCAGATACAACTGGTCAGAGACTCCGCACGGCTGCTTGTGGGTCGTTGCTGTGTGCCAACTGGGTTGCCACAATCACCACACTTTACAGTGTATCTTGTGAAGCGCTTTGAGAGATGGGGCAAGGCCTGGTCATTGAGGTTGGGGTGTAGATTATCCATGATGGTTTGGAATGCTGGACAGGCTCGAGTAGCTGAATGACCTTCTCCTGCTCCTATGTTTCTACGAGATGTCCTCCTGATACATTAAATGCAAGGATTGTGAAGTGATGGATTTGAGCTCACAGTCCACGCTGATGCTGGTGAAATACTGCATCGTCAGAAATGTTATCCTGGCCTGTTCAATCACGTACAGTAGTATAGATCCTGTACGAATAGGAAAAGGCACATGTCTTCCCCATGTCCCAACCAGCAATCCTGAAGATAACTTGGCCATGCAGTGACCACTATCTGCCTGCAGAGAGCGCTCTCATTCAAAACAGTTTGAGGTTTAGGCCATAATCAACCTCCATGGTTGCACACTCCACCTCACCAAACCAGTCAGGAACTTAGGTGTCTTGTTTGATCCTCAACTGTCTTTTCTTCTCCACATTCAAGCCATGACCCGCTCTGTCTTCCCTCACCTCCGCAACATTGCCCGACTCCACCACTATCTCACCCCTCAGGGCGCTGAAACTCATTCATGGCATCATCTCGTCCAGGCTCGACTATGCCAAAACCCTGCTTGGTTGCCAACACCCTGCTTGTTGCCCCCCACCCCCAACTCATCTCTCCACAGACTGCAGATCATCCAGAACTCTGTGACCTTGTCTCCCCCATTCTCACCCGAATCCATTGGCTTTCCACCACTCAGATACAGTTCAAGATCCTGATGCTCACTCCTAACCAACCTCTCCACGCCTTAAGCTCAGTGTGCTCCAGCCTGCTCCATGTTCCTCGATCCACCCACCTCAACATCAAAGGGCGAGCCTTCAACCACACTGCCCCAACCTTTGGATTCCATCCCACAATCCCTCCACCTCATCTCCTCCTTCAAATTCTGTCTCAAGATCCTCCTCTTCGACCGTGCCATTGATCAGCCCCCCCCCCCCCCCCCCCCTCCCCCACTTCCCGTCCTTTCCCTCCACCCTCCCTGATCCCGACCCCAGCTCGGGTCTGAAACACTGTCAGTCCAGTGCCTTAGAACGACCTCCTGACGTGAAAGGCACTGTACAAGTGTAATTTTGTGGTGGTTGCAAATCAGCTCCCTGTTATTGTAATTCATTGAGTTAAACCATTAATTAGGTAAATGATTGCAGTGACTCAGTGAGTTAATCTGGTGACTGTCAGTCATCCTGGTAAATTGGTCGAGTTAGTTGGTCGAGTTAGAGGTGAGTTACTTCAGAGAGTGTGGTCCAGGCTGGGGTGGCTGTTGTGGCCGCTGGAGGCGCAGTGACTGTTGTGGCCGCTGGAGGCGCAGTGACTGTTGTGGCCGCTGGAGGCGCAGTGACTGTTGTGGCCGCTGGAGGCGCAGTGACTGTAGTGGCCGCTGGAGGCGCAGTGACTGTTGTGGCCGCTGGAGGCGCAGTGACTGTTGTGGCCGCTGGAGGCGCAGTGACTGTTGTGGCCGCTGGAGGCGCAGTGACTGTTGTGGCCGCTGGAGGCGCAGTGACTGTTGTGGCCGCTGGAGGCGCTGTGGGCGGCTCCGGGTGGATCATGTGAGGAGTAAAGAGCCGGGAAGAGGCCGTGGCTCGGGAACAGGCGTGGGGGGAGAGCGAGCCCAGGCCTGGGTGAGTGAGTGGCGCCCTGAGCAACCGGGCTCGGGTGGTCGCGGGCCAGGGAGGCCCCTGCCCTCCCCCTTTACCCCCTGCCCTCCCCCCTTACATCCTGCTCCCGCCCCTCCCCTTACCCCCCGCCCTCCCCTTTACCCCCCCGCCCTCTCCCCTTACATCCTGCCCCCGCCCCTCCCCTTACCCCCCGCCCTCTCCCCTTACCCCCCGCCCTCCCCCTTTACCCCCCCGCCCTCTCCCCTTACATCCTGCCCCCGCCCCTCCCCTTACCCCCCGCCCTCTCCCCTTACCCCCTGCCCTCTCCCCTTACATCCTGCCCCCGCCCCTCCCCTTACCCCCCGCCCTCTCCCCTTACGCCCCGCGCCCTCCTCTTACCCCCCGCCTTCCCCTTACCCCCCGCCCTCCCCCCTTACATCCTGCCCCCGCCCTCTCCCCTTACCCCCTGCCCTCCCCCCTTACATCCTGCCCCCGCCCTCTCCCCTTACCCCCCTGCCCTCCCTTACCCCCTGCCCTCCCCCCTTACATCTTGCCCCCCCGCCCTCTCCCCTTACCCTCCTGCCCTCCCCCTTACATCCTTACCCTCCTGCCCTCCCCCCTTACCCGTGCCCTCCCCTCTCCTCTCCCCCCTGCCCTCCCCCTTACCCCTTTGCGCTCCCCCTTACCCCTTTGCCCTCCCCCATTTCACCCCCTGCCCTCACCCCCTTACTCCCCTTGCCCTCCTCCCCCTTACCCCCCCCCCTGCCCCCTGAGAGAGCGCGAGCAAGCGAGCGAGCGCTGCATTGTCACAGACACCGTCCTTCGAACGAGACGTTTAACCTCTCTCCCTCTCCCCGTCTGCTCAGGTGGATGTTAAAGATATCCAGCGGTGCTGCCAGGGAAAGAGCCAGGAGTTTCTCTCCTGGTTCCCTGGCCGATAATCACCCCCCCCCCACCCCAATAAAATTCAATTTGTGGCTGCTTCGGGAATTGCGGTGCCTAAATTGACGGCCGTGTTCACCTACAAAATGCACAGTCACTGCACTCCATAACAAATAATAATAATAATAATCCTTGCATTTGACATAGCCCTTTTCACGTCTTCGAGACTGTGTCTCAAAGCGCTTCACACAACAGAATACCCTGTAAAGTGAATTGACTGTATATTTGTGGGCGAAACACAGCAGCCAATTACGCAAGCAGTGTCCGCACAAACAATCTTGGACTGAAATGAACAATTTTACTTTTGTGTCTTATTTGAAGTGATTATTATTAGGCATGTGGAGTAAGGAAACTTGCCCAAGGTTTTGTCCTGACTTGCCAGGAATCGAACACAGGTCTTACGCTTGAAAGGCGATCACTGAGCTGCAGGACTCCACAAATCCTACGTAGCGCTTTGAAACGTCCCCCTGATGTGACAGGCCATATTGCAAGGATTAGTATTTTTACTATTATGATTATTATTGTTGACCTCATGGCTGTGTTTGGAGGTGTTGCTGTGAGCAAATTGTCTGCTGTGTTTGCTACGAAATGGCCATGGCGGTTTGTGCTGTTTTGAGCACAGGGCGTATAAAAGTGGGAGTTTCTGCATGAAGGTATTGAAGTCCAGAGGAGCAGAGGTTAATTGCAGACCTATTCTCTGCCTTGGCTGAGAGCAGTTAACTCAGCATAGACCTACGACTGAGCTCTGAATCTCAGTGTTACACTGAGCTACAGAGAGAGTGCCTCTTCAGGTTTAGCTCCAGTTGTATGATTTGCTGGTTCCCCACCTAACTTACTATCCAGTGGCATATTGCTGTGTCATTTACGGCTTCTTGTTGTATTTCTCAGAGCTTATACTGCAGGTTTGCTGGCGCTTGTGTGCAACTTGATCTCACAGGCTCTGTATGCTGGGCCGCTTGTTGCCATTCAGAAACATTATGTAAGGTGGGTGAGGGGTGGTGGGGGGGAAGGAGATAAAGCTGTTTTTTTCTGTCTGTCTGCCTCCCTGTCGCTCTCACACCTGCCTCTGACAAGTATACCCACTCCAGTGAGCAGCTCAGGCCTGAATGCTCTTCTCTGGCTGGTTTACATGGCAGCTGGTGTTGGAGGTTAATTGGGGGGTGGGGGAAGGTGAAAGAATAGACTGACACAGGAGGAAGCAGAGGGTTTCTCTCTCAGTTCCAATATGCGCTATTGCTGCCGGGGAAAGGGGAAGTGTGAAACCTTTACACAAACAGTGTGTGTGGGGGTGGGGGCTCTAAACCCTCCTCAGCCCTGTAGTAACTGGAGCGAGACTTGGTCACAGGACACAGGTGCTGAGGCAGGTCTGCACAGTGATGGCTGTGTCTCTGTCCTCTCTGATTGGATGTGTACTTGTATTGTACTTTGTGTCTCTCTGGTGGAGGGGGATGGATGGGGGTGAGGTGGTGGGGGTAAGCGGGTCTCCTTAGGGCTGAACTGGCTCCAAGGTGACATGTTTGTCAGTGGAACGTCAGAATGGAGCCACAGCCCATCTCGGTGATGCAGGTCCTGATTAGCTTGCAGGATTATTGCTGTGGTCAGTGTGTGGCTGGGGTGTGAGTGCGCGGAGGGTCATTCGAGGCAAGGGGTGAAGGTCGGACCTGTGTGTCATCATTGGACTCTCTGATTAAATTACAATCATACGGTGCCCACCATACACAATGCTGCTGTTAACAGCTGATAAGGCGGTGACTACAATCCGAGGTCAGCATAGCACCTGGGCTCCACACAGCACATAGACACACCACAGACAGACACACACACACACAGCACATAGCCACAGACAGCACACGCATAGAGCCCCCACGGGCTTCCTCTGATGGATCTCCTGAGGAAGTACTGCAGCCGGACGTGGCTGCTGGTGTGTGAGCAGCCCCTGACAGTGGCCTGGTTGGAGGAGACACGGAGTGGGGAGAGGTACCCCTCCCAGGGCCTGCTCCCCGGGGCAGTGCTCGCCAGCAGCCGGCAGCTCAGGGCAGTAAGTGGCTCAGGGGAGTGGGGAGGGGAATGGTATGTGGCTGCGCTGAGGGAGGGGGCAGGGGGCAGAGTGTGGCTGTTCGTCGGGGCTGTTGTTGCCTAATCAGTTGCGGTCATTTATTATTGATGATAATAATCCTTGCCTTTGATAGCTTGCCTTATCACGTCTTTCAGACGCCTCAAAGCACTTCACAGGATTCACTGTACAGTGTAGTGACTGTGTATTGTGTGGCCGTTTAAAGGGAATGGGAGGAGCGTATGTGTAGGAAAGTACGAGGGGGTATGGCTGGCAGCAAGTGTTGGTGGGGGTGACGGTGAGTTTGGCTGCCAATGCGGGGCGATTGGTGGGGGTGATGTGGGTGTTATGTGTTGCTGATATTGTCTGTCTCTTGTGTTATAGAAGATGGTATCCCGTGGAGGGGAGGAAGCGTTTGTGAGGAGTTTGGCCAAATTACTACGGGATGAGGGTGAGAATGCTGAGAGTTGCCCCCCCCCCCCCCCCCCCCCCCCCGGGAGGCTCACACACAGTCCCTGATGATACTCCAGCGCCATAATAAGAATTTAGTGGAACAGGAGGTGGCCAATCAGCCCATCAGCCTATTCCCTCAGTTTAGTTGGGAGAACGTCTGATCACAATTCCCCACCATTTTTCCACATCCCTCAATACCTTTCCGTCCATGTTCTTGTCTCTATTAAATATCCCTAGTAATGCCACCCTCTTCAGCTTTCTGTGGCGGAGTAACACACATCCTGACAGCCCTCTGTGTGAGGGAGTGAAGTCTTCCTGACCTCAGGCTGTGCTCTGTGCCTTCATACTGGCTCTAACCTCGTCAAAGTCATCAAACCCAGTACGAACCTCGGCACCCGATTCGATCCTCAGCTCCCCTCTCTCTCTCATACACGTCCAGTCTCTCACTTTCCTTCACCTCCATCAGCACTGGAATTGTGCAAGCGGAAAGCGCGCGGCCTGGGAGAGAATTCACACGTGTGTTTGGCACACGCACACGTGGAGCTGATTGGTTTGCAAACTGTGTCCACACATGTCAGACACACGCCTGACCACAAAACAAAAAGTAACACTGTTGGGAAAGAGAAGGCCTTTTCTCTGGTGTCCTGGCAGCCAGTCCTCCAGTGAGTCGCCTCCGCTCTTGTCTACAAACAGTCACTTAACTACTCGTGCAGCTCAGTGAGCCCTATTTTCCCTGTGTGACACTCTGTGCTGTATGTGAGTACAGTTTACGGAGTGCTGGTGTATGTGTTTAACACTGTGTATGAGTGTGTGTGTGTGTGTTTAACGCTGTGTGTGTGTGAAACTCCGATTCGTCTCAGTACCTTGGTTGGCGGTCTTGTTCACAAATATGTGTCTCGGGCCGACTTCTCATGTGTATAACACTGCTGTGTTTACAGGTGATGGAGTGCTGGGGGGAGCCAGCACTCTCTCGTTGCTGACTCTGGGGCTGCAGTTGCTACAGCAGTTGTTTCAGCGCCATCTGTTGGCACGTCAGGACCAGCGCGGCTTCGTAGCCCTGCCTTCACACCCCTCGGATACCATCACTGTGCTACAGCTTCAGTTCCTGTTTGACGTTCTCCAGAAAACTGTCTCCCTCAAGGTGTGACCCCCCCCCCCCCACACACACACACAAACAGCGTCCTGCTGAGGGATGGAGTGGGGGCTGGAGGGGGAGAGGGTGGGGTTGTGGGGTGGGTTGGCTTGGGGTGTGAGTGGGGGGAGAGGAGGTGCTGGGGGGTCAAGGAGGGCTGGGTACAGTGTACAGAACATTGTGTGTTATTCTCAATGGGGGGTCTCACTCGTGTCCTATCTCTCGCAGCTGGTCCATCCCCCCGGCCCTACCCTGCAGACACCCGTGCACATCTTCGCATTCAAATCCCTAAAGTATTTACAGGTAGGTCTGTGTGGGAGGGTGATCTGTGAGGCCTGTGTGGGTGGGGGGAGTTCTGTGTGTGCCGGGTCGGGGGGTATCTGTGTGTTTTGTGGGTGGAGGATCTGTGTGTTTGTGGGTAGGGGGTGCTGTGTGTGTGTGTTCAGGGGTGCGGGGGGGGGGGGGGTATGTGTGTGTTAGTGGTGAGGGTGATGCTGTCTGTGTGTGTTGGTGGTGAGGTGGGGGCTGTGTGTGTATTGGGGGGTGGGGGGGGCTGTGCGTATGTGCCAATAATAATAATCAGCTTACACTCTCATTGGATGGTCTCAAATCACTATTTACCCTAATGTGTGTGTGAGCATGCAGCAGCCACTGTGTGCACCTCAATGTCCCACATACAGACATGGGTGAGGGGGAGAGCATGAGGATGGGACTGGGTTGAGGGGGTATACAGGAAGGTGTGAGAGCTACATTATAAGGTGATGTTTCTCCCCGCCCCCCCCTCCGCTATGCGTCTAGCTGAAGAGGATCCCCCCGCACTGTCTAGAGGGGCTGCGAGGGGTTTACACACAGCTCGAGATCCTTGTCTGCACACACTGCATCAACACCATCGAGGTGAGCCTGGTGTGCCTGCGCCCGCCCTCCCGCCTGGATCTGCCTTCCTGCCTGACCTCGCACTCCCGCCTGCGCATCTCTGTGTGTGTGACTGCGCGCATGCATGTTTGTCTCCTTGTGTGTGCCTGTGCTTGTGTCTGTGCACAAGTGAACTGAGGCATGGGCTCACACTTGGAGGAAGGGGGTTTGTGCGTGTGTGTGTCTCTCTGCCGTGTTGAGGATGGCTGGGGTTTGTGCATGCGTGTGTTATGCGCGTGTGTGTGAGTCTTGCTGCTGTGTTGAGGGTGGCTGGGGTTTGTGTGTGCGCGTGTTTGCGAGTCTTGCTGCTGTGTTGAGGGTGGCTGGGATTTGTGTGTGCGTGTGTGTGTGTGTGCGTGTGTGTGCGTGCGTGTGTCTGTGTGTGTGTTTCGCTGCTGTGTTGAGGGGGTTTGCTCTGCTCTGAGCTGAAGCTGTGGCCTCTCTATGGAGCAGGAGGTTGTCTCTGTGTGCGGTGGGGACCTGAGCTCCGCCCTACCCTGGCCTGACCTCCACACCCTCAACTTCAGCCACAACCACATCGCTGGCCTCGACAGCTCTCTGGTGAGTGGGGAAACAGAGGGTGGGGGAGGGGGGGGGATCAACGAGAGGGAGTATGCTGCTTGTCATCATAGTTTGACTGTCCCAGGAGGGGGTTTAGGGTGGGAGCTGGTGTGGGTGGGGGAGAGGGTGGGGGACTGGAGGTGGGTGGTGGCTGGGGCTGACTCTACCCCTCTCTGATCTCCAGGCCTTGCTCAATGTACTGAGGACCCTGGATCTGAGCCACAATCACTTACGGGACTGTGAGGAGCATCTGAAGGTGAGATTCGGGGGGGGTGGGGGGGGATGGCGTTGGCTTGGGGGCGGGGTATAGAGGCTGTCCCAGAGTGGGGCCTGTGCTGGGTGGGGTGAGGGAATCAACGCTTGTGACCTGTGAATCTTATGGGGGTCATTGAGACCACAAGATCTGCGATTGTGGGACTGGGAGCTTGTCCTGACTAACTATTTTGTCTCTCCTTTGTCTCTCCCACCCCCCCACACCCCCTCTCCCTCCCCACTTTCTCTCTCCATCCCTCCCCCCCCCCCTCTCTCTCTCATCCTCCCCCTCCCTATCTGTCTCTCTCTCTCTCTCGCCCCCTTCCCAGCCACTGTCTGAGCTGGAGTACGTGAATCTGAGCTATAATTTGCTACAGCAAGTTCCGGTTTTCAGCTCCTCGGCCCGGGTTAAGCTGGTCACCCTGCTGCTGCGCAGCAACCAGCTGGACAACATCAATGGTGAGTTGGTGAGTGACCTGCTCGCCCGGCCACAGCTCACCAAACTCCCTCTGCTCCACAGCAAACATTTGACTGTTCACTTCCCCTGAGCTCTCCAACTACAGCACTAATCTGCACCTGCCATCTATCTGCCCACCCTCTGGCCTCTCTGTGACCTTATAGTCTCTCACAATCCTCACCAAACTGCCCTTGTGGTGCCTGACTGCCCGCAAATTGCGTGTCATCTAGTGGAGTCCTGTAGCTTAATGGTTAGAGCATTTGCTTCTCAAGCGAGAAACCTAGGATCGAATCCAGGCAGGTCAGGGCAAGACCTTGGGCAAGTTTCCTTACTACACACACACACGCTTGATAATAATCCCTCAAAAAAAAAAGTGCTCATTTCAATCCACGACTCTTTGTGGGGGACGCTGCTGTGTGCGCAATTGGCTGCCGCGTTTTGCCCACACATATACAGTCAATTCACTTTACAGTATATTCAGTGAAGCGCTTTGAGACGTCTTGACGATGTGATAAGGCGCTGTATGAACTGTAAGAATTATTATATTCCAGGTGTGGAGTACCTGTGTCACCTGCAGCACCTGGACCTGGCCTATAACCTGATTTCAGAACATGCTCAGCTGGCTCCACTCTCCCAGCTACACAGACTGAAGGAGGTGAGTGTGCCAGGTCATGGTTAGTGTGCGTGCGGGGAGGGGGTGGTGGGGTGGTATGGGACGAGGTGATTTTGGTGGGCTGTGAGGTGGAAACACGCTGCTGGGAGTCAGTGGGCAAGTCTGGCTCTCAGTATCTCACTGTTATTGTTACCAAGGAGAGCAGGGTCCAGGTGTTCGGATACACTGAGCTCTTCTTCATCTCCTCCCCCGCTCCCCCCCCCACCCCCTCGCTCCCCACCCTCACTGGAGTGTCCACTGTAGCTGATTGCTGACCTATGACCTCTTGCAGCTGTACCTTGCCGGGAACCCAGTGTTTTACCAGCGAGACCACAGGCCTAGCACCATCCACCACCTGTCCCCCAAGGCTGCCTTCATGCGGGTGAGTATCCAGGGAGAGGCTGGGGGGAGGGAGGGATGGAATGAGGGAGTGGGGGAGGCTCTCATCTTTAAATTTAAGATTGTGCAGAATTGAGGAAAATAATCCTTATGTTTAATTCAGCGCTTTTTACATTGAGAGGATGTGTCAAAGGACTTTCAGGCTTTACACTGACTGTTGTGTGGGTGAACGCGGCAGCCAATTTGTGTGCAAATTGTGTGACGTCCCACAAAAAAACGTGAAGTGAGCGACTGATTTTTATCTGAGGATTGTTGGCCAGGACACCAGAGCAGGAAACTCCCTTATCTTTTCGAATCGCACCACAAGATCTTTACTGTCCACCTGAACAGGCAAAAGGGACCTTTGGCTTTATACAGGCACCTCTGACAGTCTCTCTTCCTGTGTGTGGGTGTCTCACTGTCACCCTATCTCTCCACAGCTGGTGTTGGACACTGAGCCCCTGACCCTGGTGGAGCTAACGGTGAGTAGAGCCATGAACCAGGGTTTCTTCCTGATGTTGTATGGTGGGCGATTGGGTGGGGGGTGAGAGGAACACGGAGCCGGGGTAGTGAGGGGGCCCTAGGGGGAGGCGGCACTGTCTCGGGGGAAGGGGGTGACGGATTGCGTAGAGGAGGGGGTCAGTGGGGGGGCTGTGGGTGACAGGCAGCCTCCTGACCTGTGTTTGATTGGTGGGTGTCAGTATCTGCCCAGGTCGGGCCAATTGATTGGACAGACTCTGCACCATTCCTCCCGCGGCTCTTCACTCAAGAACGTTCTGGAAGCTCCACTCACAGATGGACGTTGGTCTCCGGACATCAGTGGAAAACTAAGCCGCAAAAAGGTATCAATTGTAAGGAGTGGGTGGGTGAAGGTGATGGGGGGAGTGGGTTGGGGTGATAGTAATGGGATGGGAAGCTCGGGTGAGGGGGGCAGGGGTGGGGGGCTCGGGTGAGGGGGGCTGTGGTGAGGGTCTGGGTGAGGGGAGCTGGATGGTAGGACAGACGCCCTGATACTCTGGCCTGACGCTTGATCCTGTGCCTCTCTGTGTTGATGCTCCATGTTCTATTCCGCGTCTATATCGTGTGAAGTGTCAGCTGTGAGGAGACACTGGGATCCATTGTCTCCCGTCCAACTGAATTGTCTTTGTTTCTTTCTGCGCACACTCCCTCACACTCTTAAACTTACACACATGAACACCCTTACTTGCACGCTTGCACACATGGACACACTTGCGCATATCACAATTACATACGTGCGCACACACACAAACACACACGGACTCACACGGACACATGCGCACACACACACATGGATGCACACACACACAGAATAAGATCAAAGTGCGGAGCGCGAGCATCTCTGACCCGAGTGACAGTGAGGTGGACCTGAGACATCAGCCTATCTCCTCAAGTGAGTATTTACCGCATCTGTGTGTACATGTTTGATGGGTGCTGTGTGGGGGTGGGTGGTCTGTGAGTGGGTGTGTGTGGAGGGCGGTGGTCTGTGTGTGGGTGGGGGTGTGTGTGGGCGGGGGCTGTATGTGGGCTGGTGGGTACAGGAGATGCGGGTATGGGAGTGGATGGGGTATGGTGGTGGGGTACCATGGGTACTGGGTATTGACTGTGTTGTCCACAGGCCTCGTGCTCCCCCACCAGGAAGAGATTGAGCGGTTGGATGCGCTGCGCGGGCAGGTAGGGGACGACTGGCTGAGGTACCAGCACCATCTGAAAGCCCCTGAGGAGGAGGGGGAGGTGTCGGGTGGAGGCGACAGCTCCGTTAGCCTCATCCTGGGCAGCCCCAGCCTGGGGGGGGGCTCCGAGGGAGAGGGGTGGAACGGGGAGGCCATGCTCAACTCTCCCGCAGATACGGTGATGGAGCCGAGTGAGGGGGCAGACACCAGCACCAGCTACATGCCCGCCTCGGCCTCTCCCCCGACCCCAACCAGCGGAGACTCCTCCCCCACAGACAGCCCGCGGCCACAGGAGGAAGAGACCATCACAGGTACCAGCCATACCCGTGGTGGTGGGGGTGGGGGAGGGGTGCGGAGTCAGGCTGGTGTGTGGTGGGGAGGGGCAGGGGAACGGATGGCTGTGTGAGGGGGGCTGTGGGCGGGCAGTGGAGATAGAGGCGTGTTGGTGGGGGGACGGGGACAGAGGGCTATGTGTGTGTGTCTGGGAGGGATGTGGAGGGAGAGATTGGGGGGATGCGGAGGGGGAGAGTGGGGGGTTTGTGGAGTGATGCTGACCCCTTTCTCTCTCTGTCTGACATACAGATGTGTGCCAGCCCTTCATTGTGAGCCGGGCGGTGAAAGAGGGGGAGAGTGAGGGTCCGTGGCTGTTTCTCAGGGTGACTGAGGAGGAGCTGCTGGAGGTGGAGCTGATGACAGCGGATGTGCTGGAGAGATTGGAGCTCAGCAGCCTGACAGCGGTCAGAGCCTCACACCAGCCCTGCCAGGTACGCCCTCACCCCCCCAGCCCTCACTGCCCCCAGCCCTCACCGCCCCCAGCCCTCAATGCCCCCAGCCCTCACCCCCCCCCAGCCCTCACCCCCCCAGGGTCACTGATGGGCGGTTGGGTGGTGTTGGGCTGCCCAGTGAGTTGTGTAACCTTGACCCCCCCCTTCTCTCTCTCTCTCTCGTCAGGGTGGTGATGGGCAGCTCCCTGCTGTGGATTGTCAGTTCAGCTACATCTGCAAAGACAAACGCAGGAGGAAATACGTCATCATGGACAAGAGCCCCAAGGAGGCCGCACAGGTAGCCCTGTCCCCCTCCCCCCGAGACCCCCCCACCCCCCCATCGTAACTCCTCCCCACATTGACACCGTCTCTCGCGCTCTCTCTTACAGCTGTTGTTGGAGCTGCTGAACGCAGCGCTGGCTCGGAATCTGCGGGCGGAGCAGGTGGAACCTCCCCAGCAGCAGTGTCTCAAGTGTCGACACGAGTTCCCCGCCCAGCCCCCCTCCCAGCCCCCCACCCAGCTCAGTAATGCTGACCACATCAGCTTCCTGGCCGGTAAGTTACCGCATTTTAATAATAATTTACCATAATCCTTGCATTTCATACAGCCCTGCGTCATGCCATTGAGTATCTCCAAGTGCTTCACAGAATATACTCCTCGGAATGCGGAATCCTGTAGCTCAGTGGTCAGAGAGCTCGCCTTGCAAGCGAGAGGGTTTGATTCCCTGCTCCGCACACCTCTTGTTTACCAGCAGTATGTAGGAACCCGGTTGTTAGTCAATTGGTAGATCACTTGGGTAATAATCCCTTTTTTAAAAAAAAGCAATAAATTGGTCAGACAGTCCATGATTGTCTGTGGGGCACTGCTGTGCGCAACTGGCCTCCACGTTTCACCCACAAAATTTAGTCAATTCACTTTACAGTATATTCTGTGATGGGCTTTGAGACGTCTGGACTGTGAGAAGGTGCCATATCAAATGCAAGGATTATTATGCTGTAACGTTTAGTGACTACATTTTGTGGGAGACCCGCCGCAGCCAATTGCACGTAGCAATGTCCCACAAACATTCAAATGAGAGTGGGTGGGTGGTGGGTGGGGGGGGGGGGTGTCACCTGATGGTTTTTTGGTGGGTGGTGCTGGGAAGTGAAGGTGATTCTAAATTAAATTGAGCCGGTCAGTCTCGCTGCTGCAGTCCCCCACAGCGCCACTAGTGGGTGATATTTCACCGTCTTAACTGGGAGCTTCATATTTTGACCAATTTTCCCGTCACATAATCCTCCTCACACGGGATACAGCTCGTGTCTCATCAGGAGGGCAGCTCAAAGCGCTTCACAGGGTTCAACCGGTCTAGTGTAGTGACCGTATTTATAGGGAAACGCAGCATGAATCTCCCACCAGCAGCCAGGAGGTGAAGAGCTCTTTTTGAAGAGCTTTGTGAGACCATTAATGCCCACCTCACCAGGCAGACGGCACCTGCCACAATGCAGTGCCCCCCCTGCACTGTGCTAGAGCCTCAACTTAGTTCCAATGTCTGGATGTTATGTTCAAACCCCAAACCCTTCAGACTCGGAGGTGGGAGTGTTGCCAGTTGAGCTTGGCTGTCAAATTCTTCCCCAACCTGGTTAATGCTGGACGTGATTCCCGTCCTTAACCCAAGGTCCTGTCTTGTTTATGGTGGCCAACAATCCCTCAGAAACCTGTGCTCCTTCCCCTACTGCAGTTTGGGTAACTGCTTTTGGTTCAGTTGCTAAACATCAATCGATTGAATGGGTTTGTTTGTTTCCATGGGTGGGGGAGGGGGTGACGGTGGCCGGGTGGAGAGAAGGGCAGGGAGGGACTGATGGTAGCCTGGTGGGCGCGGCTGGGGAGGGGGTGACAGTGGCTGAGCGGGTGAGGGCTGGTGGGTGACTGTGTAAGGATCTCTCTCACAGCGGAGCTGCCAGGCAAGGCTACCTGCCCCCGGTGTGGGAGTGACCATGTGGTGGTGCTGCCGGCTCGAAACCTGGGGACGGAGCGACGTACCAGCACCCCCCTCCCCACAGACCAGCAGCCCTCCTCCCTGCCGACCAGCAACCCTTTCCACCCCGACCAGCAGCCCCCCTTCCTGGACAGTGACACTCCCAGGAGCAGCAGCAAGGTGAGAATGGGGGTGGGGTCTGGAGGGCTATGCGTGGGAGGGCATGTTGTTGGGGTGGCTGTGGTGAGACGTGTTGTGGGTGGGGCAGTAGGGAGGCGTGTTGTGGGCGGGGCAGTAGGGAGGCGTGTTGTGGGTGGGGCAGTAGGGAGGCGTGTTGTGGGTGGGCCAGTAGGGAGGCGTGTTGTGGGTGGGGCAGTAGGGAGGCGTGTTGTGGGTGGGGCAGTAGGGAGGCGTGTTGTGGGTGGGGCAGTAGGGAGGCGTGTTGTGGGCAGCGCAGTAGGGAGGCGTGTTGTGGGTGGGGCAGTAGGGAGGCGTGTTGTGGGTGGGGCAGTAGGGAGGCGTGTTGTGGGCAGCGCAGTAGGGAGGCGTGTTGTGGGCAGTGGGGAGGCATGTTGTGGGTAGGGCTGTGTCTAGGGGGTGTCTAACCTGTGGTGTTTACAGAGCGACACGGAGGCGGGGGGGTCGCTGGAGCCACAGACCTCGATCCCCGACAACTCCTCATCCTTTGTGACGGCCAAAAGTGGGAGCTTCTACCTAGAGGGGGGGCTGAGTGGGGGTGAGGGCAGCGACCGAGAGCTGGATATGTCCTCACGGAGGGGGAGGACACTCGAGTGCTCTCCCCCCCACCCACACTCCCACCCCCACCGCGGCCGCTCCCACAAGGGCAGTTTCAACTCCACCGGCGGGAGCCTGACCTGGAGCTACCGTTACAGCAACTCCCTGACCCCCACCCCCGGCTCCCCCCTGTCCGAATACGGAGAGGACCCGGCCAGCCACGTCCGAGGTAAGCTCCTCCCCCTCACCCCCCCCACAGCCGCTCACCTCCACACCCCAACCCACCACTCACTGCCGCCCCCCCCACCCTTCACCCCCAGCCCCTTGCCTCCAGCCCCCACCTCTCCCCGCTCTTCCTCCCTCTTCCCCCGAGGCTGGACCCCCGCCCCTTCACTTTCCGCCCCTGTGGTCACCTTTTTCCCCCCTCCCCCCCCCCCCCCCACCAAGCTCAGATTGCGGAGCGAAATGCTTTGAGATGTTCCAGTGGCTGCATCAATATGTTGTTTACATCTGTTCTGTTTTGTCTTCTCTTGCCCCCCACCCACCCCCACCCACACACAAGGAGGTGAATTCAATCTGAATGTTGAGGATTTTCAGACCATTGATCACAGACTGAAGTTGTTCTTCGATGTGGAAGTTTTCGATGCAGATAAAGAAGAACATCAGTGCTTCATTCAGGTCAGAAACCAATACAGGCCAGCAATGTGTGTCTGTGTGTGTGTGTGATCGCAGCCAGCAATGTGTGTGTGATGGTGGTGTAATGGTGTTTGTGTTGATGGTGTGTGATGATTGTTATCACAGGCTGGGGCTGTGAAGACAGGCTGCCCGGTGGAGTTCCCCTGTCTCCTCGTCGTCTCCAACATCAACATCTACATCTTGGAGGTCACCGGGCCCATCAGGTCTGTGTGTGAGAGACTCACTCTCACCCCCCCAACCCCTGTTCCCATGTGTGTGTGAGAGACAAATAGCCCTTTGCGTTGCTGATGTGAGTGTCTCTCCGTCTCTCTCTCTGATACTGTGTGTGAGTGACTCTTTACGTCTCTCGCTGTGTATGAGTGAGTGACTGTATGTGTGTGTCTATGATTTGCTGCTTGTGTGAGTGACTCTGTGTGTGTGTGCGCCTCTGTGTGTGTGTGCGCGCATGTGTGTGGAGTGAGTGACACTGGGTATGTGTGTGTGAGTGAGTGAGTCAGTGAGTGTTAAGTCTCTCTCTGTGTGATCAGGGGTCAGCCGACTGCCTGGCTGAGAAGACGTGAAGCCCATGCTTTGGTGGAGCTGGTGTGTGTCCAGGTCGGGTTACGCACACAGAGTATCGGGCTGCAGTTTGAGGATGGTGGGGGGGCAGGGGCTGCCTACACCCTCCTGATCCGCAACCCAGCCAAATGCCGCAGCTTCATCCAGTTCTTTACAGGTCAGTGGCTGGGGAGGAGGTGAGGGGGAGGTGAAGGGGAGGAGAGTGGTGTGGGGGGGAAGGGCAGGGGCTGTATTATATTGTTGGTGACACTGGCTGTCGGGTTTCTACTATAGATGTGGTGAGAGAACTGACTCCGAGGACTGTCAGCAAACTCAGGTCCATCTCCTTCACACGCATGGACCCTCGCCACCAACTCTGGTAAGGATACAAGTCATGAATTCCCCTCCCACAGGAGCTGACCTACTCCACCCACCCCCCCACTCTCCAACCCCCCACTGCCTCCCCACCCCCCCCCTCTCCCACCACTCCCCCTCCCCACACCTCCCACTCCTCCCCACCCCACACCTCTCACTCCCCCCCACCCCACACCTCCCACTCCCCCCCACCCCACACCTCTCACTCCCCCCCCACCCCACACCTCTCACTCCCCCCCCACCGCACCCCCAGGCAACACTCTGTCCATCTTGATATCATACGTGAAGACTTTCGTTGTAATGTAACTGTGGTCACCTCCCCTCTCCCCAAACTGCCGTCATTATTAAACACTCTTGAGACACTGCCCAGCTGTATTGTTGTTGTTCCCCGCTCCGCGCTGAGCGACCGATCCTGACAGATACCGACTGTATACCTGAGCTCACACTGACTGACTGTGCTCTCTGTCTCGTCTCATTCTCTCTCTCTCTCTCTGTGTCCCAGGCCGCTGGTGTGTGAACGCTCCACCACAGAGTCATTGGAGGGGAAGCGACCAAACTACCTGTACGTGTTGGCCTTCCTGCGACAAGGTAATTCCCCCCCCCCACCCCCCCGAGACCCCCACACTGGCCTCTAGAGCCCCCCCTCCTTCCCCCCAGCCCCTCCCCACCACCCCCCACTGTGCTGTATTTGACTCTCTGCTCTGTGTGAATTGCTGGCAGCTTCCTGCTCTTTGTTACACCATCGACCCCCCTCCCCGGCCCCCCTGCTGGATCCCATCCTCCTGACCCTCCCCATCCCCCATCCTCCTGACCACAGCCCCCCCCACACCACCCTGCACTGTCTGTTGTCTCTTCCTGTGCTTTGATGTGAACATCTGCTGTTGGGCTGTAACTGGTCTCTTGTTTCACGGCTTCCAGGCTGGGGTGGGGGGAGGGGGATCTCTGACAGTCAGCCCTGGGGATGCACCCCCCCTCCCCCTACCACCCCCCATACTTACGCACTCACATATATACACAGTCTCACACATGTACATATACTCACACAAACAGACTCACAAGCACACGCGCACATACTCACACATACAGACTCATACAGACTCACCCACATGCCAGTGGGATTTGATGTGGGCTTGTTGAAAAAGGGGGAGAGAGGGGGCAAGGCGGAGGGATTGAGGGAGAATGTTCCAGAGTTTGGGGGCGGAGGGGCTGAAAGTGGAAGGTGGTCCTGACCCACTACTCTCTGACCCTCTGTGTGTGTGTGTGTGTGTGTGTGTTACAGATGGCCGGTCAGTGCCAGTCACTGTTGTGGCCACACCGTCCACACTGCACCTGCTGGAGGAGAACCACGAGTGGCAGCCATCGAGGGAGGGGGAGGGGGGCAGCCCGGGACCCCCACAGCTCCCCCTGATAGACACTCAGCCCATCTGTAACATCAGCTCCATCTGTCTGTACCAGTCCTCACCCCAACACCTACTGATCAGGGTCTATCACGAGGTTTGTACCCACAGGTGGGAGTGGGGGGCAGTGTGTGGCATGGGGACAGTGTGGGTGGTGGGATAGGGGGGCAGTGCGTGGTGGGGCAGTGTGAGTGGTGTGGTGGGGGAAATGTGAGGGGTGGTTGTGGTGTGAGGGCTGGAAAGTGAATGATCATCCGCTGAAATTCTGGGGTTTGGATCACAACTCAAGTTTATCTGTTCTCATTCTTCCTCTTTCTGTCTCCCACCTCCTTCTCCACCCCCCCCCCCCCCCTCTCTGCCCCCCCACCCCTCACCATGTGCAGGTGACCCGGATGGAGAGTGTGTGGGGGTTGCACACTGAGTGTGTGGAGCTGGTCAGGGAGTTGGTGGAGTGGCTCCGTGCTCCCTGGGAGGAGATGTTTGGGGTTCCCCTGAGAGTCACCGTGCAGCCCGAGCTGGACTGGCCGGAGGTCTGAGGGAGCCACGGTCACCAGGGAGCCACGCAAGACAAGCGGTGTGAACCACTGACTGGCCGTCAGTGACCGACCCAGCCCCTGCCCTACCCAGCAAGGCTGGGAGGGGAGGCGAGGAAGGGGGGGGGGAGAGGCGAGGAAGGGGGGGGAGGGGGAGGCCCGGCAAGGAGTGGGGAACAAGGGTAGGCGAGGAGGAGGAGGCTCGGCAAGGATTGGGGGACAAGGGGGGAGGGGGAGGTGGGGGAGGAGCAGCCACTGATGGTGAATATTTTTGGCCATCTACTGCAATAGAACACATGTGTATTTTCTGTTCAGAGGGTGGGGCGTGTGCTTGGCGTGTGCTGGGGCATGTGCTGGTTGCCTGTCGTGTATTGTGGCCGAGGGCGTGACAAGTGGCGAGTTTTATAAAGTTTGAGCGTTGAAGAGTGTTCTGTTACCCTGGATTATCTCACCTCATGTTTTGCCCCCCCTCCCCCAACCCCTGGGCTCAGTCGGGCCTGACTGGGGAGGGGCTCAGACTGCACTGGTATCACCGTCACTTAATGTGCATTAGGGTGGGGGGTGGCGGGGAGGACAGCCTTGTTAAGTCTGACTCACTGTAAATAGATTAACCAATTTCTGCTATTGACCCCCCCCCCCCACCCCCATCCCTTACCCCCTTCACATCCCTTACCCCTTCATGCACACCCTCACCCTCCTTCCACACACACACCCTCAATCACACCCTCACCCTCTCCCTCCCACAATACCCTCCCCACAGGACACATGTCCACTATACGTCGCTGCCGTCCATTTATGTTTGTCCAGAGTGAGTCAGTCTCTGATACTCGGACAGAGAGTGACGATCACTCACCAGCCAGCGCATGTCAGTCAGTCAGCTCAGCGCATGTCAGTCAGTCAGTGCGGTGACTGTCAGGGCTGAATGTTCTATATTTATTTTAATGTCTCGAGTTGTGGAATGAATATTCTGTATTTTTGATAAATGGCAAAATAAATCTTTATTTAAAATGCTGAGAGTCTGGAGTAATGTTACCGCGCCGGTGTGTAGTTCTGACGGGTGCTGTGATGCTGCCTCTCACACAGGGCTGGCACAGTCAGGGGCCGGCGGGTGGCAGTGAGAGACGCCGGGTGTTTTGGTGCGTGTGGTTCTGTCCGACCGGCACCCGAGACCAGAATGTGGTTCCCGACCGGTTCTCGGGCGCCAGGTTGGGAGTGGGCAGTGCCGTGACCGGCAGGTTCCCACAGGTGAGTGAGCCAGGGGCTGTAGCATGTCGTGGCCTGTGTGTCAGGAGGATCCACCCTAATTGATAGCTGCATAATCAGCACCCATCACGCTTGGTACAGCACGGCAACACCCAACTTAGCCACTTGGCAACACCCAACTTAGCCACTCGGCAACACCCAGCACAGGCAGTGGTGGATTGGGTGAGGAGGACACACCTGACATTACCAGGGTGTCCCTTGGCTGACACTCTGCTCGCATAGCCGGGTGTCTGATACACATCGAAAACCGCCACCATGATCAGCCGGATGTCTCTCTGACACACACATGGAAACCCGTCACCAGATAGTTCCCTCAATGGTGAGCTATGTGGTTTTAGTTGGTTAGACTCAAATACTCCCAATGCACTCTGGGATACCCCGTCATCTTTGGCTCAGGTCAACCCGTGCCTAATACTCCCCAGAATTAGTCTCCCCGGGGAGAGAGAGAGAGAGAATACACATTCCATTCCCAAAAATATCTCTGGAATTTCCATGTGCAGGCAGGATGTATGTAATTCTCAGTTTGGTTGGAAACTCTTAAGCAAGTGATGGATTTCTGCTTGTATCAGACACCTGGCTGATCAATAAGGGGGTTTGCAAGTTGGTGACAATGGCTAGAGATCAGAGTGGAGATTGACACATTGGTTCCAATGGACAGGAAATACATGTTATCTGGGAGTTTGTGCTTCATTAACTGGAATGATTGCTCCTCACTGAACACATCAACATCACAGATTTTTATCTAGAGTTCATAGAAAGAGAGAGACAGTTGCTCTCATGCTCTCAGCCTTGCTCAATGGTAACCCTCGCCTCAGAGTCAAAAGGTTGTGGGTGGAAAACCCCAGGCCAGGACTTGGAATTCACAAAGTCTAAGCTGATGGTCCAATGCAGCGCTGGGTGGTGGGGGACAAGAGGGAGGTGCTGTCCTTCGGATGAGACATTAAAACCGAGGTCCCATCTCCCTGTTCAGGTGGACATTAAAGATCCCATAACATAAATGGTTGGGAACCCTCAGCAGGTCAGGCAGCATCTATGGAGAAAGGAAAAGTGAGTCAATGTTTCGGGTCGACAACCTTTTGTCAGAACTGGTGCCTTTTCGAAGAAAGATTTTCTTTCACCGGTTGTCCTGGCCAACAATCTCCCAGATAAAATGATCACTCTTTCCATGGCTGTTTGTGGGTCTGTGTTGTGCTCAAATTGGATGGGGTGAGGGGAATCAATCAATCCAAACTTACATTTATATAGCGCCTTTCACGTCGAGAGGATGTCCCAAAGGGGTGAAGCTGGGGGTTTGGGACTCAGTTTGGGGGCAGGGTCTCTCAGGACAGAGCCGGAGGTGGGTGGTGAGACTCAGGTGTGTGATCTGTGAGCTGGAGCCTCGGGCTGTGTGGTGGGACGTGTGAATGGGAACATTACCTGCTGTGAGCTGCTTCCAATGATTATCTGTGTGTCTGGGATGATTAATCACTACCTGACTTATGCCTCATTCTACATGCTCACATCACTCTCTCCCCTGATTGGTTGCAATCTGTCATGTATTTCAATGGAACCAGAAGGCATTGGAAATGCTCCCAATAACAATAACACCCACTTGCACATATGACACACATTTTACAAGATCAGCTCTGATGAAGCAGATCCTTTTGAAGCGCTCTGAGACACCGTCTGGCGTGGAGGCCGCTACATAAATCAAAGTTTATATAGTTGTTGTTGTTCAGCCCGTCTCATCTTTTCCCACCACTCTCTCAAATCACAGCATTGAGCTGTTGTTTAAATAAATGGAGTTGTGTAGTGAAGAGATTCTGGGTTTGATTTCCAAGAAAGGGCGAAACATAGGGCAAGTTTCCTTCCTCCGCAGGCAGTAATTACCCAGCAGTAATTAAGAACCCAGTTCTTAGCTATTTGGTGGATTGCTTTTCCAGAGTCTCATAATCCCTTTGAAATTTTCAACGATAATTTGGTCATTTCAATCCACGGCTGTTTGGGGGGACACTGCTGTGCGCAATTGACTGCCGTGTTTCACCCTCAAACATGCAGTCAATTCACTTTACAATATCCTCTGTGAAGCGCTTTGAGACGTGTCAAAAACGTGGTAAGGGGCTGTATCTCTAGTGGGTCCGGCTTCCTCCTCGTCCCCCGAATCCACTAATGTCGGCCGTCCTTTCAGCCGCTACGCCCCCAAACTTTGAAACCCCCCTCCTCAATACCCCCAAGCACCCCCCCCCACCCCCCCCACGCTTCGCACCCTCCTTCCCCATGATCAGGTCACGCCTGAAGACATTTCTCGCCTGAAGAATGATTGCTCTGTCGGTCACCTTCCCCCTCCCCAGGCTTGGCCTCGGGCTCCGCCATTGTGAAGCGTGGAAGGCGCTCTGTAAATGCAAGTTGTTGTATCAAATTCAAGGTTTAATATTAAATAATGCAGGGGGCTGAGCTGCGGAGAGGTCGGCTGGTATAGGGTATATAAGGGGATTGGGCTGTGGGGTGGGGGGGCTGGTAGGGGATATAAGGAGGCTGGGCTGTGGGGAGGGGGCTGGCCTGGGAGGGTATATAGGGGAGGGGAGGTAGGGGGGGGGGGAGAGATTTGGGAGGATTCCTACATCACGTGGCTCCTCAGGTTTGGAGATTTTCTTTGTTTGCGAAAAGCGAAGAAACCTGGGACCTGGGACCGTGTCAGTCTGTGTCTCTGTCTCTGTCTCTGTGTGTGTCTGTCTCTGTCTCTGTGTGTCTGTGTCTTGTCTCCCCAGGTACCAGCAGAGAGACAGAGTCAGGCTGAACCGGTCAGTTACTGTGTATGTGACTGAACGTGTGTGTGTGTGTGAGAGAGACTGTACTGGTCAGTTAATATGTGTGTGAGGGTCGGTCAGTCTCAGCCTGTGTGTGTGTGTGTGTGAGAGAGAGTCTGGGGGCAGGTATTGTGTGTGTGGGAGAGAGGTCAGTTACTGTGTGTGTGGGGTGGGGGAGTGTATGTGGATGAGACTGTGTGTGTTTGTGATGGGGGGAGAAGGGCTGGGGGGTGGGATGAGTTATAGCTCTGTGTGTGGGGTGGGGGGCTGTGAGTGTGAGGGGTGAGTTATAGCTCTGTGTGTGTGTGTGGGTGGGGGGAGTGAGTTTCAGTTCTGTGGGTGTGTGGGGGTGTTTGTGTGTGTGTGTGGGGGTGTTTGTGTGGGGGGTGTTTGTGTGTGTGTGTGGGGGTGTGTGTGTGGGGGTGGGGAGTGTTTGTGTGTGTGTCTGTGGGGTGGGGGTGGGTTACAGCCCACATTGGTCAGGTCTGAACACCACCTATTTGGTGCTGAAACTTTGCAGCTTTTGTTCACTCCTGTCCCCGTCTCTCTCCTTCTCTCCTTCCTCACTTCCCGTCTTGGAATTCCTGTAAAGGCACTTGTTTTTCTCAGTGAATGTGATGCGTGTCCTTACTAGAAAGCTGCCCCCCCCCCCCCCCCCACACACACAGATCTCTGTCTATTTCCCTCTGTTTTTCTCTTGTCTGTCTCTGGGACTGTGTGTTTGTGGTGAAGCCCGAGGTCTCCGCTTGCCCGTGAGTAGGAACCCGCTGTTCAGTTGATTTGTGAATCACATTCTAGATAATAATAATAATAATATATATTTTTTAATGTAATCCCTCATTCCACGACTGTTTGTGGAATGATTGCTTTACAGTGGCGTCCTGCGGCTCAGTGCATCAGGTCAAATGTAAGGATTATTGTGTTGTTCTGTGAAGCACTTTGAGACTCTTAAAAAGACGTGACGAGGAGCTTGATCGAATGGAAGGATTATTGTGCGTTTCGTTCTTTGTCTGGAGATCCTCAACACATTCCTGCTTTTGTCTCCAGCACCTGGGACCTTCACCACCCCCCAAGCCGGCCTGTGGTTACTGCTCTTGTTGTCTGTCCATGCTCAACCTTTGTCCTCCTCTGCTTGAGTTCATGGGAAGTCAATAATATAATTTCTCTCATTTTGAGGAGAGCAGGGAATGGGGGTTAGAGAAGAGCTCCAGTGGTGGAGGGAGCACTGCTTTCACTGTTCCTCTAGATAAGAGTATCGGAATTAATGGTTTGTTGAAACATCCAAGCTTGAGGCAGTGATAAGAGCTCCTGTCAGTGATGGGTTAGACACAGTAAACCTCCCTCTATACTATCCATCCACAGTCCCAGGTCAGGGTTACAGAATAAACCTCTAACCTGATAATAATAATCCTTGAAGTTCATATCGCGCTTTTCACGTCTTCTAGACGTCCCAAAGTCTTCACGGACTTTGTAAAGTGAAATGAATTTCGTATATTTGGGCGAAACGCGGCCTCCAATTACGCACAGCAGTGTCCCCACAAACAGTCATGGATTTAAATGAACAATTTTATTATTGTGTTTTTTTGGAGGGATTATTATTAGCTGTGTGATGTAAGGAAACTTGCCCAAGGTTTCGCTCTGACCTGGCTGAAATCGAACACAGGTCTCATGCTTGTAAGGGTGCTCTAACCACTGAGCTACAGAATGTAAAGAATAAAGCTCAGTTCATGCAGTGTGGTGGGTCAGAGTTGTGCAGAGTGAGTGGGTGGGTGGGTGGGAGGGAGAAGCTCTGGAAACAATCGCTCAGTGTGTAAAGTAATCCCCAGTTTGTGACTCACAGGGAAAGAGGCAAGTGAAACATCCCAGCCGTTCCTGCTCCCACAATCCCAGCCGCTTCTAAGTCTCCGGCACCTCACCAGCTCCCCCATTACCCCCCCGCCCCCCAACCCGGCACGCACAGCAATATCCTGCAAACAGCCATGAAGTGAATGAGTTTTATGTGGTGATTGGTGGCCAGGACACTGGGGGTGGGGGCCAGAAACTATCTTGTGTCCTGGGATCTATAGCCTCCATCTGAACAGAGCATGGACAAGACCTCAGTCTTGTGTTTTATCTGAAGGCGTCCCTGACAATGCAGCGCAGTCTCTGTTCACCCCCCCACCCCCACCCCCACCAGCACATAGTCCTGAAATCTGAAATAGCAGCTGGTGTGTATGCGTGTCCGGACAGGCATGTGGATCTGGATATGACTTTTGTTTCTTGCTGCAGTGATTTTGTTTGGGAGGGGCTAAAATATTATATTGCAGTGATCTCCCAGCCGAGCTCTCATTGCTGTGCAGCCACTGTGCATGTCTTGTGTACCCGCTGGTGTAACCCGAAGCCCACCCATCACCTGAGCCCCCCACTCCCCCCCTGCAGGATTTGTTTTCAGAATCTCTAATCTCTTTGTCTAACGGGCTGATTCTGAAGATTTTGCTGTGACCAAATCACATGAGCAGGTAAGAGTTCCAGCCGCTCTTTCTTTCTGTTTCTCTCACGCACACTCTGTTTTCGATGTTTGGAGTGTTCGGGGAGAGGGGGGGGCGGTTAAAGTCCTGCTCCAGTAACAGCTCCCCCCCCCCCCCCCCCCACACACAAATACATACTTGGGGTCTGCAGGGTGAGAGGTAAGGGATGGTGTCTTGGGAGTGTTTGTGTGTGTGGGAGAGTTTATGCAAGGTTTGTTTCTCGGGTGGGGGTGGGGGTTGATTAAGCAGTTCTGAAGTAACGACCCGTGCGCCCTCCCCCACCACCCCAACAGGGAGCACCATGAGCTGGAGTTTCTTGACGAGGCTTTTGGAGGAGATTCACAACCACTCGACCTTCGTGGGGAAGATCTGGCTGACGGTGTTGATTGTGTTCCGCATCGTGTTGACAGCCGTGGGCGGCGAGTCCATCTACCACGATGAGCAGAGCAAGTTTGTGTGCAACACACAGCAGCCGGGCTGCGAGAACGTCTGCTATGATGCCTTCGCTCCGCTCTCCCACGTCAGGTTCTGGGTCTTTCAGATCATCATGATCTCGGTGCCATCCATCCTATACCTGGGCTTTGCCATTCACAAGATCGCCCGTACAGAGGCTGTGCCCCCAGCTCGCCGGCGGCTCACTCCCATCGTGCACCGCGGCCCCGCGCGGGATTATGAGGAGGCAGATGGGGACGACGAGGAGGACCCTATGATCTGCGAGGAGATTGAGCCAGAGCCACCAGCCGGGGAGGGGAAGCAGCCAGTGCCGGACAGGAAGCAGCATGATGGACGGCGGAGGATCAAGCAGGACGGGCTGATGAAGGTGTATGTGGCCGCCCTCATCACCCGCACCGGCTTCGAGGTGGGCTTCCTGTTCGGCCAGTACCTGCTGTACGGCGTCGAGGTGATCCCTGGCTTCGTGTGCAGCACCAAACCCTGTCCCCACACCGTGGACTGCTTTGTGTCGCGACCCACCGAGAAGACCATCTTCCTGCTGGTCATGTATGTGGTGAGCGGCTTGTGTCTGCTGCTCAACCTGTTGGAGCTGCTGCACCTGGGGGTGGGGGGCGTCCGGGACGGGCTGCGTGGACGGAGACGCCACCCCCCGCCTCCCTCGGCCCCTGCACACACCCACGCTCCCCCCGGCTACCACTCCCTCCTCACCAAAGACCAGTTCCGGCACCGGCTAACCAATGGGGCCCCTGCATTCGGTGAGCAGGCCTCTGACGACCTCCAACATCTGCGCCACCACCTGCACCTTGTCCAGCAACAACTGGACATGGCTTTCCAGAACCATCCGGACGCGGAGCCGGGCAGCCATTCCCGCAGCGGCAGCCCCAAGTCTAACGGCACAGCCGCCGAGCAGAACCGTCTCAACTCGGCTCAGGAGAAAGAGGGGGCGCCAGCCGCCAGCACAGGTACAGGCTGGGCCTCGGCAGTGGGTGGTGGTGGGGATGTGGGGTGGGTCAGTGATGGCCACTGAGCAAATGGTGTGTGTGGGGATGGAGAGTAGGGTGTGTGTGAACAACATGAACAATGCAGGGGGGGTATGAACAGCAATATGGGTGCTGTGTGTTGGGAGGGTGGGGGGGATGGGGTGGGGGCAGGATGTTGATGTAGGTTATCTGAGTGGGCCTGACTGTCCTGTTTATCCACAGGGATGAAGGGATGAGGGTGACGAGGAGCCTGAACTCTGTACGGGACAACGACTGCAAGACTGCAGCAGCTGATGATTCATGTGTGTGGGGGGGTTGTATGGTGGATTCAGTGGGATTGGGTTTAGTTTTTTGTAGGTACTGTGTGGAGGAGCCGGGTTTAGCGCTGGGTCTTTTTGCTGATCAGTGGCTGTTTGTTGTGGATGGGGGGAGGAGGATTTGATGGCTCCCCTTCCCCACACACTTGTCCAGCCCAGCTCAGCCCGCCTGCTCTCAGGGTTTTTACTTCAGGGTCGTCCTGACGTGAAAGGCGCTCTATAAACGTAGTTTTGTTGGTGATGAATTTAGCGGCAGTTTCTTTTTGCCGATTGTTTTAAACGTAGAGTTTTAGGTCTCGTTTACAAGTGTAGAACATTCCAGATCACTCGCTGATCAGCCTATTTTTCTACATCTATTTTCGGGGAGTCGGTGGCAGAGATAAGGAACTGGGTGGGGGGGGGGGTGGTGATGGGGGGGGGGGAGGGGTGGGGTGGTGGGGGGTGGATGTGAGTCCTGACATTTCAGACCAGAGACTGCTGCCCTCTGACATTTGGGGTGGGGGGGGGGGGGGCCTGTTTACAGTTCCTGGCCTCGCTCGCTCGCTCGCTCACTGTGGGGTTGGGAGGGAGGGAGGGTGGGGGGGGTGGGGGGGAGAGGGTGAAACCAGCACATTTTTTTAACCTTTGTACTCAGCCTGACTGAATTTTGTACTTTTTTTTAAGAAAAATAAAGATTCACAAACTCGCCAACCTCAGTCATTTGATTCCGAGCCTCATCCTCTTTAAGACGTCTCAAAGCTCTCAACAGAAAATGATGTAAAATGTAGTTAATAAGTTTGCAGAGTGTGCGGGGGGTGGGGAGAGTTACAGGGGCCGGGCTCTCCCTGAGGGACCTGAAGCTGTGATTACCTCCGGCAGCGCCTGCCTTCCCGCTCTCTGCGCTGTGAGGCGACGCGGGGCGTGCCGACAAGAGGGGGTGGAGCTGGAGGACTGATTCGTACCTCCGGTTCCGCCCCTCTAGTTGTCAATCACAGTTGCCTCCTGCAGGACGGGGTCGGGGCTGGAGATGAGTGGCAGTCTGGGGGCGGGGCGGGAGGTGAGTGACAGTCTGGGGGCGGGGCTGGAGGTGAGTCACAGCCTGGGGGCAGGGCTGGAGGTGAGTGACAGTCTGGGGGCGGGGCTGAACCTCAATAATAAAATTACTCACATGTGTACAGCACCTTTCACATCAGCCCCCAAGGCGCTGAGACAGCGATAATAATCTTTGCATTTGAAATAGTGCTTTTCACGTGTTCTAGACGTCTCAAAGTGCCTCGCAGAGTATACTGTAAAGTAAATTGACTGTGTATTTTGTGGGCGAAACGCGGCAGCCGATTGTGCACAGCAAGTATCCCACAAACAGTCGTGGATTGAAGTGACCAATTTATTTATTTTTTTCTGAGGGATTATTACCAGGCGAAACTTGCCCAAGGTTTCGCCCTGCCTGGAATCCACCCCAGGTCTCTCGCTGGCGAGGTGAGCACTCTAACCACTGAGCTGCAGGACTCCACGTGATGGTGGACGTGTGCGCTTTCTGGAGTTTATCACATATGAGAAACTCGCGACAAACGCTAACGTACGTGAAACAGAATCAAGTTGATGGAATCGTCGTTTCCAAACGTGGCGTCACTCTTCAGATGTGTGCAACCCAAGTGTAACGCTCTGTGAAGACGCACGCTCGTTCTCAAAGATGAGTCGTCAGAAACTCACTCAGATCTGCAATAACCCAGGATAGAGGGAATGCACTCGCAATTCTGGCTAGTGAGCATGATTTGATACAGACACTAAGTTTGGTGTAGTCGACGTGCTTGCAACTATGAAGTCAACCACAATAGAATGACATTTATAGAGCACTTGTCGGGCCGGGAGTACGCCGAAGGCGCTGAATGGAATGAAAAAGGTTTTGCTGGGCATTTTGTCTGTGTAGTTAAAATTTGTCGTTTTCCGATTTTCCTCACGGCATTTGTGGAGATAGCCGGAGACCCCTCGTTGAGCCATGGGGTCCGCGGAGAGCAGGGGTAAATGCGACTTCCAGGTTTTACTGCCGCTCTGGAAAGTCCAGCGATGGTAGCGCAGCTCAACCGTCTTTGCGCGTCACCACCAGTGGCGAGCGCGGCACTCACTCCCAACTGATAAAGACAGAGTTTCCATAGTTACAGGTTTCACCCAAAAAAGCAGCAGTGACACAGGACAGCAGCGATCACAGCGTTTAATAGTTTAATATTGACAGAAGGAGCCGGGAATATCGACAAAACTAAGAGAAGCTGTTAACGATTCCCGTTTGCTACACTTTCACTCCGTAATCCCTGTTCCTTTTCCCTCCCCCAGTATCTCGGGGAGGGGGTGGAGAGAGGGTAGAGCACCCGCCAGCCACCACCACCCCCCCCCCCACTGATTAGGGTCAGATACATGCGCAGTCGTCAGTGATGATGTTGGGAATGGTCTCGTATTTGAAGGTGAAGCCGCCGTCGGAGGTGGTGCGGACTCGGAGGGGCCGCATGGTGCCGGGCACGGCGCTGCAGCACACCCGCAGGCCCAAACTTGCCGTCAGCTGGTTGGAGTTGGAGCAGGTGCCGTTGCAGTAGTAGAAGGTGAAGACGCTGGGCTGCACGATCCAGTTGCCCCAGCCCAGCGCCGCAAAGCTGATGTTGATGGCAGAGCGATGGCAGTCATCGTGGACCAGCTCCGGGGAGGGTGATCTCTGCAGCAGGCTGACGTAGGCCGGAGACCAGGGCACGGTGGAACGGCGTGAGCGGGCAGGGCCCACTGCCCGGGTGTTGGACAGGACATAGGGCAGGTTGTCACTGGGAGGGCCGCACACGCATCGCGGGCATCGGACCTGCAGCAT
This sequence comes from Hydrolagus colliei, assembly GCA_035084275.1. Lineage (NCBI taxonomy): Eukaryota > Metazoa > Chordata > Chondrichthyes > Chimaeriformes > Chimaeridae > Hydrolagus > Hydrolagus colliei. The sequence goes on along the minus strand of CM068747.1, from coordinate 9,691,483 downwards.
CAGCAGCTTGTGCGAGAGGAACGGCAGCCGGCGCTTGGTGATGGTGAACACCAGCCATTGACCACGTGCGTGGCTGCTCTCGGCCGCGCTCACAAACTGATCTTGCTCCGTCAGCACATACAGCTCCGCCTCGCTCCCCGTCTCCGGCCCCGGCTCCGCCTCGCTCCCCGTCTCCGGCTCCGCCTCGCTCCCCGTCTCCGGCCCCGGCAGCCCGCTGTAGAACCAGAACTGTGCTGAGGTGACCAGGCGGTTCTGGGAGTGCGCAGAGGGCTGGAACAGGTATGTGTGGTCACCGCCAAAGCCACCCACACGCACGTCACATGGAATTTCTGCAACGGAACAAAGATCACATCACGTCACAAGCGTCCTTCCCCACCTCTCCAAGATTTCAGCTCCGCTTCCCTGAATCATTCAGCACCGCAACGAGGAGTAAAGACCCCTCTGAGGTTACTAATAATAGGCTGCGTTGTGTTTAGGTTAAACTCTCCAGTTCTGTATTCTGCCACCAAAGGAAAGACTCCTTAACACTCTTGTCAGCTCCCTATACCAGTGGCCAAGTTCTCCCACGTGACAATGTTGCTTTTGCTGCAGCCCGTGTCCTCTGCCGCACTATGCTCCATTTTCCGATTACTCCCATCCTCGCTCGGCTTGACTGGCTCCCCATCCCCAGTTTAAGATTTGCGTCGTCACTTTTAAAGTCCTTTATGGCGTAGCTCCTCCCTACCTATGTGACCTACTAAAACGTTACCTTGATATCCGCTCACTCCACTCAGCAGGCACAAGTCTGCTCACATCCCCCACCCTGCCTACTCCACTATAGGCATTTGGCTATTCTGGAACTTCATCCTGGAGTTTTCTCCACAAGATCTCCTACCTTGCCTCCTTCAAGGCCCATCTATAAACCCGCCATTTTGACCTCACTTCCTATCATCCAACCTCCCCACCCCACCTCGCCCTCCACACCCTTGATCCCAACCTGAGCTTATGAAAAGCGATGTGTCAATGTAATTTGTTGTTGTTGGTCACTCCCCGGTGACACTCACCAGAAATGGGGAATAAGATGACCTCAGACCTATCAATGTCTTTGCTAGCCTGGTGCCCGAGCCACCGGGTGAGGCGGCGAGCCAGGCGCGGGTTAGTGAAGGGGTTGCGGTGGTGGAGGGCGCCTGGAGGAGGGATCTGGAGGTTGGGAGGCGCGTCCAGGCCCAGCCGCTCCAACATATCCTCCTGAGCCTGTGCCAGGATGGCGTCCTCACTAAGGCTGTGCTGCGAGCAGCCCGTCACCAACCCTGGCAACACCCACACCCCCAGCACAACCAGCATCAGCATCCCACACCTGTGTGTTAGAGAGAGGGAGCATCAAACACACAAACCCACATCTGTGTAAACAAGAGAGCATCAACAACAATTTGCACTTATATGGTGCTTTCGGGGTCTCAGCATTTAAAAGTGGCGGAGCATGACTCCAAGCTGGAAGGTTTTCAAGTGGGATATGAACAAAGTGAGGCAAGAGGCTCTGATTGTGAGTGTTCCACAGTTTGGGGCATAGTGGCTGAAAGTGTGATCTCCAATTCTGGAGTGGAGGGTGAGAGGGACAAGCAGGAGGCACTGGGTAATGGAATAGGGAATGAGGATGGAGAGGAAGGGAGGTGCTGGAGAGTAAATGGATTTGAACATGAGTGTTAGGATCTTGTAGGTGATGGGGAGCCAGTGGAGCCTGGTCAGATCTGATGAGATGGAAGAAAGTACAGAGTTGGTCCAGGTCAGTATGGTATGTGAGCAGCAGAGTTCTGAATGTGTTGGATTTTTAAAATAGTGGAGCTGCCTAGACTGGTGAGGAGTGTGTTTGAGTCATCTAGGCGGTAGGTGACAAAAGCACGCACAAAGGATTTGGTTGCATTTGGGATAAGGTACGGTCGGACGTGGGCAATATGGCGGAGACGGAGGAAGGCAGTCCTGGTCAGGGACCGGATATGAGGGAGGAAGGATTGCTGAAACGGGTGCCTAGATTGCACACTGATTTGGTGCATCTGAGGGAGCGTCCAGGGAGGTTCAGCTACAGGAAATTTGCATTCATCCAGGCCTTGATATCTGCCAGACAATATGATTGGCAGACCTGGAGTTGCTACTGGAGGAGGCACAGTAGATTTATGTCCAAGGAAGAGTAGGTTGGAAATGGATCAGCAGTGAGGGAGATTAAAGGGAACAAGGGTCTTTTTTTGAGGAGGGGTGTGATGACGTGGTTTTCATGGTGGAGTAGAACAGCTTGAGGAGACTGGTTGACTGTGATGGCCAGCAGGGGAGATCGGGGAGTGGGGGGGCGGGGTGGGGGGGTATCAGCAGATGATGAACTTCATGTGAGTGATTGTGATTCAGAGGGAGGAATAGCGACAAAGAATTATAAGGAGGAGGGAGCAGTAGGAGCCAAGGCAGAGGGAGACGATAGTGTGGATGGGCTGAGTGGGGTGGAAGGAGATATGGTAGAAACTTGACAATGCAGCAAAGCAGATGTTTTCAATCATTGAGGCCAAGAAATCTAAGACCTCTTTGCATTCGGTGTTTGACGTGAATGTAATAGAGTGTAAGATAATGAGCAAGCATCATACACACCTGTGAACGGGCCTCACACACACACACACACCCCCCTATGTGAGAGCATCATACCTGAGTGAGTATCGCACTTACAATCTGCGAGAGCATCACCCACCCACCCACCTGTGAGAGTGAGCATCACGTGCACACAAGGAAGAGCGAGTTTGTTATGGAGTCGGATAGTGTATGGAAGAATGTGATAGAGAACTATGTGAGAGGGACAGTGATTATCAGACACGTACCGTGTGATATGATTCTCTGTGAAATATCTTCAATGTGCTGGATTGTACCACGTTGTACCCGTCTGTGCCCAGCCGTTCCACGCTCTGTGCCGTGCTCCGTGCGGCCGTGCCAGTCTGTGCCGAGCCGGCAGTGTGTGAACGAGCAAGACCCTGGCTAATTATTCGGCAATGACACTGCACCTCCCCCCGCTGGGAGAGAAGCTGTTCTGGGTGTCTGGGAACAGCTGATATCTGAGGAATGCCATGTTGTGTCTGTGAGAGAGAGAGAGCGTGACCTTCACCCAACACCCAATGTGTTGTCCACCGTGACCCTCACCCCTATTTTAACCCTTGCCCGACCGATCCACATCCGCCCACTTTCACCCCAGCAGCAGGAGGTTGTGGGTTCGAGCCCTGTGTCGGGGGCGGGGGGGGCTTTGAGCTCACAGTCTAGGCTGAGGGGCCTTTTCTTTCTACTGTGTCTCATTCATTGCGTCCCAATCACTGCAATACCAGTGCCTGACACCTGGTGAGGTGACTGAGGCCTGATGCCAATGATTGAAGGCTTAGGGAGGATGATAATTTAGACCTTTGGGAATGTGACTTCCTGTGAGGAGGATGATAAGTGCCTGCCTTGTCCCTTGGTAACTGTTTATTTTTAGGCTCAGTGTTTGGCAGTACGACTGCTGACCTATCAGCCCACTGCCCCACCCCCTCGGGATCTGCTAAGGGATATTTTGGGAGTGACAGCTGGGCCTTTCGTCTCCAGGACAGTCACAGGCGGCCACGGAGTGAGGCTCAGGAGACGGTGAGAAAGCCTCAGCCGAACTCAGCCAGACAGTGAGCAGGAGCCGTGGGCTCCAGGGGAACAGGCTGGTAACCAGAACACAGCCCAGGCCTGAGGGCTGTCACAGTGAGAGGCTCACAGACGGTGAGAGGTTGACTGACAGCCTGTCCAGTGGTGTGCAGGTCCGGGCTGGACGATGGATGTTTTCGGGGGGGCTCCGAGGTTCCTGGCTTACCCACGGACGTTGAGTGTGCCGTTGGGGGCTGACGCTGTGCTGAAGTGCCAGATTGGGGGTGACCCACGTCCCGAGGTGTATTGGGAGAGAGACAAGGAGCGGCTGCCGGCGATGGGCAGGTACCGGCTGCTGGAGGACGGAAACGTGTACAACCTGATCATCACTCGTGTGGGCCTGGAGGACAGCGGACAATACATCTGCAAAGCCAAGAACACCATAGGCGAGACGTACGCCGCAGCCACGCTCCGAGTAGAGGCGACCGAGCCAGGCAATAGGGCTGAGCCGCCGGCATTCCTGGTCAAACCGGCCTCCAGCAAGGTGGTCCGGGGAGACAGTGTGCTCTTCAGCTGCCAGCTGTCCGGTCGGCCTGAGCCCTTGGTGACCTGGGAGAAGGATGGCCGCCGGCTGAGCGATGTTTTCGAGAGCAGCCATTTCCACGCGGGACGTGCTGATGATGGCTGGTACTTCTTGAAGATTTTGTCGGTGCGGACGCCGGACTCCGGTGTGTACGTGTGCAAGGCACAGAGTGAGTTTGGTGGGGCAGTGGGTGCCGCGGTGCTCCTGGTTGATCCTGGCAAACAACCACTTGAAGCGGGTCCTGGTACCCGGCCTCATCCTCATCCCCACACATCAGTGGGACATGCGCACCGCGAGCGGAAGCACAGGAGCCATCACCGAGCGCTGCAAGGCTCTGAGGTGGCTGCGCTACCGGTGCCACAGGATGGAGATGGCACGCGGCCAACCAAAGTGAAAGTCTACTCGGTCACCGAGGGCAAACACGCCAAGTTCCGCTGCTATGTGTCGGGCAAACCAAAACCAGAGGTTGTGTGGAGGAAGGACAACGTGGTGATCGCTCCTGGCCGACGGCATCTCCTCTGCGAGGATCGGCGAGGCTACTGTGTCCTCAAGGTTCTTTACTGCCGTCAGCAGGATTGCGGCCTCTATGCCTGCACTGCCTCCAACGCCGCCGGGCACACCCTCAGTGCCGTGCTCCTCACCGTCAATGGTAAGCCTCCCACGTGACATAGCATGGTACTTCCTAATAGACTGGGTCCAGTGAATTAGCAGAAAAAAAAGGTGTTGGTGGACGCGGGGTGGGCAGCGATGGGTGGAAACGCAGCCTGGGCTCATTCTTCATATCCAGGCACAGGTCGTGGGGAGCGATAGGGATGTGATAGGGAGTGAGAGCAAGGAATGGGATTCGAGAGCTCCAGTGTGGGAGTGAGCAACAGCACAAACACGATGCAGGAGCGGTGGGGGGGGGGGATGGGGGGTATGATTGGCCTTGTTGCTGATAAAGAGTATCTGCTGATAAGCTGTACTGATTGGTTGCTGCTCTGCCTGGTGCCTTTGAAGGTTCCTCTCCTGTCTCTGGGAGACTTGGCACTGAGTGAGGCTTCCGGGAGCTGCCGGGGCTTGGAATTAATAGGTATCCTATGGGACAACACCTAGACCCTTATGTTGATGCCCCCAAGTCATTGTGTGCTGGGCTGGACCGATTTTATGTTCTTGTCTCCTGCGCAGAATCGATTAGCAGGTTCCCACAGCAGCTGGTGGATGTGACTGTGCTGGAGCGGGCGGCTGCAGTGCTGGAGTGCAAGGTGCCGGCCGAGGCCCAGGCCGGAGCCTTGGCCTGGTTCCTGGAGGACCGGCGGTTGTTTCCCAGCAACAAGTACACGATGGAATGCGACGGCGCCGTCCACCGTCTCACCATCACCAACATCACCGCTGACGATGACGGCGTCTACCTGTGCGAGACCAGGGACGGCAGCCGCAGTGTGGCCGAGGTGGCAGTGAGAGGTGAGTGGGCGATAGACCGAGAGAGGGGGAAACCGAGAAATGAGGGACTGAGTGACAGAGACTGAAGGAGACAAGAGTGAGAGACGGAGAGCCGGAATGAGAGAGAGAGAGAGAGAGAGAGAACGAGAGGGAGCGAGCAAGAAGTCTTTGAAGACTTGCTGTATTCTGATACTTCTGCTAACCATCACTCAAAGGCTGTCAGTGTTTGGAATTCAATCCCTCGGGCCAGATTGGGCCACGGAACAGACTGGAAAATGCAGCGTTAAATTGTAAAGGAGACGCTGTTCTACAACAGCGGATATAATCCGGCAACTGTCAACTACACCCCTTGCAGCAACTCTTTTTTCATGCTCTCTCCTTCACACTGTAGCTTGTCCCAATGCCTCTTACTCCTTCGCTTTATTACTCCCACTCAGTCTCTGATTTGCTTGCTGGCTCTCCCGCACACTGTACCTATCTCTCGCACTCTCTTTCCGTCCCTCCGATCTTATTAGAATGGTGGTGACCAACTTGAGGGGCTGAATGGCCTACTCCTGTTCCTCTCTCCAGCATTGCCAACCCCTTCCCTGCACTATCCTGGAATCTGAGGAATTGAAAATCAATCTCCCAGAGACGGCTCCGGTGCATATTAAATGGGGGAAACCTGACCTCACATTCGTTTCATCCCCACCCAGAGTCTTGACACTCCAGCCGAGGTTTGCAATGCCAAGGTTCTCATCCCACCGTCTGTCATGTTTCTTGCTGATTAAAGGTGAACTGACATTATCTAACCACTGTAGTCAGCGCTGCCTCACTGTACTGCCCTGAGCAAACATCACCACCAGCAATCACAGTTTGCCACTTTCAAAGGAAACAGAACCATTTTACAAAATGGCTGATTCTTGTCTAACCCCATAGTTGTCTTGCAGTATCTCACTCCTCAAGCACATCGTGCCATGTCATGTGAAGCAAAGAGAATACCTGCAAGCAATGCTGGCAACTCTTATCTCTCTCTTATTCTCGCACCGTCACACACTATCTCCCCTTTACGCTCTCTGCCTCGCGCACTCTCCATCACACACTCTGTCACTCTTTCTCACTGTTACACACTCTGTCACACCTCTGCCTCACATGCATTCTCTCTCTCTCTCTCTCTCTCTCCGCAGGGGTGATTGTGAGGCGATTGCCGCGGCGTGTGACTGTGCTGGTGGGGGAGCACGCCGCCCTGTGTGTGGAGCTGGGGGAGGCTGAGCTGGACGGCCGCTGGTACTGGGAGGGCGAGGCACTCAGCGAGTCTCCCACCACGATTATCAAAGCATTCGGCAAAACGCACATCCTGGTCCTGGTCTCCGTCACCCTGGAGGATTCCGGAACCATCACGTTCGTGGTGAACGATTCAAAAACGTCAACAGAGCTTCGAGTGAAATGTACGTGAGTGTGCTTTATACAACACCTAGACTGTGACTCTGTTTCATAGAATCTTACGGCACAGAACGAGGCCATTCGACCCATCGAGTCTGTGCCGGCTCTTTAAAAAGAGCAATTCAATCCCACTCCCCAGCTCTCTCCCCATAACCGCGCAAACCCATCCTCCCCAAATAAATGTCTACCTCTCTTTTAAAAGTTGTTATCGAATTGGCCTCCACCACCTTTTCAGGCAATGCATTTCAGATTTGAACAACTCGCTGAGTGAATTTTTTTTCCTAATACACTGTATAATACATACTGTACAATAGTTACCGTACAGTAGACACTGTCACACGGTCTAATGCACATCTATTACAGGAAAGGGATCTGCTACTCTGTATAACACACAGGCTGAGGCTGCTATTACCTGCTCAATTATTTTGGCTCACGGTATTCCTCGGTTCTTGCCACAGCAGCGAGACAGAATGTTCCGAGCTGCCCGGTCGGTGCGCGGATGAGTTGCGAGCGTCTGAATGCTGCCTCGCTGACATGGGCACCGCCGGCCGACCGCGCTGGGAGTGAGGTTGAGGGTTACATCATCGAGCGCCAGGAGACGGGCACGGAGGAGTGGGTGCAGTGTCTGACCACCACCAGCAATACCACAGTGGAGATCCTGGGTGACAGCGTTCCCACCGAGGCCGACTACAGCTTCCGTGTCTGTGCCGCCAACAAGTATGGGCAGAGCGACCACCTCCTCTTCCCCGGCTCCATCCACCTGGGTAAGAGAAGGCGAACACTGGGTCTGTGTCGCTGGAGACCGGAGATCACTGACACTGTAACACCTAGACACTGTGATAGATTTTCAATCATAAAGGGATTAAGGGGTATGGGGATAAGGCAGGTAGCTGGAGTTAGAATGGACTATCAGCCATGATTGAATGGCGGGTCAGGCTCGAAGGGCCGAATGGCCTACTCCTGCTCCTATTTCTTCTGTTCTTATGTTCACTGCGATCGTGACACGCGACTGTGAGAGTGACACTACAAGAATGGCACTGCGACACCACGATAATGATACGAGTGACACCACTCACACGGTAACATAGAGGATCTTCACAATCGCCAATATATAAATGAGTGCGAGATGGGACAGGATGTGGTGGGGGGAGAGGGCCTGGACCTGTGTGGGCGGTTGGGCTCTGGTAGCTCCATTGACCGTGTGCCTGGTGTTTGCAGTGCCGGCGGTGAGGATCCTCTACCCGCTGCAGGACGTGACTGTCAAGGAGACGGAAGACGCTGAGTTTAGCATCGAGCTGTCAGCTTCGGTGCTGGGTACCTGGCATGTGGGCGGGGAGCCGGCGGCACAAAGTGAGAGGTTCCAGGTGGCGCATGCCCGCACCAGGCACTCCATCCTGATCGCAGACACCGGCATCCAGGATTCTAACACCGAGGTTACCTTCCTTGCCCATGGAGTGAGGGACTCTGCCATCCTGTACGTTACAGGTAAGACCCCCCACCCCTATCCACCCACCACCCATCCAGACCAGGGCACAACACAAATGGGGGTGGTGGGGCAGGAACGATGTGTAATGGTACAAGGATGGGTAGAAGCTGACTGCGAGTGATAGGGTCAGTGTCAAGAGCTTTGGCAATGTGCGCAGCCTGACTGTCCAGGACTCACGTGTGTTTGCCTTGTGTATATGTGCACCTGTGTGTATATAATGTGCGTGTGTGTGACTCGTGTCTGTATGTGTATGTACTTGTGGGTGAGTGTGCGTTACAAATGTACTTGCGTGTGCTGCCGTGTCACGGTTGTGTGTTGTCTGCACTGGCAGAGCCGACGGTGAGGATTGTGAACACGATGGATGACACACGCGGAGAGTTCCTGGTGGGGGAGCGGGTGGTGTTGGTGTGTCAGCTGTCCCGCTCCGCGGCCGCGGTCACCTGGTACCGGGACGGGCTGGAGGTGGGGGCCACGGAGGACATCAGCATCGAGGTGGACGGCGTTCACCGCAGACTGGTCATCCACTGCGCCGGCACAGAACATTCCGGGGAGTACGTGTGTGACGCTGGCAATGACTCCATCTTTTACGACATCTGTGTGCGAGGTGAGAATGCTCGGGACGTCCCCCCGTACATACACTCGCACACGGCTCGAACTTTAACACGGCCCGTGTGGAGTTTAAACCCCGGCCTGAACAGGCTTGGCGAGCGCCTGGCTGGGTGCTGCCGGTCTGTGTTACTCTGCTGTTGACACTCGCGGATGTGACGCAGTGGTAGATGGTGGGCGGCTGTGGCAGGCGCGGCTGGAGAGCGGGTGCTGGGTACCGGGTACCGGGTGGCAAGTAACAGCGAGCGGCTCACAGCCGGAGGGCGTGGGGGGGGGGGAGGGAGTGGGGAGGGGTGGGGAGTGTGGGTCACCAGGTCATTCTCAGCTTGTCCATCAGCGACATAGTCGAGGACATATGCCACCCAAAGGTTGACTTCTGTGTCCTTTGACATACGTGTGATTGTCAAGAGCAGCGAGATCACGCGACATCAGAGGATCCATCATTTGTGGACTCAGTGTCCAAACACCCAGCCTCTCCTCCCACACCCCGAGCTTCAAGTAATGTTACCACCTGCCCCACACTCGCTGTGTATCTGCAGTCACATGCTCAGTATCTACCCCTCCTCAGTAACGCATCCTGCGCGTTTTCTCCTTCTCCCAGAGCCGCCGGTGAGAATTGTCGGCGTGGCGGAGTGGGACCGGGAGTGTGTGGTGGGCGCTGATGTGGTTCTGGGCTGCGAGCTGTCCAGGGAGAATGCTGAGGTGACATGGTACAAGGGTGAGGTCGAGGTGGAGCCGGGCGTGACGGTGAGAATGGAGGCCGAGGGCGTGCACAGGAGGCTGGCCATCCACAGCGCCTCCCTGGAGGACAGCGGCACATACGTCTGTCAAGCGGGTGATGATGAGACAGCGTTCGAAGTGCAGGTGTCTGGTCAGTATCTGCCGTCACACGTCGTTATCTGCAGATACATGTTCTATATCTGCAGCCACTTGGTATCTGCAATAAATCCTGTGTCTCCTCCCAGAGCCGCCGGTGAAGATTGTCAGCGTGGCGGAGTGGGAGCGGCAATGTGTGGTGGGCGCGGACATTGTACTGAGCTGTGAGCTGTCCCGGGCCAGCGCTGAGGTGATGTGGTACAAGGGTGAGGTCAAGGTGGAGCCGGGCGAGAGGGTGAGAGTGGAGGCTGAGGGCGCGCGCCCGAGGCTGGCTGTCCGCTGCGCCACCCTGGAGGACAGCGGCACATACGTGTGCCAAGTGGGCTTCGACAAGACAGCGTTCGAGGTGCAAGTGTCTGGTCAGTATCTGGAGTCACAGGCTCCATATCAGCAATCACACACCAAAATCTCCAGTCTCACGTAGATATCTCACGTAGATATCACGTAGACAAGGGCTCGGTATCCGCAGTCACGTGGTCAGTATCCGAGGTCACTCAATCGGGTGTCCGAAGTCACGTGCTTGGAAATGAATCCGTGTCCTTTTTTTCTCCCAGAGCCACCGGTGAGAATTGTCCACGTGGCAGAATGGGCCCGACAGTGCCTGGTGGGCACTGACCTGTTGCTGAGCTGTGAGCTGTCACAGGCCAACGGCCAGGTGTCTTGGCACAAGGGTGAGGTTGAGGTGGAGCCGGACGAAAGGTTGAGAGTGGAGGCCGAGGGCGTGCACAGGAGGCTGGCCATCCACAGCGCCGTCCTGGAGGACAGCGGCACATACGTGTGCCAAGCAGGCGACGATGAGACAGCGTTTGAGGTGCAGGTTTCTGGTCAGTGTCAGCCCCACAACCTCAGTATCTGTGGTCACATGCTTGGTATCTGCAGTTACAATGATGTATATGGCCTCGTTTAGTCACCTGTTTGGCATTGGTATCTGCAGTCATATGAACTCCGCGTTGGTAGCTAGTCAGGTGCTTGGTACCTATGTTTTTCGGGAATGAATGCTGTACATCTCTTTTGCCAGAGCCGCCGGTGAAAATTGTCAGCGTGGCAGAGTGGGAGCGGCAATGTGTGGTGGGCGCGGACATTGTACTGAGCTGTGAGCTGTCCCGGGCCAGCGCTGAGGTGATGTGGTACAAGTGTGAGGTCGAGGTGGAGCCGGGCGAGAGGGTGAGAGTGGAGGCTGATGGCGCACACAGGAGGCTGGCCGTCCATTGCGCCACCCTGGAGGACAGCGGCACATACGTGTGCCAAGCGGGCGACGATCAGACGGCGTTTGAGGTGCAGGTTTCCGGTCAGTATCCGCCCCTCGCGTGTTTTGTGGGTGCCTTTGTCCAACACCTGTGCGTGTTGCTTGCACGTGTTGGGTGTGACTGCGGTTCATGTGGTGGTGTGTCGCAGAGCCCCCGGTGTCGATTGTCCGGAGTCCGGAAATCGCCGAGGATCAGATCTTCGCGGCGTCGGAGGTGATCGCGGTGACGTGCCTGGTGTCCCGGCCCGATGTGGCCGTGCGATGGTATAAGGACGGGGCGGAACTAATCCCAGACTCGAAAATCTCGATCGAGAGTCAGGGCTTGAGCCGGGAACTGATCATCCACGACTCGGAGCCGGAAGATTCCGGCCAGTACGTGTGTGACGCCGGCACCGGTCGGCTAACCTTCCAAGTGACCGTGACAGGTACGTCTCTGGGGTTTTCACCGAACGTCCCGATCTGCTCCGGACTCCGGTTCCGGATACTGACTCCCCCACACCCCCCAGCTCCGGGCACTGACCGCTCCTATTCTGGACGTTCTCTCAGAGCCACCGGCGCTGTTCACCAACAAGGAATCCAAGGTGGAGGAGGTGTGGGTGCTGCAGGGAGGGAACGCGATACTGTTCGCGATCGCTTCGCGGGACACCGACGTCACCTGGTACCGACACCGGGAGGAGGTGCACGATGGAAAGAAATACCAGCTCAGGACAGAAGCCAGAGTCCACAGCCTGGTGGTCAACAACTCTGCCAGAGAGGATGCCGGACTGTACGTCTGTCACTCGCCGGATGACGTCATGATGTTCAATCTGACAGTAGAAGGTAGGACAGAGATCACAGGGTGGGGGGGGGCGGGGGGGGGCGGTGGGGGTGGGTGTAGGACTGGCATAAAGATGCACTTAGGGGAGAAGGCATGAGCTGGAAATAGTAATAATTTGACCCAGCGTTTGTTGTTCAAGACAATACATATTCTGTTGCAGACCGGGAATTTTCTGTGTGTAGGTGAGACAGATACGTGGAGTTCTCAGTGCGGTTTGGAGACCCTCTGAACGATGATGAGTTGCCACGTATCAGACACTACCAGGCTGATCACAGTGATGGGTTTCTGTGTCAAACACCAGGCTGATCATGATGATAATACTAATAACAATCCTTGCATTTGATATAGCGCTTTTCACATCTTATCGATGTCTTAAAGCGCTTCACAGAATACACTGTGAAGTGAATTGACTGTATATTTGTGCACATATTTAACTGTTCCACAAACAGTCGTGGATTGAAAGGACCAATTTTATTATTGTGGGTTTTTTGGAAGGATTATTATTAGGCTTGTGTGTGGAGTAAGGAAACTTGCCCAAGGTTTCGCCCTGATCTGCCTGAATTCGAACACAGGTTTCACGCTTGTAAGGCGAGTGCTCTAACCACTGAGCTGCAGGAGCTCCACAATGATGGGTTTGTGTGTGTCAGACACCCAACTGATCATACTGACCCATGTCCATGTTTGCCCAGAGCTGCCCCACTTGTTCACTCTGGGCCTGGATGACCGGTCTGTGCAGAGTGGGGAGACACTGATTCTCCGCTGCGAGGTGTGCACAACGCAGGCCGATGTCCAGTGGCTGAGGGACGGCGAGGAAGTGAAGCCGAGCCACGCGATCGTGATCCGGGCGGAGGGTCGGGAACGCTCGCTGATACTGACGGCCCCCACCCCGGCCGACCAGGGCCAGTACTGCTGCGAATCCAAGGATGACGTAACCAGAGCACAAGTATCTGTGACAGGTGAGTACTCGCTCCCCCACTGGAGCTCTCTACTCTACTCTATCCCCATTCTCTGCTCTCTCTCTCCCCATGGTGGCTGTGCTGGTGCTCGTTCCCCCACTGGAGCTCTCTACTCTAACCTATCATTATTATTATTATTATTTACCTGTAAATAGGTTTACATCAAAGTTGTTTTCTACACTACATTTGTATTCATATTCAACAGTCTCAACACTCAAGAGTCTCACACACTGGCGTTCTCTCTCCTTCTCACTGTGACTCCCCTCCCTCTCTCACACACTGTCTTCGTCTCTCTGTCTCTCCCACTCAGAGCGGCGTGTGGTTGAGTTTTTGGCTGAGCTTTGCGGTGTGACGGTGCTGGAGGGGGAGGAAGCTCGCTTTAAATGCCTGCTGTCCCCGGAGGACGCGCTGCTGACATGGCGACTGGACGGCTCGGAGGTGCCAGAGGACAGCAGCCGATACACGGTGTCACAGAGCGGCCTGTGCCGCACGCTCGTGATTCACTGCTGCCAGCCTGGCAAAGCCATCATCGTCAACGCAGAGAGTGAGGGCCTGATGTCCTCTGCCACCCTGCAGGTGCAAGGTAACAGCCCCACTGAGAGAGACCATCTGAGACCCCACCACAACATTCCCCCCGACAACGTCTCTGACCCAGCCCCCTCCCCACACATACTTATTCAGTTGTGTAGCCACACACCCACGCCACACTGATACATGTGTGCAATTGGCTGCCGCGTTTCGCCCACAAATATACAGTCAATTCACTTGACAGTATATTCTGTGAAGCGTTTTGAGACATCTAGGAGACATGAAAAGTGCTATATCAAATGCAAGGATTATTGTTTATTATTATACAGTATATACACACCTTGCCCTTACTCATTGACTCGCTCACACCCTCTCTCCCTTCTCACACCCTCTCTCACTGACTCACTCACACCATCCCTCCCTCCCTCTCTCACTCCACCTCTCACTGACTTGGCTCCCTCCCTCAGTTCCCCCTTGCTCTCGCTTGCTGGCCCACACTCGGTTGGACAGCCTATAGCTCCAGGCTGGTTTCGCTGACTGTCTTTGTTTCAGAGACACAGATTGTGTTCACCAAGAAGCTGGAGAACCGGACGGTTGAGGAGATGCAGGATGTGACGCTGGAGGTGGGGGTGAGCAGCGAGTGTGCCGAGGTCAGGTGGCTCAAACAGGGGGTCCTCGTACAGCCCGGTAACAAGTACAACGTCTATCAGGACGGCACCACACGCAAGCTCACCATCCACAGCTGCTGCTTCTCAGACCGTGGGACGTACCATTGCGAGACCCTGCATGACAGGACCCAAGCGCGGCTAACGATTGAATGTGAGTGTGTGAACTCCTCAAGAGGCGGGGGAGAAGGAATGCGGTGTTGGTGGTGGGAGTTGTGGGGTGGGGGGGGGGGGGTTGGAGCCCAGCATGGTGTGAAAGGTGGTGATGGAGACGGCGACGGTGAAGCTGATGGTGACGATGGTGTTTTGGCCGCAGCGCGTAGGATCATGGTCCAGAAGCCGCTGGTGGATATGGAGGCGCACGAGAAGGACGCCGTCACCTTTGAGCTGGAACTCTCGCACGCAGCAGTAGCCGGGGTGTGGCTGAAGGACGGGATCAGGGTCAAGCCGAACAGTACTCGTCGGGTCACAGCCAGCGGCCACGTCCACAGCCTGACTCTCTGCTCACTGGAGATGCAGGACACCGGGACCATCGCCTTCCAGACAGACTCTGTGCGCTGTTCAGCTCGGCTCACCATCACAGGTAACCCTGCACTCTTGGGAAGCACCATATCCTGTATACCATTTTCGGAACTGGTTGACAAGAGGCAAGGCTTGGAGGAGCCAGAGTGTGACCCCAAGTACCCGCTGGAGTCCAACCAACTAAACCAAACCTTACCATTAAAAGTACTGTCTGGCAAGCTATCTTGCTGCTTGTCCAGCTCAGACCTACCTACCCATTAGGGTTTTGGAGTTAACAGGAGCTGAGTAAGAAGATTCCCTAATCCGTAACAGCTGAGTAAGAAGATTCCCTAATCCCTCCCAGTCCTGTTAATGAACCAGGCAGACTTGTGCTGCCATCGCCAGTGCCCCGCAGTCAGGCCCAGGAAGCTGTCAGGTGTTTGAATAGATTTTCCCCATGTACTGATGATTCTTTCTCCTGGCTCCTCTCTCGCTCTCAGAACCGCCCGTCACCTTCCTGAAGCCACTGGAGGATCAGAGCGTCCCTGAGACAGCGAGCGCCGCCTTCGAGTGTGAACTGTCCCGGTCCAACGCTCAGGTTACCTGGTGTAAGGTAGGCTCCAGCACTGACTCCGGCACCCGTACTCCCCCACACCAGTACTCCACCAGCACCCGTGCTCCTGTATTGCCAGGAACAGCTGCCCTTGGTGTAGTTACCGTGCCATGGTGACCGGCTCTTGCCTGTGTTTAGAATGGTGATCTGGTGAAGGCAAATACCAACACTCGCATTTACTGTGTGGGGAGGAAGCGGATTCTGCAGCTCAGTCAGTGCCGATGCCAGGACAGTGGGACCTACACCTGTGACACCGGCTTTGGCAGCAGCCGAGCTCAGTTGGCTGTTTATGGTACGTCTCCAGCTCAGCGTTTCCTGTTGCCTAATATCAGCTCAGGAGTTAGCGGTGTACACTGCGCAGTGACTGCACCTCCCTCCCTCCCCCACCCACCCACCCACCCACCCACCCACCCACCCACCCACTCACTCACTCACTCACACCACAGGGATAAGGCCTTCAGGTCCTCGACCGCACACCTCTCCTTCAACCCCTCCACCTCACTCCCTCAGTCTCATCCTCAGCTATCTCCCATTTGCACCTCCACCTCATCCACCTCTCTTGTGGAGTGGGCTCTTCTAATATTCTCTCTCTCTCTCTCTCTCTCTCACCTCCACCCCCTTCTCTCTCTCTCTCTCTCTGGCCCACCTCCCCCCTCTCTCTCTCTCTGTCTGTGGCCAACCTCCCCGCCTCTCTCTGGCCCACCTCCCTCTCTCTCTGTGGATTGCTCATCCGTGTGCAGAGCGGGAGGTGAGGATTGTGAAGGAGCTGGAGCCAGTGCAGGTGCGAGAGAAGGACAGCGCAGTGTTTGTGTGTGAGCTGTCCCAGGAGGTGGGGGGCGGCGAGTGGTTCCAGAACGGGCACCGACTGAAGCCGAGCGACACCATCAAAATCAGGCAAGAGGGTGAGTTATCCAGAGTTTATGGCACAGAAAGAGGCCACTCAGCCTATTGTGTCCATGCCTGGGTGTGGGTGGGTGAGCCCATGATGAGCCAGGGCTGTGTGAGTGGTTGTGGCCGGTATCTCACACTCTGTCTGATTTCACAGGGAACAAACATTTCCTGCTGTTGTACAGTGTGCGGTTGGAGGATGCGGGCGAGATCAGGTTTGCCACCAAACAGGCCGAGTCGGTGACTCAACTCGACGTGGACGGTACGTCTCTCACACTGAACTGTGGCCCCAATGGCCTCCTCGCTAACCACACACTCCCCTGCCCTGACTGACCTACATCACCAACCACCCTCCCACAGGGTGGCAATCCAGACCATTCTCCTTTATTACTGTTCCCACGTCCCAGCTCTCTTTCTCCCCATATCCCGGCTGCTCTCAACCTGGCATAATCTCAGTCAGAAGATTGTGGGTTTAAGCCTCACATAGTCTAAACTGACTCTCCAATACAAGTGCTGGCGGGGGCGGAGGTTGGGTGGGTGGGGGGGTGAGAGCATCGTATTGTTAGAGCTACTGCCCTTCAGCCAAGACGCTAAATCTGACTTCCGTTTTTCTCCCGTTCGGCCAGACATTAAAGATCTTATGACGCTGTTGGTAAAATCGACAGGGGTTTCTCTCTCCCTGGCCGGCAATCCCTCAGTTAAGATCAGTCATACACTTCACCGGCATTCGGTGAGCCGTGTGCAAATCAGCTATTGTGTTGTCTCACAAAACACAGTCACCACACAGTTCAGTGCTCTCCCCCCCCCCCACCCACCCACACACACATACACACACACACAGTCACTACAATGTATAGTGCATTGTGTCACTGTTTTGAAGCCATTTGTAATAAATTCCAAGCCCTGACGAGGCTGTAAGCTCCACTCCCCACTTAACGCTCGGCTCGGCCTCTCTGCCCAGCGCTGCCGGTGAGGATCGTGAAGCCGCTGCGAGACAAGACAGGGCTGGAGAAGCATCGGGTCATCCTGGAGTGTAAGTTGTCCACGGCCCGGGCTGAGGTGCGCTGGTACCGGGGAGACGCCGAGCTACAGCCCAGCGACAGGCACCAGATGTGTGCCGACGACACTTACCGGCAGCTCATTATCCACTCTGTGACACTGGAGGATGAGGGCACCTACACGTGTGATGCCTACGATGACCACTCCTCAGCTAAGCTCCTGGTGGAAGGTATGGGTGGTGGGGGGGTGGTGTGATTGCAGAGGGAATGAGAGAGGGGTGAGGGGGA
Organism: Hydrolagus colliei; assembly: GCA_035084275.1. Taxonomy (NCBI): domain Eukaryota; kingdom Metazoa; phylum Chordata; class Chondrichthyes; order Chimaeriformes; family Chimaeridae; genus Hydrolagus; species Hydrolagus colliei. Next base: position 9,673,979 of record CM068747.1, on the reverse strand, counting down.
CACAAGGGGGGAGGGCTGATTTTAGAATAATAGAAGTATACAACACAGGAGATCACTGGGCCCATTGTGTCTGTGCCAGCTCTTTGAAAAGAGCTGTTCAAATCACTCCCACCCCCTCTCCCCATAACCCTGCAAACCCTCCCTCCCCAAATAATTATCCACTCTCTTAATAGTTGTGATCGAATTGGCTTCCACCACCCTTTCAGGCAATGCATTCCAGATCTTAACAACTCACTGCCTGTAAAAAAACAATTCTCCTCACCTTCCCTCTGTTTATTTTAACAACTATTTTAAATCGATGTCTTCATATTACCGACCCACCCACCAGTGAAACAGTTTCTCCTTGTTCACCCTATGTAATCCCCTCATAATTTGGAACATCTCTATTAACTGTCCCCTTCATCTTCTCTGCTCCAAGGAGAATAATCCTAGCGTCTCTAGCCTCTCCTCATAACTGAAGTCCCTCATTCTTGGTACCACTGGTAAGTCTCCTTTGTGCTCGCATCCAATGCCTTGACATCCTTCCTAAAGTATGATGCCCAGAACTGAACACAGTACACTAGCTAAGACGTAATCAGTGTTTTATAAAGGTTCTGTGTATATGAGATGAGGTGTATGCGGTGCTGTGTATGTGAGGCTATGTATGTGAGGTGCGATGTGTTTGCGTGAGGTACAGTGTGTAAGGTGCCTTGGGACGTCCTCCTGACGTGAAAGTCACTATCCAAATGTAATTTTGTTGGTTGTTGCGGCATGTGTGAGGTGCTGTGTGAGGCTGTGTGTATGCGAGGGCTGTGTGTGTAAGGTGGTGTGTGGCTGGTTACAGAGCAGGCCCTGTTGGTGGTAGCTGAGCTGGTGGATGTGATGGTGCGGGTGGGGGAGGAGGCGTGTTTCCAGTGTGAGCTTTCAATGCCGGTGGTGAAGGCTCCACAGTGGACTGTGAACGGGGAGACCCTGCAGTTGGGGCCGAGGGTCCGGCTCGAGAACAAGGGCATTGTTCAGCGACTGGTGCTGCGGGAAGTCTCAGCAGGAATGAGTGGAACCGTCAAGTTCCTGGCGGGGAAGGCACGGAGCAGCGCACAGCTTCTCGTGAAAGGTCAGTCTGAACGCTGGAACCCGTGGTCAGGCATTGTGTCTGCGCAATTTGTGGGAAGTCTGGCAACCATTCGGCTAGCAGCCAGTCCTAGCTCATGGTGAGTGGGGATAGAGTGAGGCCCGGCCGGCTTGTCACTGTACCCAGGAACCCTCCGCACCTGGAGAGGATGGGCAAGAAGGTGGCGGGTGCAGTTTAATACAGTGAAATGTAAATAGAAATAAATTAGAATCATACAATATTATAGCCACATGACCTCTCCTCCAAGACTCTACCCCACGTGCAGGGCGCCATAGAAATGCAAATTGTTGTTGTGGCTCCTTAAAAGAGAAATCCTTTCAGTCCCAGGTACCTGCCTGTAGTTTACTCCTTTTTAAAAGAAAATATCTATCAAGTTTCTTTCAAAAGGTCATGTGGATTCTATCTCAATCAGCCCTTCAGGCATGGCATTCCAATCCTAACCACTCTGTGTGTGAGAACATTGTATTTTGTCTCTAACCACAAGGCCCAGAATCATTACCAGCCTTTTCTGCGGCACTATCTGGGGGATACATGAGGGAGGGGCTGTGCCCAGGCTTGCTTTGTGGTTGCCACAGCCCCAGCTGCTCAGTTCATAAGTGTAAATTGTATTGTATAGACCATCAGCCACTAGCTACCTGCTCACTGTTGTTCATCACTGGTCAGGCATTGGCAATCTCTCCTCTGCTCTGGCTCAGCAGGTTGTGGGTTCAGCTCTGAGCTCACAGCCAGGACTGTGGAGGATATGGCTGCCACAGCTTGCTGTATAAACAGTCACTACACAAAACAGGATTCACAATATTCTCTCTGTTCTGATCATTTCTGTGATTCTGTGTGTGATTGTGTATGTGTGTGTATTTCTCTCCCTCAGTCTGTCTCTTTCATCCTCTGTGTGTGCATGTCTCTCTCTCTGTCTTTCTCTCTAGAACCATAATTTATTGTTTTGCAGATGATTGACCAGCAATATAGCACAGCCGCTCTCAGGAACAGGCAAAACCTGCACCCCCCCCTCCTTCACAAGATCCCCCTACCCTGACATCAGCCTTCTTAAATCAAACCCCCTACCCTAACACCCCCCACCTTCCCTGAAACTGATTTCAGTCTCTGTGCTGAATATCTGTGAAGCCCTGGTGGTGTTATCCTATGTGTTGGGGCTATCATACTAAATGCAAGGATTATTATTATCAACGGTGTTATTTCCATTTCTTCACCCATTGGTGAACCAGTGATTTACAGATGGAAGAAATCCACTTGCCCATTGTGTCTGTGGCAGAGCAACACAAACAGTCCCACTGAACTGCCTGTTCTGCTCACTCTTGAAAACATTTTCTCTTCACATATCTATCACAGTGTCTCTTGAAAGCAGATATGGTTCCTGCATTGATCACCTCACCCACCGTACCACATCCTAACATCCCTAAACAATTCCTCCATTCTCTCCCTTTGTTACCTTCAACCATTATAGATTCACTGGACGGTGGGAATAATTTCTGACTATGGATTCAATCAAAGCCCCTCATCATGTCAGCTGTCTCTATCAGGTCTCCACTAGCTCTGCTCTATCCCTGAGACAACACCCAGGTGCTGTGGTCTCTGCTCTAAGTTCAAACCCTGGCAGTGGTCAGGTCAGTGTGGAGGGAGCTGACTGGCTCCCACTCGCCCACCACTGACAGTCACCATCCGCAGGGCGATACCAAAACCTGAAAATCTCCTTTATTGTGTCTTTAATCCCAACAATCATAGAAACTTATAGCACACAAGGAGGTCATTCAGCCCACTGAGTCTGTGCCAGCGCTTTCAAAGAGCTGCCCATTCAGTCCCACTCCCCCGCTCTTAGGCCGTAGTCCTGATATGTTTTCTGCTTTAAAGACCCATTTGAACGATTTGTTTCCGCCACTCTTCAGGCAGTGAATTCCAGACTGTAACAACTCTTTGGGTGAAAAGTAATAAATAGATATTGCTGGTTTCTGATTTGTTGTCTCAAACTAATACCAGTACACCTCACCCGGCTCAGTAAAGATCACACTCGCCTGAGTCACTGCTCTGCGTTGGCCTGGAATCCGCAGCTCTTTACATGGTTCATCAATCACACTGGCCTGGAGACCAGTAGGTGGTTGGCAATTTATGAGAACGAATGTGTAAAACACCATGTTGATTGACCAGACAAATGTTTCTATTCTGTCTAACCCTGACCTGGGACGCACAGTGTAGAGGGAGCTTTACTGTGTCTCTAACCCTGACCTGGGGATGTGGACGCACTAGGGATATTTTCTCTGGATCAACCCTACTTCATAGAATCATAGAATTTTATGGCAAAAAGGAGGCCATTCGGCCCATCTAGTTTGTACCGGTTCTTTGAAAAGAGCAACTCAATCCCACTGCCCAGCTCTCTCACCATAACCTAACAGACCTGTTCTCCCTAAATAAAGATCTAATTCTCTTTTAAAAGCTGTTATCGAATCGGCCTCCACCAACTTTCCAGGCAACGCATTCCAGACTTATAAAATTCATTCTTACACATGATACAGTGTCTATAATATATATTTTTAAAATCATCTGTACAAGCAGCTTCAAGATATACATTTGATTAGCACATTGAAATGATGCAGAATATATTAAACTTTCTCACCAATCAAGTGGCATGTTGCAGCACATAGCGCGTCACCCTGTGTGTTACAGCAAATACATATTACAGCAAACCCCTCCCCTGTCCCAGTCCCTGGTCTCCAGTCAGTGAAGGCCAGCTCTCTGGTTCCAGTGTCTGCTCTAGGAGTCAGTGCCAGTGTTCAGCTCTGGCTCCTTCAGGCTCTCCATGACCCCAGGCTCACCGAGCCCTGTGTCCTGTGCCGGGGTGAGGCAGAGAGCCATGGGATGGGTGACCTGCACCTTGCCCACGCCCTGGCCAGGGTCCTCGGCTGCCTTCACCGGGTGGTGTCTCTGGATGTGTTTAACCACCTGGAACTTCTGCTTGGCCGTGTAGGGGCAGTAATGGCAGTAGAACGGGTGCTGGTTAGTGTGTGTGAGGTGGTGGTGTCGGAGGCCGGTCTGCCAGCGGAAGCTACGGTAACACACACCGCACACATAAGGCTTCTCCTCGCTGTGTTTCTTCAGGTGGGTTTTGAGCAGGAAGCGGGTTTTGAAGCCTTTGCCGCACTGTTCACAGATATAGCCGCGAGCCTCCCTGTGTCGTGTCTCCTTGTGAGTGCGTAGGGCGTCCGCGCGGTTAGTGCAGTATTCACACTCGTCACACTGGTATGGCTTGGCTCCTGCAACAGCAACATCCACCAGTTACCAGCACTGACCACAGGCACTAACCCCTGGTCAATCTACAATTCACTTTACGGTACATTCTGTGAAGCGATTCGACACGTCTCAATGACGTGATAACCAACAACAAAACTACATTTGTATAGTGCCTTTCACATCTGGAGGACGACCCAAAGTGCTGGACAGATAGTGTTTTGCCCACAAATATACAGTCAATTCACTTCGCAGTATATTTGGGATCCGAGCTGGGGGTCAAGATTGCAGAGAGTGGAGGGAAGAAGGTTCATTGAATGCATGGTCGCAGAGGATGGCCTTGAGGTGGGTCTTGAAGGACACAAGGGATGGGGTAGGTGGAGTGGCTGCATGATGGGAGATTCAGAGGGTGGGGGCCGAGTTGCTGAAGGCTGGCCTATCTACCTATGGTGGGGTGTACGGGTTGAGGGGGCCAGAGGTGAAGCAGGTTGGAGGTCGCAGAAGTAGGGGGAGGGGGAAGCGAAACCATGGAGGGATTTGAACTTGAGTTTCAAGATCTTGAACTGCATGCTCTGTGTGACTCCAGTGGAGTCGGGCGAGAATGGGGATGATAGGGTTGAGGAGCTGCAGAGTTCTAGATGATCAAGTGCTATATCAAATACAAGGATTATTATTTTATTACTAGCACTGACCACAGGCACTAACTAACCCAGTTACCGGGCGGGAGAAGCGAGCTCTGTCACTTACCTGTGTGCTTGGTCATGTGGTATTTGAGCTGGTTGATCCACTTACACTTGTAGCCACACTCGGGACACAGGTACTTGCGCTCGTCCTGGTGTATCCGCATGTGGTACTGAGAGAGAAGCAATGGTCAGAGTCAGAGCCCAGAATCTAACCCCGAGGGCCCTCTCTCCCGTACCTTTCGCTGACCCTTCCCAAACCTGACCCCGAGCCCCCCCCGCACCTGACATTGACCCCTCCCAAATCTGACTCCGAGCCCAGACCCCCGCCCAACCTTGGGCCCAACAAACCCTTCACCTTCACCCCCAACCCTCACCTCAGTCCCTGACCCCCACCCTCTGAGGCTGGGACCTTAAGGTTGACCTGGTAGCAGGGGAACAGGAGGCAGGGGGGGAATCAGGGACCCTGTCAGTGGGAGCTCACCTTCAGGCGGGAGGGGTCGGCACACGCGTAACTACACACACGGCACTTGTACGGCTTCTCCCCGGTGTGGATGCGGCTGTGCCAGGTGATTTTCTGCCGGTTGCGGGTGGTGTAGTCGCAGTCCGTGCACTTGTAGAGCCGGGTGCCGCCGTGGCCCTTCACATGCTGCTCGTACACCAGTTGGTGGCGGCAGCTGAAGTCGCAGGAGGGGCAGCGGAGGGGCCGGTCGGCCGCCGGGCCGCCCTCGTGGCTGTCGAGCAGGTGTTGGATCAGCTGCTGCCGGTCGCGGGTGGCGAAGGGGCAGTGCTCACACCGGTGGCTGTAGTGCACATGGCGGTGACTCTCCAGCGCCTCCCGGCTGCTGAACCCGGCTTTGCAGGTGCCGCACAGCAGCTGCGGGTGCTGCTTCTGCTCGTGGCTCTTGAGAGTGGCCTCGCTGCGGCACACGAAGGGGCAGGAGGGGCAGCCGTGCCGGGTCGGGACCTGGTGCTGCCGCAGGCAGTGGTGTTTGAGGGCGCCCGCGGAGCTGAACCGGGCCTCGCAGTGACCACACGGCAAGCTGAGCTCTCCTGAGTGGCACGAGGTATTGTGCCGGCGGATGTCATTCTGGTTGTAGGCGCTGTAGTCGCAGAGCGGGCAGAAATGTGTGGGGCGCTTCTCGTGCACACGCAGCTTGTGGATCCGCAGTTTGGAGCCGGTGCCGAAGGTCTGCTGGCACGAGTCGCAGCTCAGGCGGCCGTGGCCGGTGTGCAGGGATTCGTGGGCGTCCAGCCGGTACCGGCGGGCGGTGCTGAAGTTGCAGTAGCGGCACTTGTACGGTTTGAGGCCCTGGTGTTTGATGGCCACGTGCTGTTGGAGGCAGCGGCTCTGTTTGCAGGTGAAGGGGCAGAGCTGGCAGCGCAGTTCCGGGCGCCGGCCACCTTTGCCGCGGTGCAGTTGGGCGTGGTGCCTCAGCGCCGACGGAGACTTGCAGACGAAGGAGCAGAGGCCGCACTGCAGCTCCCCCACCCTCAGGCAGCCCTTTCTCCGGTGCGTGGCCAGCGCCCGTTCCTGGGAGCAACTGAATGGGCACGAGGGGCACGAAAGTCGTCCGCGTTTCACGTCACCCTCGGCCTCGCTGCCTTCCCCCTCGCTCCCCTCCCCATCACTGCCGGACCCATCAGGGCTGGTCTCCTCTGAGGTGTCTTGTTCCTCGTGGTGTGTGATGGCCTGGTGATTTCTTAGCGCTCGCTGTGACTTGAAGAGCAGTTGGCAGGAGCGACACTGGATGTGTGGGGCAGGCCGGCCTCGGGCTTCCCCGTGGCTCTGAATGTCTGCTTCACTGTCACACACAAACCCACACCCGTCACAGCGGAACTTACCCTCCTCCAGACTGTACCCGGTCTGGCAGCCTCTCTGGGGCTCGTGCCCCGACTCCTGGCCTCCAGCCGGCTGCTCGGCTTGTGTCCCGGCTGGGGGGACGCAGTGGCTAGTCTCTCCCGCGAGACCCTCGCACTCCCGATGGCTGTGAGCTTCTGGCCTCTGTTCTGTGCTCTCTGTCGCTCGCTCACACGGCTGGTCTCTCCGGCCCCTCTTGCCGCCCCGATGGTGTGGGGTGTGTGTGGGTAGCTCAGGCTGGGTTGTGAGCTCTGTTTCAAGTCTCGTGCTGGACTGTGAAGCGGTCGCTTGCCTGACGTACAGTTTGCGACTCTTGATGACGAGGGGGCACTTTTTCTGCTGGTGGGTGGTGAGGCCTCGCTGCTGTTTGAAGTTGGCCCCACAGCCCGAGCAGACCAGAGCCGCCCGCCGGCCCTGACAGCCTGACTTTCTGTGGAAGATCATCGCCTTCTCCTTCCTCGTCACGTAGGAACAATTCTCACATTTGAAGACCTGAGCATCGCTCTGGATCACCAGCATCTGCACTCGGCCCTCGAGCACCAGCGCCTGCGCCCGCTGTCTGTCCTGCTTCCTCAGTGCTTTGATCTCACACTCCTGTGCCAACTGCATCACCTCTGGGACCTCGGATCCTGCCAGCTCAGTAATCTCTGTGACCCCCACCCGTGACAACCCTGTCACCTCCTCCTGTGACAATTCCAGCCCCTCTGTGACCCTCGCCTGTGCCAACTCTGCAACCTCTGACTGTGCCAATTCCATGACCTCTGTGACCTCTGCTTGGGCCAACCTCATGACCTCTGACTGTGCCAACTCTGTGACCTCCACCTGTGCCAATCCTATGACCTCTGTGACCTCTGCTTGGGCCAATTCTATGACTTCCGATTGTGCCAACTCTGCAACCTCTGCCTGTGCCAATCCCATGACCTCTGGGACCTCCTCCTGTTCCAATCCCATGACCTCTGTGACCTCCACCTGTGCCAATCCCGTGACCTCTGTGGTTTCCGACCGTGACACTTCTGTGACCTTCATGACCTCTGACTGTACCAGCCCCATGACCTCTGACTGTGCCAACCTCATGACCTCTGACCTTGCCAAATCCGTGATCTCCAATTGTGCCAGCCCCGTGACCTCTGTGACCTCTGACTGTACCAGCCCCATGACTTCTGTGACCTCTAACTGTGCCAGCCCAGTGATGTCTGTGTCCTCCTGAAGCTCAGACAGGCTATGTTGCCCACCGGTGCCCTCGGTGCCCACACTGAGCCAGGTCTCCCCGCCCGGGGCTGTGTGAGCTCCAGGCTGGGCCCCAGTGTTTGGGGCCGGGAACTCAAAGTTACTCTGATCTTCGGTAATGAAGACCTGGATGTGGTGTCCGGTTTCTCCTGGCGTCTCCGTGCCGTGCTCCCCACTCCCGCCGACCCCGACCTCAAAATTCTCCGGCAGGTTTGGCTCTTGGTTGGCGTCTCTGGTGCTTGGGCCAGGTATGAAGTGTGTGTATATGGTGCCGGCCTCGGCCTCGCACGCCTCCCAGGTGCCGAGTGCCGGGAGCTGAGCACTCACCAGCCCTTCCATTCCGTCCGAGGCCGGGCTGGCCAAGTCCAACTGACTGTCAAAGACCTCCTGCAGGGATGAGCTTCCCGACGGTGTTTCTGGCAGCTCAGCCGCCTCGTGGTGGCTCTCTGCTCCCGGAGGCTCCCGGCTACTGACGTCTAGCTGTCCCTGAGCCGCAGAAAATACCATATCCTGACTCGGCACGGCACTGTCCAGCCCACCCATGCTGCCGTACAGTGCGGCACCGATCACCCGGTCACCCTCCACTTCCGCCTCTCGCTTCCCCGGCATCGGCACCGGCAGGCTGCTCCTCGGCCAGTAGTCGGTGCCGGGCTGTGCCGGGCGGGCGGAGCGCCCTGCGGGGCTGTAACCCAGTAGCAGGTCAGAGGAGTTCATGGCCAGCTCCTGACGTGCGTAGTTGTCCAGCCAGACCTTGTCACCGGGAACATAACCGTGCACCTTGCGCTTGTGGAAGAAGAGGCTGGTGTTGCTGAAGGTGCTGTAGGTACACAGTGCGCAGCGGAAGGCACGGTGCTGGGTGTGCTTGCAGTTCTCGTGGTTGAGCAGCGCCTGTTTGTAGGGCGTCTGGTAGCTGCAGTACCGACACTGGTAAACCGGCACCTTGTAATCCTGGCAGTGCTTCACCTGCATGTGCTTCTGCAGCTCGTACTTGCGCTTACAGGCAAAGCCGCAAACCTCACAGATCAGGGACTTGCCCTGGTGTCGCAGCTTGTGACTGCTCAGCTGATCGGCTCGGTGACAGCGATAGGAGCATTGGTTACAGTGATACCTGAGACACAGAGAGAGAGAAAGAGAGAGAGAGAGAGATCAGCACTGGCCACTGTGCTCCTGACCAAGAGAAATCCCTGCAGTTTCACCCTCAATTCCTCAGTCACGGTTTTGCTTCCTTAACTCAGCAAACATCTCTCTACAACCCCCAAGCATCCCAAGACTGGCAGAATCGCCTACCAACTGGCGTGTGCCACGTGTGGTGTGTGCCATTGGTGGGGGCTGGTGTGTGCTGGTGAGGGCAGGTGTGTGGTGATGTGTTCCGGTGTGTGCTGGTGGGAGCTGGTGGCAGGAGCTGGCAGGGTTTGGGTGTATGCTGTGGGTGGGGCAAGGCTGCCAGGCTTACCGCAGGTCTCCGGTATGCTTGCGCATGTGGACGGTCAGATAATGTTTCCACTTGGTGATGTAGCCACACTCTGTGCACATGTAGTTCTTGGTGTCGGAGTGGGTGAGCATGTGCTTGGACAGATAGCCCACATCCCTGCACGTGAAGTCACACACCTCACATTTGTGGGGCTTCTCACCTGGAGCACAGAGCAAACAAGACAAGCAACAGTCAACATGTCACACTGCACTGAGTCTGTACTGCTCACCACTGCATTATACTGTAGGCTCTGTGGGGTGTGAGTGTAGTACAGGCGGTGTGTGACTGTAGAACAGGGGCTGTGCGGTATGTGGGTATAGTAGAGGCAATGTGTGGCTGACCTGTGTGGAGCAGGACGTGCCTGTTGAGGACGCGCTTGTGTGCGGTGGCGAAGCTGCAGTCACTGCACTTGTGGATCTTCTCGTTGGCGTGCATCTTGCCCACGTGGTCGCTGAACTCCACGGGGTTGAAGGTGATGAAGGGGCAGAAGGTGCAGCTCAGCTCCTCGCTGCCGGGGTGGCCTTGCCGTCGGTGCTGGCGAAAGGCGTGCTTGTTGGAGCAGACAAAGTCACACTGGTCGCAGTGGAAGGCGTAGTGTGTGCGGAGGTGAGTCTCCATCTCGGCCGCGGTGCCGAAGAGCGCGGGGCAAGCCCGGTACTGGCACTCCACTGCCCGCACGCCGTGCACCGCCTGCGCGTGCCGCTGGAGCTCGCCGCGGTCCTCACTGCTGAACGGGCAGCTCTGCTGGAAGCAGCCGAGATGCTTGGGCCGTTCGCGGTGAAGCTTCATGTGCTCCTTCAGCAGGTTGCTGACCGTGAAGTGCTGCTCGCACACCGGGCACGAGTACACGTCAGAGTAGAAGTTGGTGGTGTTCTCGTGCATGCTGGCCATGTGCCGGCTCAGAGAGTTCCTCTCCACCGCGCGGTACTCGCACAGCGGGCAGTGGTGAGCTTTCTCCCCCAGCTCCCGCAGCAGGTGTACCTTCAGCTTGCCTTTGCTGGTGAAGAAGCGGGTGCAGTGGGGACACTGCAGGCTGGGGTCCGGGAAGTGGAGATGCAAGTGCTCCACCAGGTGTGTGCGCTTCTTAAAGCAGCGTTTACACTCAGGACAGATGTGTGTCTTGTAAAGATGTTCCATCCCCTCCTGAACGTCAACTGCGACCAGAGAAATAGCCCATCACCACAACAACATCATCAACAAAAACATCATTGTGGAGTCCTGTAGCTCCATGGCCGCCTCCGGTGGCCTCACAAGCAAGAGACCTGGGTTCAATTCCAGGCAGTTCAAGGCAAAACCTTGGGCTAGTTTCCTTCCTCTATAAACACATGCCCAATAATAATCCCTCAAAAACATTTTGGTAATTTCAGTCCACGACTGTTTGTGGGGACGTTGCAGTGCGCAATTGGCTGCTGCGTTTCACCCACAAATATTTACAGTCAATTCACTTTACAGTATATTCTGTGAAGCGCTTTGAGACACAGTCTAGAAAATGATAAAGCGCTGTATCAAATGCAAGGATTATTGCTATTACCAACAACAACATCATCATCACCAACCAAGTACAGTGCGCGCGCCATTCAAGTCGAGAAAATGTCCCAAGATGCTGGAAAATGTTTGTGCCCAAGCTGGGGACTGAGATCAGGAGGGATGGGGGTGAAGTAGGGAAGAAGGCGTGATCAAAGAGGAAGGTATTGAGACATGCCCTGAAGCAAGGGAAGGAACGAGGCGGAGGTGGGGGGCATAGAGGCTGAAGGCCTGAACACCAATGGTGGAGTGGGCAGAGCAGGAGGCTTGGAGTGGAGGGAGCAGACAGATTGGTGAAGATTTAATAGGTCCCAGAGTTAGGTAGGATAAGACACACTTGCCACCCTATGTCCACCGCCCCGGTGAGGTACGGCACACTGCAGCCAGTGTGTTGTGTCCACTGCCCCCCACCCCCCCACTACCCGTGATTACACACCTCTGAAGTGCCGCTGCCGGGAGCGTTTGTTTTTGGTGCCGGGCTGGCGCTCGGCGCTGCTCTCACACTCCCTCTCCACTGCCGCGGTGCTGACATCCTGTCCCCCAGTCTCGCCGGCCCCCTCCCCCTGCTCACCGGGGGCAGTGTGTGGGGGGGCTGCGCTCTGGCTCTGGTTGGGGTGTTGCCCCCCGGGGGGGTGGGCCTCCCTGCAGTGTTGTCTCAGGTCGGCTTGTCCGCGCGTCTTAAAGGGGCAGGCCGGGCAACCGAAGCTGTACGAGGGCAGGCCGGCCCGAGCCAGGTGCTGGGAGAAGGCCTTGCTGTTGGAGCAGATGAAATGGCAGCGATGGCGGTGGAAGGGGGCGTGCGTGCGGCGAAGCTGCTGCATGTGGTGGCGGCAGGCGGGGGGCGGAGGGGGGGCCCGGTGAACACTCTTCCCTTGCGGCTGTAGCTCCCGCGGAGCTCGGTGCCGTGTTCACAGCCTTGGCCGCTGTGCCCTCTGGGCTGCTCGGTCAGGGTGTCCTCCTCCCCGACCCCAGCGCTGGACAGTCCCTGGTGTCCGGCCCCGCTCCGGGAGGGGTCAGTCAGGACCTCCTCACACCCCGATCTCTGATCCATTCCCGGCTACCGTCCGTCAACAAACTGTCTGTAACAGGAAACAGCCGCTCAGTCACCAACACCGTAACAATCCCAGTGTCTGACCACAGCTCAAACACACTCACCGGGCAGTGAGTGTAGTGACTGTGCGTGGGCAGTGAGTGTAGTGACTGTGCGTGGGCAGTGAGTGTAGTGACTGTGCGTGGGCAGTGAGTGTAGTGACTGTGTGTGGGCAGTGAGTGTAGTGACTGTGCGTGGGCAGTGAGTGTAGTGACTGTGCGTGGGCAGTGAGTGTAGTGACTGTGCGTGGGCAGTGAGTGTAGTGACTGTGCGTGGGCAGTGAGTGTAGTGACTGTGCGTGGGCAGTGAGTGTAGTGACTGTGCGTGGGCAGTGAGTGTAGTGACTGTGCGTGGGCAGTGAGTGTAGTGACCAGTGAGTGTAGTGACTGTGCGTGGGCAGTGAGTGTAGTGACTGTGCGTGGACAGTGAGTGTAGTGACTGTGCGTGGGCAGTGAGTGTAGTGACTGTGCGTGGGCAGTGAGTGTAGTGACTGTGCGTGGGCAGTGAGTGTAGTGACTGTGCGTGGGCAGTGAGTGTAGTGACTGTGCGTGGGCAGTGAGTGTAGTGACTGTGCGTGGGCAGTGAGTGTAGTGACTGTGTGTGGGCAGTCAGAGGGACCTGGGGCGTATCCACTGCAGGGGGGGGGGGGGGGGTGACTATTCTAACATGGGGGGGGGGGGGCTATACTAATATGGGGGGGGTTTATACTGACATGGGGGGGGGGGGGCTATACTAATATGGAGGGGGTTTATACTGACATGGGGGGGGGGGCTATACTAATATGGAGGGGGTTTATACTGACATGGGGGGGGGGGGCTATACTAATATGGAGGGGGTTTATACTGACATGGGGGGGGGGGGGCTATACTAATATGGAGGGGGTTTATACTGACATGGGGGGGGGGGGGCTATACTAATATGGAGGGGGTTTATACTGACATGGGGGGGGGGGGGCTATACTAATATGA